>CM024754.1:86817793-86978469 GCA_014218235.1 Colocasia esculenta | reverse complement strand
GTCTAGAAATTTTTGTGATATATCTATATATGGAAAATACATATTTAGAGATTTTTCATGGTAGAAGCAAAATATGTATTAAAGATTTGTCATAGCAAAATTATTATTTAAAGACTTAGGGGTAGTTGCTCAACAATTCTCCCCCTTTTTGTTAATGACAAAAAAATCTTTAAATGGTAGCTGATAGCCTGATATATCATTAAATTTCTGCTATTTTGAGAAAGACTGAGTAGCTACCTTTTCTTTTCTCCCCCTTTGTGGCATTAACATAAAGGATAGCAATCAGACAATAAAAAAGAGAGAGAGCAGTAAATTCATTCATTCAGAAAAAGAAATAAGGTCTGAGCAACATTGAAGCAAATTACAGAAAAAAAAGGATAAACAACACAATGTTTTAAGTTCTGGTAGAGCTGGGGAGATAGAGAGCAGGGGGAATCTTAGCCAGGAATGGCTCAATAAGGTTCCAAAGCTTCAGCTCATTGGTGGGGAAAATGTGGTCAAACTTTGAAGAGTCCACATTGTAGGTTGGACTGGTGAAAGGCAATTTCTTCAGAGACTTGATGTGGCGCCTTCTGTAAAAAGCGCGCTTGAGGCTAGCCTTTTCTGGATCCATGACATTTGATTGAAGGGGAGTGAACTTCTTAGTAACTGCCAGGGAGAGGAACTCATGGAGAGTGATGTTCCAGTGGAGACCAATCGAGAGAGCTGCATCCTGGCCTGATAGTAGTACAAATATCTGTGTGCCCATTTGAGGCCTATGTGCTTTCTCAGGTCTAGGAGGCTCTTGGAGTGATACTCATTGAGAGTGAGTTTCATTTTCTGGCACTGAGCATGATGATCTGGATAAGCTTTCTCCCATTGATCAGGAGTGAACCGTTCAGACTCAGCAAAGCTTAATTGGAGATCAAGAAGGTTCTTCTGAAATTTGGGTATGTGAAGAAGGATGAACCTCTGAAAACTGAGCTTGGACTTGTACTTGATCTTGAACCTTGTAGAAATCCGGAGGAATCTGTTATAGAGGGTATCAGCAAAGGGGCCTCTATAGAGAACAGCTCCTACAAGGGGTGGATGGAGATCAGGTAACAAGGCTGCTGTCATTGAAGGAACCACTTGCCTTTGACCTCTGATGAGCATATCATATTGGCCTCTTGAGACATCATGCAGACCAAGGTTGAACCTCTCAAAATTGAAGGCTTTCATTGCAGTATATTTGGCCTGAGAATCTCTAAGAAGAGTGGCAAAGAGGTCATGAAACTGGAGGGAGATATGTGTATAGATTTTGAGGTGGTGGTTCGGGATTGGGCTTCCTGAAATCTCATGGCTTCCTCAGGGTAGAGATCAACAAACTCTTGAGGAGTCAGACAGTGACTCTTCTGAGAAACAAATTGAAGTTCAGAGATGGAAACCTGGGAAGTTTTGATTAAGGTTGGAAGCCAGTGTTCAAAAGTGAAACCTGGCATGTTATGGATTTCAAGAAAGGCTCTAATTTGAAGGTATTCTCTGAATAGAGCCATGAACTGAGGAGAATGGTAGACAAAGGCATACCAAAATGGAGGAAGAAGTAAAGCTGCTTTGTCTCCCAATTTGGGACCACGGGAAGCTGGTAGTTGGAGGCTGGGAACCATTTCAATTATTTGCAAATGGGTTTCTGAGAACCCGGTTTGGGAACAGTTGGCAGAGATGAATAAAACTGTGGAGGTTGGGTGGACAGGGTTATTGCTACCTCCTTGAGTGGCTTGGGTTGGTATTGCAAGGGGTAGATGGAGAATTGGATATCCTTCAAGGATGGATCTACTGGGATGCTTGGGGAGGCATATCTGGAGAGGATACCTCAGGAACTGAGGTAGAGGGAGCAGTGGATGAGGGTGCTGCAGGAGTAACTTCTGGAGGATTAACAACTGGAGGGGCAGGTGAGCTAGGCCTGGAAGATGGAGAAGGACGGATAGGATTGCCATTCTTGATCAGCCTTCTCTTAATTTTCTCTTGAAGGTGTGGACCTCAAGAGAGGCTTCAAGGGGTCTCTTGCCTAGGGACACCTCTTCTTCTGCTGCTGCTACTGCTGGCTGCTGATCAGCCACAGACTCTTGCTGCTGTGCTGCTCTTCAGGGGGTTGATAAACCACCACTGCTAACTGAGGCTCAGAGACTTGCTGTTGCTGGTGAAGGGGCTGCTGGATTTCATCAGACATGTGCTGCTGGTCAGCCTGGATCTCTTGATCCTTTTCTACTGTTTGCTCAAGCTCTTGATTTTCAGGAGGTTTTTCTTGGGTTTGATCTTGATGCTGCGGCTCTTGAGCAGAAGGTACTTCTTCTTGCTGCTGAGAGGGAGCTGGCCCTGCTGGCCTGGGAGTGCCTTGCTGGCACACAAACTGAAGCATAAGATCTTTAATCTGCTTCACCTCATCAGCCAAACTGTCAAACTTGACATCTATTACTTCAACTTGCATATGGAGGACTGAAAGATTCTCTTGCTGGGTTCTGACAAGCTCTAAAATGGTGCTAAGACTGTTGCTACTCTCCCCCTGAGACCTTGGCCGGTCTCAAACTGAGATGGGGAGTAGGAGGGCTCTCTCTCTTCAAAAATATGTTCCATTGGAGAAACAGGAACATCTTCAGATAAAATCCCTTTACCTCTGAGATCTCTTAAGACTTCATGTACAGTCTCAGAGGGAGCATCTTGCTGGAAGAGAGGAGGAGGCAGGAAGCTGAGCATCTTCAGATGGTACTTCAGGAGGGATAACTGGTTGGGCAACTTGCTCTACAATGGGTTCAGGAGGCTGAACAAAAACATCTGGGATTGCTGGAACTGGTGGGGCTTTAATTTGAATACTTGAAGCAGGAATATCTTGGGTGAGCAAAGAGACTAGGGGCTCATCTGGATAAACTTCATGCTCACACTCCGGGACTGAGTCCTTATACCATAAGTTCTGCTTCTTTCCAACCAAGGAGTAGTGACTCCTTCTGAGAGTAATGAGCCCAATCTTCTCCTTGGTGCTCATAGGCACATCTCCAGACAGATCCACAGAGAGCTTCTTAAAAATCATGGTAAGCAAGGATCCATAAGGGAGAGATTCTTGTAAGTCTTTTGCTGCTATCATTCTCTCCAAGATAACTGCTGGGAGGTTGACTCTATGCCTCTGAATGGCCCAAAAGAGAAGGTTCCCATCTCTAGCTGTGATTGAGGAATGGGTTCCTGCTCTAGGGGTAATGATATTGGAGATGATGGAGTGGATTAGCCTCTTCTCTGCTGATAGTTCATTTACTTGCAAACCTCTTTTGCACAAAGTCCCCAGACTCCCAATAATCCCCAACTTTTGCTTCTCTAAGGGGATAAACTCACTAAGGCAGTGGCCGGAGTTGGGACAATCCAAAAGCTCCACTAGATATTCTTCAGAGATAGTGATTTTGGTTCCTTTAACATAGCCCACTACAGTGTTACCAGTCGAAACTTTCAGGGAAGCATAAAATGACCTGACTGCACTGGCCACAAATGGTTCAGAAATCTGACAAAGCTTGGTCCATCCCATTGCAGTGAGGGTCTCTTCTACCCAAGCTAGGTTTCCACTCAGGTGGGAGAACTCAACCGACTTTCCAGAACAGATGGGGATCTTGGCTAGTCTCTGGAGTTGGTCAGAAGTGAGTTGGACGGAAACTTGAGCCCTAGGAGATGCCATCTAGACAATAGACGAAAGGGAGACTTAGAAAACCTTCAAAGGAGGAGAAGATATACTCGAAATAAGGTAAAGAACCTACCTTCTTCTCGAGAGGATGAGGTTTCGCAGAGGGCTTCTGGAGGTCTTCGCCGGAGAGCAGGAAGGCGCGAAGAACGGATGAGGACAGAGGAGTCGAAGAGAGATTTCAAACGGGTGCTTTCTAAAGGGGTGAAAGAGTTGTTTATATAAAAGTTGGAGGAAAACCGTCCCTTCATCTCAGGCTGAACGGATGCGATGGAAGGATGTGATCGTTACGTCATGAAGAGACGCGCCTTAATTAGTTGTCAGTTACGGAATTTAAATATTAAGCGACGTTTCATGGAAACTTAAGAGAGTCGAATGCCTTGACTCTACATGAGTCGAATGCCTTGACTCTTCAAGAGTCGACTGCACAAGTCGAAGGAGTGGGACTTAGAAAATTTTTCAGGATACTTTTTCACAGACAATACACACAAGCATTTTTCAAGCATGATAATTTAGTCAAATTTAATCAGGATTACACATACCTATTTCTCTTCTAATAGATGTAAATCTATCTTCAGGTAGGGGCTTAGTAAAAATATCTGCTAATTAATTTTCTGTGGAAACAAATTCAAGAGAGATATTGCCATTACTTACATGGTCCCTGATGAAGTGATGTCTAACCTCAATGTGCTTTGTTCTTGAGTGCTGGATTGGATTCTTGGTCAAATTGATTGCACTTGTATTATCACAAAGCATTGGGATTTCTTGAAGCTGATGACCATAGTCTTCCAATTGATGCTTGATCCATAACAGTTGAGTACAACAACTTCCAGCTGCAATGTATTCAGCTTCTGTAGTGGATAAAGCTACTGAATTTTGTTTTCTGGAAGACCAAGATATTAAACATCCTGCAAGAAGTTGACAAGTGCCACTGGTGCTTTTTCTATCTAATTTGCATCCAGTATAGTCAGCATCACCATATCCAATTAACTTGAATTCTGAGCATCTGGGATACCATAGACCTAGATTACTTGAATTAATAAGATATCTAAAAATTCTTTTAATAACATGAACATGAGATTCTCTAGGATCAGCTTGGAATCTTGCACATAAACAAACACTGAACATTATGTCTGGTCTACTTGCAGTAAGATAGAGCAGTGATCCTATCATTCCTCTATAGATCTTTTGATCTACCCTTTTACCAAGAGGATCACTATCTAGCTTAATGCCTGAGCTCATAGGTGTACCTAAAGGCTTACATTTGTCAAAGCCATATTTGATAAGCAAATCTGATATGTATTTGGTTTGACAGATGTGAGTCCCTTCTTTGGTTTGCTTAATTTGCAAGCCAAGGAAGTAATTCAGTTCACCCATCATGCTCATTTCAAATTCACTTTGCATTAGATTTTCAAAGAATTTGCAGAGTGATTCATTAGTAGAACCAAAGATAATATCATCAACATAGATTTGTACAAGGATTCCATTTGAAAATTTCTTTATGAATAAAGTACTATCTACTTTTCCTCTTGCAAAATCATGTGATATAAGATAAGCACTTAGTCTTTCATACCAAGCTCTTGGAGCTTGCTTCAAGCCATATAGTGCTTTCTTTAAACGGAAAACATGATTAGGATTTTTAGTATCTTCAAATCCAGGTGGTTGCTCAACATACACTTCTTCTTTTATAAAACCATTCAGAAAAGCACTTTTAACATCCATCTGAAATAAGTTAATATTAAGAGAGCAAGCATATGCTAATAAAATTCTGATTGCCTCTAATCTAGCAATTGGAGCATAGGTTTCATCAAAGTCTATGCCTTCCTCTTGGGAGTATCCTTGAGAAACAAGTCTAGCCTTGTTCCTGATAATTACCCTGATTCATCCATTTTGTTTCTTAAAACCCATCTGGTTCCAATAACTGGATGGTCAGTAGGTCTAGGCACAAGGGTCCAAACTTCACTGCGTTGGAACTGATTAAGTTCCTCTTGCATAGCAAGGATCCAAGATTCATCACCCAGTGCATCATTGATTGTCTTAGGCTCAATCTGTGAAACTAATGCAGAGAAATCACTTGGAATTTGCATACCTCTTGTTCTTACCCTATCTTGAGGATTACCTATGATATTTCCTCTAGGATGATCCCTGTGGTACCTTAATTCTGTAGGTAGTCCTTCTTGTGTTTCTTCTTGTTGTTGGAGATCTTCTAGTGGGGGATCTTCTGATTCTTCATCTTTGTTTTGTTCTCCTTCAAGAGAAGTCTTTTCAAGATCCCTGCAAAGATCATCAACACAATCTTCTTCTTCTTCTATCCTTTTGATAGAAGGGTTAGTTTCATCAAATAAAACATGTACAGTTTGTTCTATATTTAGTGTTCTTCTATTAAACACTTTATATCCTCTAGGTTTTGAGATATACCCTAACAGAAAACCTTCATCACTTTTAGCATCTAATTTTCCTAAGTTGTCTTTACCATTATTTAAGATAAAACACTTACAGCCAAAAGGTCGAAGATGACTGATGTTGGGCTTCTTATCCTTGTATAATTCATAAGGAGTCTTCTTCAGGATGGGTCTGATCATGCATCTGTTGATAATGTAGCAAGCTGTATTTACTGCTTCTGCCCAGAAGTACTTTGGTAGATTATACTCATTTAGCATAGTTCTGGCCATATCTAGCAATGTTCTGTTCTTCCTTTCTGCTACACCATTTTGTTGAGGTGTTCTGGGAGCTGAGAAATTGTGTTCAATTCCATTTTCTTCACAAAATTCCAGAAACTCTTCATTTTTGAATTCTCCTCCATGATCAGACCTGATACTGGTAATCTGAAATTTTTGATTCTTTTGAACAATTTTGCTGAATTTCAGAAAGGCTTGAAAAGCTTCAGATTTGGCTTCTAGAAAAACACCCAAGTATATCTTGAGTAATCATCAACTAATACATAGCCATAGATCTTTCCTCCAAGACTGACTGTCCTCATAGGTCCAAATAAATCCATGTGAATCAATTCCAGGGGCTTGGAAGTTGTAACAATTGTCTTGGACTGAAATGAGGTTTTTGTCTGTTTCCTTTTGCACATGCTGAGCAAATTCCAGACTTTTTGATTTTCATCTTGGGAAGACCCTCAACCAGATCATGCTTTAATAATTTCTTGATCACTGAAGTGCTTGCATGACCAAGTCTTCTGTGCCACAAATCAGATTCTTCACTTTTGGTAGTTGCCAAGCAAAGGTTTACTTCTTTTAATTCTGCCAGTTGCAATGTGTATAAATTCTTTATTCTTTGTGCCTCAAAGACCTTTTTGTTGTTCTTCAGAATTACACACTTATCATTCTGAAAACTTACTAGATGACCTTATCACATAACTGACTAATACTGATCAGGTTGTGCTTGAGACCTTCTACATACATGACATCTTCAATTAAATCTTTTTCTTTAGTACCAATAGTTCCACAACCTAGCACTTTTCCTTTTCCATTGTCACCATAAGTAACTTGACCAGATTCTTCTCTAAAACTTGTAAATAGCTTCCTATCACCTGTCATATGCCTTGAGCATCCACTATCCAAATACCATTTGGATGCCCTCAGCCGACCCTGCAAACAAAGCTAAGTTTTAACTTTTGGTACCCAAACTTTCTTGGGTCCTTGATGGTTAGTTTTAGGAATCCATCTTAAGTTTCTAGTAGTGCATGTGCTAACTGTGTGACCTAGTTGGTTGCAATGTGTACAACATAAATCAAAAGGATTTTTCTTGTGTATATTTCTACTGTATTTCTGTTTTGTTTATAAGCATGTTGATTTACCCTTTTGGTATTTTTATATCATCCTCTGTTACAAACTTAGGAGTTGGATATACTTTAGGATGAATAATATGTTCTTCATTTTGTGGGGGTGTGTATCCTACTCCATATTTCCTTTTTCCTTTTCTGGCACCTTTCAGATCTACAAATAATGAAGTTTTGCAAGTAGTTATTTTATCTAAAGTGGCTCTTAGATAACTATTTTCTTCTTGCAAATTCTCTTCATTCTTCAGTTCTCTTAGATTTGATTCTAATTCTAATATTTTGTTATTCTTATTTTTCAAATCTTCACATAAAAGTTCATTAGCTCTTTTAGTTTCAGTTGAATTTTTCTTTAACCTTTCAGCCTCATTTTAAGAAAGGTATTGCTCTTTTCTTGATTTAACAAATTTAGCTTGATTATTTTTATTTGCTTTACAACAGACTTATATTTTTCATAAAGTTCATTGAAGGCATCCTCTAGACTATCTGAATCAGATTCTGAGCAGGAAGTAAAAGATGTTTCAGAATTTACCTGTTCTAGTCCTGCCATGAGGGCTAGATTTGCCTTTTCTTCTTCTTCAGATTCTGAGCTGGAGGAGTCTGAGCTGGTAGCATCTTCATTATCCCATGTTGCTGCCATAGCTTTCTTCTTGAACTTTTTGAATCTCTTTTCTTTGCCCTTCTTCTTTTCTGACTTTTCTGCTTGGTCCTTCTTTTTGAGTCTGGGACACTCAGATTTGTAATGTCCCGGCTGATTGCACTCATAACAGGTTGGCTCTTTCTTTTTCTCTTTCTTGAAGAACTTTCTTGAGCCAAACTTCTTCTTCTTAGCCAAAATTCTTTGTAATTTCCTTGAGAGCATAGCCTCATCATCACTGTCATCTGATTTTTCTTTGGAGTCCTCAGATGAAGAAGAATCTGCAATCTTTAGAGCATTTGAAATTTTCTTCTTTGAAGAGCTTTCAGAAAATCTTTCCATATTTATTTCATGTGCCATGAGAGAGCCTATTAATTTATCAATGGACAATTCAGTGAGATCATGGGCTTCCTCTATGGCAGTGACTTTAGGGGTCCATACATTTGTTAGAGATCTTAATATCTTTCTAACTGTTTCTTCATTGGTTAGATTTTTCCCTAAGGCACTTAATCCTACAATTATATTTGAGAATCTGTTGTACATTTGTGTTATATTTTCACTTGGAAGCATTTTGAATTGCTCATATTGAGATACTAGTATATCTATTCTAGTTTGTTAACCCTATCAGTTCCTTCATATGTAACCTGTAGCTTATCCCACATTTCTTTTGCTGTTTTACAGGCTGATAATCTATTAAACTCTCTTTTAGATAAAGCACAACATAGATAATTTTTTGCCTTATAATTTAAAGACATATTTCTTTGTCAGCAATAGAAAGAGCACCAGAAGAGGATTCTGCAAGGACTTAAAATCACCTTGTTCTATTACCTGCCAGAGGTCGAAGTCAATACCTCTGATGAAGCATTCCATCCTCATCTTCCAATATTGATAATCTTCACCATCAAAGAATGGTGGCCTTGAAACCGATTGGCCTTCATAGTTGTGAGCTTCAGATGCCATTTCTTCTCAAATCTTTTTGGGATTCTTCTGAGAAGACCTCGCTCTGATACCACTTGTTGGATCGAAATGGCAGATTCACAGTCCTAGAGGGGGGGTGAATAGGACTTTGTAACTTTTCAAAATTCTTCTGAAAATCACAACACTAAGTAGATGTGTTAGTACTTGGTGTGGTGTGTGTGATTCAAGTGTGAACTTGGCGGAAAACAATCACACAGAAAATTGCACAAGAGATTTATCCTGGTTTGGCCCTTCCCACATGGAAGTCCTACATCCAGTCCTCAAGCCAACCACTTGAGATTTCACTAACACTGCCAATCAATTGGCCTTCTCTCACCCTTGAGAGGAAATTACAACACCCACTTGCTCCAAAGCAAGTCTTCCCTAAAACAGGGGTAAACAAGACTGCCTTATACCAAAGGCCTTCCCTTACAAGAGGGGCAATGCAGAATCAAACTTCTGCAGAAATTACAACAGAAATGAAGAAGAAGAAACTCTTGTGTGTTTGCCTCAAGAATGAGCACAGAACACACACTTTCCAGCAGGATTGAAAGATAAGGAGTTCAATCTAAATCCTAGCTGAAGCTACTTGGGTGGACTTTGAAGTAAAAGCAATTACAGTTGCCACCCAAAAGATAGATCTTCAGAACAGGAATTTCTGAAGAGATTCTCTCAAACAGAACTTGAGCAGGAAGGCTTTGAGAGAGCTTGAAGAATGCAAGATGAGCTTTCAAGGAATTGTGTTGAACACTATGCGTCTTGTTGTATTTCTTCAAGAGCTTTCTTCAATTTTTTATAGTCTTCAAAAACTAGCCGTTTGGAGAAGATAGCCGTTGGAGTAAGATGGCTGTTGTGTTCTTACCGTTTGGAGATAGTCTTGGGGATCCTTTGGATCTTGGAAGTTTTATCCGAAGGGCCATGAATTTTGTCTCCTTCCAAGGTCTTCAGAAATAGGAGCAGTTGCCATAGCTAGAAGATAGGCTATTTAAAGTCTTGAGCTGAGCAACCCATGCCAGACATGTGCTCCAATGAATGCCTGTTTAGCAAGGACAAGACAAAGACAAAAGCATCTCCATACCTTTGTGGTAGGTGGTCAGTGGAGTACAACAAACAGTATGAAACCTAGTATTCTTAGTCATTTTAGAAAATAAAGCAGACAGACAAAAAGGTAAAGTATGGGTCTGACAGTGGTAGGTGAGATGGTCAGAAGCCATGCGTCTGAAACTTACATAAATGCTTTGTGTCTCTTAGAAGATATAGATTGAGGCAAAGGACACTAAAACTGTAAGACTAAAAATAAATTGCAAAGAATGTTTTGCATAAATTCGAATGTACTGAATTTCGTCAGAAGAAATATATTAAAATAATGATCATGAAATTTGTCACTGATTTTATACTTAAGAAGTTTAAGTTTCTAAATAGAAATATTTCCTGACAGGTAGAACTACCAACAAGTACACAACTAACAGTGTAGTCGAATGCAGTAGAATAGGTAATTCGATTTAAGAAGTAAGCATGATTTGACTACAGTGGGAACTATGTAAATCGACTACAATAGAGCAACCATCAGTCGAATGTAGTGTAAGACTATGAGTCGAGGTGGTGAGTCGAATGATGTTTAACTGTGAGTCGAAGTCTTGAATCGAATACATTGTAAAAGACATTCGACTGTATGAGTCGAATACAGTGTAAAAGACATTCGACTGTATGAGTCGAATACAGTGTAAAAGACATTCGACTGTATGAGTCGAATACAGTGTAACGTTGTGGACTTAGAAAGATTTTCAAGACTTGTGACTGAGCTTCTGAATGAATCGAATTAGTCGAATACATCAATCGAATTCAGTAGGCTATAGAGATAGTCTGTGCCTTAGAAAATTTTGGGTATTGCATCTGTCTAGAAATTTTTGTGATATATCTATATTATGGAAAATACATATTTAGGGATTTTTCATGGTAGAAGCAAAATATGTATTTAAAGATTTGTCATAGCAAAATTATTATTAAAGACTTAGGGGTAGTTGCTCAAAACACCATGACCGTTGTGAGGAAAACCACAAGAGTAGCCACGCTCGTCAGTTTTAGGCGAGATGAACCATAAGCGTCGAAGTGAATGACTAATATAGTGATGGCATGATATCATCAATTTAATAACTTTATGCATATTGCATCTTACTAATAATGTGCATATTATACACTTATTCCAAGATATTGTAGGTAATTATGCTTTGTACATATTATATATGTATGTTATCTTGGCATGTGATATCTATCTAATTCTGTACTCATCAAATTGTTTATAATGTATATTGTACTTAAATAATATTGTGCATGTTGTATTTAAGTAAGGTTGAGCATATGATAGGTAAGTACTGTTATAATCTGTAAGTACACGTAAGGTTATTTGTGTATGTAATATATCTTAAATGTGCATGCATTATCTAGTTGTTGACGTACATGTTATATTTATTAAACCCATGCATGGTGTATGTAATTACGTTGTGTACATACATATATGTATGTTGTTTTGTGCATATTATCCTTAATTAAGATTTGTACAATTATGTTTAAATAAATAGTATGAAATATGTAGTAAATAGTATGAAATGTGTTATATGGTGAATGTATGTTTAATTATTTCTGTATACATTAAATTGTTGTGATGTAATTATACATTTATTTTGATGTATGACTCTGTTCTGGCCAAGATGCCCAGTTGGCGGCAACATGCTGGCCGCCGACTGCCTGGGCCAGAGGAGTTGGCGTCCAGATCGATGGACGCCAATCCCCCTGTTGGCGGCACCATAGGTGGACGCCAAGTTCCCAGTGTTGTGACGGTTTCAGATTTGATAACGCCTGCGTCTCCCGGTTCCAGTTTAGGAAACCCACCCCTAACTGTAGGAGACCTACCCTAATGCGTACCCAACCTACCCAGCTCTATAAAAAACCTTGGTTCGGCCGGATCATGTCTTTTGATCTGTGAAACCCTAGAACCCTGTGAGAAAACTAGATCTTTGGAGGGCTAAATCCGGCAACTGGAGGAGTAGTTGCTGTGGAGCTTTTAGTAGTTACTTTATTTCATAGTATGAATAATGTTATTTGCATGGACAATGTAATAGACAATGTATTTCATTTGAAATTGTAATAATGTGGACATTGTCATATCTTTCTCTTGCTATATCGACTATGGAATGTGTGATGATGATGGAATGAAGATAGGTCATTCTTTTATTCCTGCTGTACTCAATTGCTATTCATGTACGTATCAGCCTATCGTTTATTGTCAACAGATACTGCCCTGTTATGTTTTCAGACCTATTCTTGTCCCATCCTCTGAAGACTCTCTGTATTATTGACCCCACAAGTGTATTCATTTTCATGGACTCTAAACTACTTTATTACCAAGATGATTTGATTAATCTTCAATCAAACTATCCTTGAATTTCTATCCCTATTGTGCTCATGAAATGTAACTTATGATCTGAAGACAGTGTTCTCTTTAAAGAGGGTTTAGGATCACTTGTGATAGCACAGTCACTTGTGATCAGCTGTGGGCGACAGTTTGTAGGTAAATCCAAGTCAATGGACTGACGATGGTGGGTAATAAACCCGTTCTTGCGCAATGAACAAGATCCAAGGTGCTGGAATCGCCTAGGCACTGAGGATATATTTACGTTATTAGTAACCTCTTGAGAGCAATATGATGCCTGGAATTCGTTTCCAAATCAAGTTATGATATGAACTTTGAAAGACATATATGACTCTTGTTCTGATTTTGTTTGAGCTCGTTATGAAATCAAATTGAGCTATATGTTTTGTTAAGTATGAAATTCATGAGCAAATGTGTTTTGATCCATATGCGCTTACTTTCACCTAGTGAGTCCTCCGACTCATGCCTTTGTTTCCTCCAACCCTTTCAGATTGAAGGTGTGTATATCTCAGTACAGATGAATCTCAATTCTGCTGCGGAAGATGAAGAAATGGAGAAGAATAGCATAGTCTATGAGAGATTTTGTTGTACTAATAAAACTTTAGAGAGAAGAAGCTTGGTTTATGTAAATAATGAGTATTAATACTTTGTTACCTTGTGATTATAATATGTTCAAAGATGCCTTTGTGGAATGGTTGCCAGTTTATGTATTTCACGGATTTGTCTGCCCATAATGAAATTTGTCAGCGTAACCCCTCTTCCGATCAAAAGTTATGTGATATGTATATGTATGTGTGCGGTTGGGGAGAGGTGTTACAGAAACGCATTTCCCTCTTTCTTCCCACGTTTTTATACCACCCAAGGGGTTTAAAACCACCCCCAGATTCATTCCCTCCATGCTCTCCCTCTTTACTTCTTTTTGGATAGATATACACATAAATATGGTCTAACAGAGTTTATTTTTTGTTTTCTTTTTTTTGGCAGGCACATAAGCACGATTGACGAGGAGCTCTAGCCCTTTGGCCGACCGGAGGGCAGGAAGAAGGTCCACCCAAGTTTTCTCCCGCACTGTAGAGAACGCGGCAGGTGTGGCGTCGCGACACGAGGAACGCACCCTAGTTGGACGTCGCGACATCAACAACATCGCGACGGGGAGACTCGTTGCGACAAAGGTAAGTGCCCTGTTCTCACCTCCTATTCCTAGCAATGTTAGCTTAGTCTAATTTCTATTCATGGCAACTTGTTAGGTGTCGATCACACATCCTATTTCCATGCTATTTTAAGTTGATTTTAAAACATGTTGCATGTTTTGAGGGGTGCGCAACCCGTGATTACACCTTTGGCGATCACGGTGGGACCTTCAAGGCTAGCTCATCGATTTTGTTTGTTTGCCTGCCATTATGATGTTTCATGTGTTTGATAGAACCATGTTAGGTGTATTTCTGTGTTTTTTCTGTCCTCCTACTCTCTGTTCTGAACTCGGCGCATCGCGTGGTCGTGACACTATCACATCCATAAGGGCGGACGTGACTACAGGTACGCAATCCTCCCTTCTCTTCACCCTGTTCCTCTTCTGAGAATGCTTCCATATGATATCCATGATGTTTGTTCATGTGTATTTGCGATTCTCCATGTTAGAATCCTGCTAGGGTTCGGATTTTCCATTTAGTTTCATTGTTTGTTTCTGGGTGCGGTCGTGCTGGGTCGGGCGGCCGTGACATTGTCGCGTCGGAGTTGGAGGACGCGTTGTTAGGTACGCATTGTATGTTACTGCTTTTGAGCCATGTGTCGGTTTCTCTGTGTTTAGTGAGTCTTGGTGTTGTTTATTACTTCCATGCTTGAGTTGCACTTTGGATTAGTTGTTTGCCCTTTGCGTGTATGTGGCTGTAGGTCTCTGCAGTCGGTTTGTATCGTGTCTGGATCTCCAGTCGCGATAAAGTCGCGATGGATCTGGTCGTCGCGACTTCAACCGAGGCTTGTCAGTGACTCTGTGTTAGTTTAGGGTAGACATTACATGCACTTGGTGCACATAGGCTCATGCATACACTTCTGCTTCGTGTAGATTAGGTGTCCTCCTTGGTAGTGGAGACCTCTCACCCGCAAGCACTCGTGGGCTGACCAGGCCTACTACCGAGGGCCTCCGTAGTCCCGTGGCCGTACGCACGTTGCGGTTGCCGGGCTGGTTGTACCCGTTGTACTCTCTAGCTTAGGCCGTCTTACGCGTGAGTTGTGTGTCCCCTTAGTGTCACTGGAGTACTTGAGTGCTTACCTATTAGGGTCCCATTTGATCGAGTGTAATTTCATTAATCAACCATTAAAGGTTAAGTGTGAACCTAAAATTTGATAGTAATCATGACAACTTGAGTGCTTGTTTGGCACACCCCTTTTTATCTTACAATCCTTTCTTGTGAGTTAGAGTCTAGGGCTTGCTTGGTAATTGTGTCATCTCCCCTAACTGTTCAGGGGCTGTGTATGAGTCGTTGTCTAGGTCTCTCGAGTCAGTCCCCTCCAACTGTTGTATTTATCACAATCCTTGTTCGGTATGGATCACTTCCGTGCCCTTATCGGTGACTCTTTGCCCGTGGGCTTCTCGAGGATGTGGCCCAGCCTTCCGCGGCCGCCTCTCAGGGCATATCCAGCCCCCACTGCTGTTGACGGTCAGTCCCGCCCCCCTTCTCCTCCTGGGGCGGATGACCCACATGCTCAGTTCAGCCAACTTCTCCCCCACTTGAACCCGGACCAAGTTCAGGAATTTCTGGCCGCTGCCAAAGGCAAGTGTCCCCTATCTCCACCCTCTCATAACTCGGCCCAGCAGGCGGCCTCCTTTGCCCCTGCTGCCTCTGTGCCACATGTCCTGTGACGGAACGCCTCGTTCAAGCCCGTTAAACCATTAACGAACTTGATCCGAGTCCGCCTCCCGCGAACGGGCCGTAGCCTCGTAAGGGATACCATACATGAGTCCGTGAAAAATAGAAAGGAACACACTTGATCACATATATGATTTACTATTTCATATATAATGTACAAGATTTACATAGCCAAATTTCAACAAAAGTACAAGAAAGTACAGGAGCCTGGGGCATACCCTGAGGTAAACTAGTACAACTGAGGAAAGAAACTACACTGCTGGAGGCGCTGGCCCAACACCGCTGCGACGCGGGCCCAAACTGGAAGACGGTAACGAAACCTCCTCCTCACCCTCGCCTGTGGGGAGTAGGGGTGAGCCTCACTAGTCACTGACTCAGTAGGTAACTCCCCCAACTCGAGCAAACCATATACAAGTACGGAAGCGTAAACTATACTAGCAATTTATAACACAACCACGCAGGTTATTAAAGCAATAAATAATTTACCATTTTCCGCCTATATTAAACGAAATAAATAAATAAACGGCAAAACTCAATCACGTGTACGAGCTAAAGTAGGGACCGCCACACTCGAGTCACGTAAACTGGTTCGCGACACCAGTAACAGACTCGGACAAACAAACACAGGACTACCTCTCAGTCTCGCAGCCACGAACGAAAGGTCCAGCTGCCGCTCCACGTGGAAAAGTCAAACAACTGTGGAGACTAACTAAACACCACTCCTGCGGGTACACAACCGTAGGCCCATGCCTGGCACCTCTAGGGTCTCTGGCCGGAGCACTCTAGAGTGAGGCACTGGAAAGGACTAGCTGGGGACCAGTGTCGAGTATCGGTGTCCATACCCCCAACTAAGAGCACGCTACAAGTGACTAAAAACAAACTCAAGAGTCACTGTCCCACTGTCGTCTTTCCCTCAGCCGGACGTACAACTCAAACAAAGGAGTGAGGGTGTCCAGGACAGATGACACAAACCTCGACGGTACAACAAAGTACCGGAACAAGCCCCGAACTAACAGCCTGGCTCACAGAGAACCTGGGGCACCCAACTAGAGAGGTAACCACGGTAGGCGTCGTACTACCTGCCACGCACACAAAACCACGTGCGCACTGCACAAACCACGTGAATCCAACATATTCACGAGTACCGACTGTCCAACACGTGATCACAGTGCAACTCGCGTGCATACCACGCCAACACACAAACCACTAGCTAGCTACGTAACCAACATGCTAGCCTCGAAAACATGCGCTCCCAGAGCGCCACGGGTGCCAATGCACCACACGGTATTACCAAATACATCAAATAATAAGAATCAAATAATCATATCACATAAGTTATGCACATTCAGACCACTCGACTGTGGTCGCGACATGGGCCTGTGTCGCCTTCAGAACGCGACGGCCCGATGTGGCGCGTTCATCACATGAACGCGATGCACAAACATGTCGCGTTCCCCACCTGAACGCGACGGGTCGACCTGTCGCATTCAGATCGCGACAGGGGGTTCCGTCGCCTTTACAGGCAGGAACCCTAATCCGGGATCCTCTCCACAGATTACCATTCTATGCTACGCAAACCACCCTTAATTCGTGTTTTTCATGCTTTTGTGAGTCCCTAGTCATGGTATCTATAGTTAGGAAAGCAAATAATTGATCAAACCACCCTCCTACACAATCCACAGCCCGGAAAATAGGAGAAGTCACCCTACCTCCGCGAAGAACGCGCAGTACGGCGATCCCTCGGCGTTTCTCCCGCTCCACACGAGCTTCCCGCGGCGAGAACACGCCTCTCCACAAGCTTCCACGCCAAATCACCCCAGGAAACCCACGCAGCTCCTCCCCCTGGCCAAACAGAGCATGCTGTGCTCTGTTCTGGCCAGCAGGGTTTAGGCTGCATTTGCGGTTGAGAACGCGACGGATGGTTCCGTCGCGACCTGATCGTGACGGACCTGGGAGTCGCCTTCTCAAGGCTGACATCCGTAGGTCGCCCAGCTCTCGACACGTGGTGCACATGCAGACGTTCAGCGCCACAAAGCGGCAACAAGAACGTGACGGGCAAGTGTGTCGCGTTCAGAATGTGACATCCCCTGCTGTCGCGATCACAGATAGATAACCCTGGGGTGCTGTAGGCCCAAACTATCGGCCCAGTAAGCCCAAAAAATGCACGCGCACACCGAACACAAGTCACATTGGCCACACATTGGCATCACAAGCGCTGAACACAAGATCCACAAGGATCCGAAAAATGCGCGACGTTACATGTCCCCTCCACGGTGGCGGATCCTACTCCCCTTCGTCCGCAGGCTATTCACTTTTTGAGCCCAATTACTTTCAGGCACAGGAGGTTCGGCCCAAATCCCCTCCAGTCTCCTCATTTATCAGGCCGAACCTGCTTCTTTTCCCCGGAGAGGTCCTACTCCTTGGAGCACTCCCGCTCACCACTGTCTCCCTCTGACTTCCTTATAGAGTGGACGTCTATGAAAAGGGAAATTCATGACCTCCAGAGGCAATTGGACCCACGAAAGGCCGCCGATATGCCCCTTCCTTCCTTCCAACACCTCCGGGTCCCACCCCAGTCGGAACTCCCTGTCTACCGGCAATATTCTGGGGTAGGCGACCCTATGTGCATCTCAGGATTTTGTCTATGAATCAGCCCACATAAGTACGACCGCCACCTCATGGCATACTTATTTCATAAGTCATTAGACGGATCGGCCCTCGAGTGGTTTTACTCTTTACCCCCTGAGGGAAGCGAGGATTTTCAAATTGTCCAAGAGAGATTTCTGCAGCAGTTTCAAGATCGGGTCGGACCTGAATATTCTTTGTTGATTTAGTAGCTGAAAAGATGAAGCCGATGAGAATTTGCGGTCTATGCTGACCGGTGGCGTTCCTTAGCTGCAAAGGTCTGCTGCCCCATGACTGAGGAGGAAAATGTTAAGTTGATAATTGCCAATGCCACACCAACCTATCGAGCCATTTTAGCCATGAATGACATCACCACAATGCACCAACTATACAGCCGGGCCCGCTTCATTCAGACCCAACTTAAGGACTCGCAATCCATTCTATGTTTGAAACCCTGAAGTCCCGTTATCCCAAGAAGCCACAGGGTCCTGTCACCGAAGGGTCCAAACTAATGAGCAAGTAGGTGTAGTCAATAATCCTCAGGACCCGGTAGGTAGGCACCCTTCAATCAACAGCCTCAACAGCCATGGAACAATAGACAACTGTAATCACAGGGATTGTACCCCCCTCAACACAAACATGAATACCAAATATGATAGCATGGAAAATAGGATGTGATCGCCACCTAGAGAGTTGCCTAATGAGAAGAGAAATGTCTGGGCTAACTGCTCTAGGAAAAGGAGAGAGAACGGGGGTGTACCTTATGTCGCGGTCGTCATGGTTGCCGCGACGGTGCTGATATCGCGTCACCCTTAGCTGACGCGTCACCTTAGCTGAGCGTCACCCTACACCATCGCGTTCTCTTCTGTGCGGGAGATGATGGATGGGACCTCCTTCCTGCCTCCGGCCGGCAGAGGACAAGAGCCGCTCGTGGATCTTCGCTTGGGTGCCTGCCAAAACAACGAAAACAAGAAATAAAACCCATCAGACTATGTTAGTGTAGTAGCTATTCTTAAATGGAAGAAGATATGGAGCATGGAGGGGAACGGACCTGGGGGGTGGTTTTTAAACCCCTTGGGTAGTAGGAAAACATGGGGAGGAATATGCATGGGGAGAAATCATGGAAGAGGAGAAGGAGGAATCCTAACTTATGCATACATGTGTAAAAAGTGGAAAAGAAAGTAAAAATCAAAACTAAACAGATACTACCCCGTTTGATGTGATTCTAGTTGGAGGTCGGAGAGGAGGTTGTCGTGAACAACTTTATGAAGACATCTTGAAGAGATCTGGCCTAGTTTGGGCTGTGGAAGAGACGATAATCCCGCATGTGCAGATCTCGATATGAGAGAGAAAGTGAAGATCAATCTGCTGTAACGTTTCGCACAAGCCACCAATCGACGTGATTCCACTTCGAGGTTGAAGAGGGCTTTGTGGGGAGCAACTTTGATGAAGAAACCTTGAAGAGATCTAGCCTGGTTCGATCTCCACAAGTCGTACAAGCACTGCTGGTCTGGAGGCGATATGAGAGAGAAAGAGGAGAGAGAGAGGAGAAAACGTGAAGAACAGCTTCTCCTCTGCCTTGGGGACGATGGGACCCATGAGCAGAGCCTCCAGGGACCTCTCCTCGTAGGGTAGCCTTCCTCTATCCCCTAGAGAGTCCTAGGATGTGGGAAGAGAGAGATAGAGTCCCATCCCGAGTTAGAGAGAGAGCCCAAGTTGTGGGGTGTTTGAGAGTCTATCTAGAGTTTGGATGGGCTTGGGGGCTCCTAGGGATGAGGATAGGAGGTTTGGGTCGTAATCCAACTCATAGGGACTTTAGATAGGCTCTAGGATGGAGAGAGAGGCCAAAATCACGTAAAAACGTGTTTACGTGCATGGCGCTGTCGCGTCAGATCGTGGGGCCGCGTTCTTGTCGCGTCCATTCACCAGGCCGCGTCACTAGGGGCAGTGCACGTAGTCCCACGAAAAAGGGCCATAAATCTCTATAGATATCAGATTGATGCACCGTTTATTGCGTTGGATTCTAGACTTAGAGGGCTACAAAATGATAGTATGATATGCCAAATTTGGATTAAAATGAGGACGTTATGAGCTTCAAAGTGAAGGCATGTTCAGAAGATTGGGTAGATTGCACAGTTTTGATATTTCAAGCGGTTGGTTGGCCATGGCTTGAGAATGGGCTTGACATGAGGGTGAATGGGCTCATGATGGGCCAGAGAAGGACTCAAAGTGATGATCAATTTGGGACATCAATGATATGAACAAAAAAAGTGCTCAACTTATAGGCCGAAAACAGTGTGTCTACAGATGCCCCTCCTTGATGCCCGCTTTGCAAGGAGCGAAGCGGAAAGAGAGCGAAGGTAATGAAATAGAATGGAGCGAGGAGAGCAGAGTGGACTGAAAAGTGGGCATCAAGGTAAAGAGACACCCGTCACAAACCAATAAGTGATAGAAATTCTCTGGAAGACTCTAAACTAACCTCAAGAAGAGCGAGCACGGACGGCTCCTGTCTGGAACGACAAAAGGAAAGCAAAAGAAGGATGATCAACCTCTAATTAAGAGGTACCCTAGCCGATTGGCTGCAGTTTCATCTTGGGAGGACATGTGCGTGCCAGGCGGGGGTCATATGACTCAAGGCCTGGGAGCGGTTCGCACCAAGACGGATCAGGGGTAATATTTAAGCTGATTTGGATGAATGGAAGGAGTAATTCTAGACAGGAGTCGTTCTGACCAACTGGACCAAGTGACTAGTTCAAAGAAGACCTTCAAATTGTGAGTGAAATATGATTTCTTATTCAAGAAACTTAAGCTTGATTGATCACCACTAGGGAAACAACATTTGACAAATCATGAGGCATGAAGCTCAAAGTCCTACATGATGCATGCTGGGCTAAAATAAAAAGAAATCATCAAGTCAATATGCAAAGAAAAGAGAAAATAGAAAATACTCAAGGATAATATTGTTAAGCCGAATAAGAACGGGTCAAGGATACCTGCAACCGCAGTGTAGGCCTGAATCCATCGTTCCCAAACTTATTAATCAACGGCCTATCCAACGATTAGCAATGTGCACCTAGATATCACTGTTTTGTTGAAGGGGAACTCAAATCCCAGAACACATGAGAAACCAGCCGGTCCTTGAGATAATATAGTAGCATAAGTACCATATAGTAATGCAAGGGGACGGATAGGGATATACTTACCTGGACTTACCTGTGGAGCGCAGAACTCGCCATTTTTTTGGGTTTTGCTTTTTCTGATTTTTTTGTCCTTTTTTGTGTAAATGAAGAAACAAACAAAGCACTAAACAAGCTAACAACAACAAACATAAACAACTCAGTCATCCACATGATTGAAACAAAGCAGTGAAGAACCGCCAGGTTCACACATAGAGAGTCCTCTCATGGAGCCATTGAGATGAGGGAGAATATGTATAGGACTTGGGAAGGACTTGGTGGGATAATGAGTTTGAAATTCAAATCATGGGTGGGACTGAGGAGGAGAGACAGATCGTAAAGATGATGTGAGCAAGACTCAGACAAAAGCAATGAAGCAATGTGGAGATCTGAGCGATCAATGCTTGGGAGCCAATGTACCTGCACTTAGCATGTATGATTAGATCTGCTCATTTTGGTTATTTTTAGTTTGAAAAATATTTAATTTTTGGAGTTTGAATTATTTGATTTTTTTAGATTTTGGCAATATTTGATTTTTTTGGATTTTGGAAATATTTGATTTTTGAGATTTTGGAAAATATTGATTTTGTTTTTGGATTTTGGCAATATTGATTTTTTTGGGATTTTGAATAAGACGCTAAAGCCGACGTTAGCCCTTCCTAAGAAGATACATGAGACGGAAGGACTCACCCTTGCTGCTACAGTACTAAAGCAAGATCAAACTACTGGCAAGGGGGTCCCCATTCATTCCCTTTCATTAAAGACACCAACCGACGGATGGTATATAAGATGGTGGCTTCTGTAGATGGTTGCCCTAGCTTGCGGTGCCACTACAAAGGCCATACCCGGGAGACGACTCAGCCTATAGAGAGAAAGAAAGAGAAGATGTTTGGGGATAAGTCTAGTGCAAGCTTTAAAGGACAAGTTAGGCTTAGCTTCCTTCCACGACATATCTCTTAGAGGTTCAATCTGTTTGAGGAGGGACTTTGGTCACTTATTGTGCTGTTCTTGTTTGGGGCATGCGTACGACCGGGCTCAAGGGTGTCCCGCGGGGAACTGTACTGCCATTCTTTGCCATGCCCCTATTCCTCAATTCCTTCATTTGTTCTTCTCTTTTATTTTGCTTTTCTTTTGTAGGCTTGATTGACCGTCCCTATTTGAGATTTACTCTCATCGAGATGCGCTTGGGTTAGTTGCCTTGCCTAAATAGTCTTTTTTTGCCTTTACACTTTGACCGAGTAAAGAAGAGAACAGCTTTTGCACCACCTAGGTATGGCCTAAATAGCAACGGTGTTTGCCAGAGGAACCGACCAAGGTTTCCATGTGAGTGTGTGGTGATCCTTGCTTAAAGTGACTTTAAGACAGGGGAAGGAATGCTGAACTCCTAGCGTGGTGTAATCTCTAGCTTGAGTGCTACAAAAGCAAAATAAACCTAAGACTGACTCGACCACTCTTATGTGAACTGAGATGACTCTCTTGATGCTCTTGTGTTGAAACTTTGATTTTGGTTGATTTTAATTAGCTCATTTGCAGGAGGAAACTGTGAAAAGTAGAGGTCAGCAAGAATTGGAGCCAACTCAACACAAACAAGAGGGAGACGTGACGCTACATGAAGATGAGGGATAAGAACCCTCAAACAAGAAGGATTTACAAAGGAGGGGAAAAAAAAGTTAGTGAGGACTGAAACCTCTGGAACAGTGAGAGAAAGGGTCGGGACCCCGAATAGGTAGTGAGGGAGGAATCAGGTCGGACCCGAGATCAGGAGGGGTTAGAGGAAGGAACTGTAGAATGGAGGGTGGAGGATCTAGAGGATCAGAAGGGGAAGTGGAAGGAGGGGAATTAGATGCCCCTGGAGAATGCGGATCTGACCCATAATTAGGAGGCTCTGGTGGAAGAGGAAAAGGGGAACCTTGAGCACTAGGAAGGAAGTTAGGTGACCCAGGTGGATATGGAGAGAAAGACTGGGTACCCCGAGGGTGATCGGGTGGCTCAGGAGGAAGAGATAAGTGAGGGTCCAAAGACCCTAAAGGAGTAGGAGGGGAATAATGCGGCACCAGTCCAGAATTGAGAGATCGGGCGCCTCCTCTGGGAACTAGATTGACCAAAATGAGTAGTATTGAAAGATCAAGGTCAGAGGATGACAGGATAGGGAGATCGACATTTTTCTTGAAGAATTTCAATCTTGATCTCAGCCTCCTTTTCTTCTTGGTAGATTTCTTCTTGTGACGGCACAACTTCTTTGCTCTCACAGATAGATACGACGGTTTCATTTTGACATGTCTTCTTAAATAGCGGGACCAGGCAGCAGATGGCCTCGCTCTCCTCTGCAGCCACACGGCACTCTCATCAATTATGGTTGTCATGACTGCCGTGTGCGTACTTGCCCTTTGGCTATCATTTGCATATCCAACCTTTATAGACACCCATGGGGGAATGCCATAAATTGACATCTTTGTTAAGAAGGATTCCTCTGACATGTGGATAGTGCAGACCCATGGGAACTTGATGCGTGCACCATAAGCTTGAGACTTGGCATCTTGGCCTGACAATCGGGCATGAAGATCAACTCCCTTGACAGTTGAAGAGGGGAGGCTTCTGGGAGTGTGATGGGTGGCACTAGCATGGCCAACTGACTGACAGGCTGAGGCAAATTGCAAAGGACCCTTGGTAAAACCTTGAGTGTTCTTGGTGACATAGCAATGAGCCCCTGGTCGGGTTGAAACATGGCGAGGAGGGCTTTGGATGCTTCAGGCAGCGTGACTTCTTGCCCCTTGAGTGACAGCTGATTCATGATGGCCTTGGCAGCCGCGTGAGATAGCACAACGTTTGTAGAGAACCCCTTCTCTTGACCAGCCATATGCAATATAACCGAGCGAGGAGTGATGATGGCATTAATGGTAGCATTTCCAATAAGCAACGTAATGGCTACCGTCCCCACTTTGGATCTGGCTAGCACTAGGGCCTGGGAACTCTTTTTGACAGTGCTCTTCTGAGGAGATGAAAGCTCATCCTTTCTGAATGCGCCCGAGATAAGGACATAGACCGGCATGCGACTGATGTAGTTGTAAGGGTCGAAACACATGACCGGAACTGGGCTACCTTCTCTCAGTCCATCTTGCATAGGGGAAGTAATTTCAAGGCATGCTGTGGTGATGCACACCCGCTCCATTGGGATGTGGTAATGGGATGTATGGTGGCTATGGTGGATTCGTCAGATGTGGAGGGCTTGATGTGAGGTGACTGGGTGGTGGCAAGGATAGGCTCGTGCGGAGAGAGCTCTTCCTCAAACAGAGGCTGAAGCAGCCTTACTCTGGGAGTAGGAAACTCTTGCTCGGCTCAGAGGTGAGCAGAGCTTGCTCGAGCCTTGGTGTGGCGGTAATGGCTTACTCAGGTGCAAGTGGTAGTGTGGTGGAGATGATGGCGAGGGGTAAGGATGGAGAGTTGGCAGGAGTGGAGGGATTAGTGGTTTGCGGCGCTGGTGGAGATGACTGACAGTGCACGACACAATGGGTCGAGCTAATAGCTTGTCATCAGGGTGCGATGCGGTAGGTGTGGTGGTGATAGCCTGAGAAACGGTTGGTGGAGGGGTTGTTGAGGTTGTGACGGAGCGGGTGGTGCACTTGGAGGATAAGTAAAGAGGTGCTATCGGCCTTGAACTGGTGGAGAGATGACGACTGCCTTGATGCTTGTCCTGGCTGTCTTTGTCATGCTGCTGGCTGCTCGGGCGGCTGTCCGCTACCTGCGATGGAGAGGGATGCTGCCCCTGGCTTTGTGCTTTTCTCTTCTCTTGACAATGCAAGATGAGCCTGTGCATTTCAGACCAATTTATCTTCTGCTCTAGATCCAGATTACATATTACATCCCAGAATTCACAGCAGTTTGCGACTGTATGCCCGGATGGCGATGATATAAGCAATATTCTGATCGGTCCACTGTCATGTCCCAGCTTGGCTTTTCTGTAGGGAGTTGCAATGCATTAATGGACATCAGGGCGTGAAAACATCAGAGAGGGACTCAGGCAACAGATGATAATGGGTTCGCTCTGGGCCAAGTGAATGTCGTGATGGCTGGGTAGTGGATGGAAGGGTGCTGCGGCATGGACGAGGTGGTTGTTCTGTGGAAGCGGGGCGAGTTGGCTATATGAAGGTGGAGGTGCATGGTGGTTAGTGGAGTGGGTAGGCGTGGGTGGTGGATGGTATCAACTTGGGCATGGGTTTGGACTCCCTCATAAGTGGCCCTTGAAATGAAGAATTCGGTTGTTGGGCCTCAAACATGGATGGCATGGGGGAGTCAAAGAGTTGGGTTTTAACAAAGCGAGCACGGGCTATAATTGTTGCATGGATGTGATATTGTTCATAGCCAGGATGTGGCGGTACATGGGCGTTGCATTAGCAATGATAAGCTTGATTTTCCTCTTCTGGGATGTGCATCTGGACATGCGCGGACATCTGACGCCACCGGTCAGCATAAGTTGCGAATTTTTTCATCAGGCTTCATCTGCTCAGCCACTAGATCGGCCATTGAATACGCGGGCCCGCCTGGTCTTGATATTGCTGCACGAATCTGGCCTTGACAATTTCAAAATCCTCGGCTCATTGAGAGGCAGGGAATAAAACCACTCCAGAGCGGGCCCGTCTAATGACCGCCTAAAAAGATAAGCCAGTAAGCGGCGATCATGTTGATAGGACACCGACTCATAGATAAAATCCTTCAGATGGATGTAAGGGTCTCCAGCCCCATTGAATTTGCGATAAACAGGGAGCTGAGAAGGTGGAGGGATCCGGAGACCACAGAAATCAGGAAGAGTATCATTGAAGGAAGGTTTGGCTTTAACTGCCTCCGCAGGTCACTGAGCTCTCGCTTCATGGATTCGAACTCGGATTGGAAGTCCTGAGCCGAAGTGGATAGTGGATAGCGAGGGCCAGCTGGGAATGAGAGCGGAGTCGAGAGTCAAGGTCCGGGCCAGATTGAGCATAATGGGACGGCTGCAATGATGTGGGCTGAGCAAAAGGATGTCCGATCCAGGAGTGACAATGTGAGGTGATCTAGAATGAGCAGGATGACGTGGGCCTGTTGGGCCCATCTTGGAAGAAGACCGTAGAGCAAAGGTGGACAACAATTCCCGGGCCTGGTCAGGGCCCATTTCAAGCAGGAGGCGCTCCAATTCAGTGGCCTCGATAGAAGAGGATGGTGACAGATTAGGTTGGGAATGGGCACTCTCATCGGCCCGATGGGCCCTGGACTGGGCCGAACTTGGAATAGACTCATGAGACAAGAGGTCTACATGAGGAGGAGAGGTTGGAGGATAGGTGAAGTGGAAAGGAGCCATGAGAGATGATGATAAATGGGAGGAATTAAAAAGAATACACTAAAATACAAAATAAGGATACAACAACAAATACAATTACACAAGAAGGGGACGAGAAAGGAGTTTTCAAGCAAACACCCAAGTTGATATGATAAGCGTTAGGATTTAGGGTTATCACTTAGCCTTTTAATGGATTGATTTAATTGAATTGCACTCGGCTAAAGAGGAACCCTAATGGGTGTGTACTCAAGTACTCCGGGGTGACTAAGGGGGAACACACAATTCACACGGGGGAGGGCTCGAACTAGGGGTGCAACGGGTACAACCGGCCCGGTGAACCGCAACATGCGTACGGTCACGAGGACTTACGGAGGTCCTCGGAAGATGGCCCGAGTCAACCTACGAGTGCTCGTAGGTGAGAGGGCTCACTCAACCAAGGGGGAACCTAGACAATGGGATCAGTAGTGTATGCAAGGGCCTAAGTGCCCGAAATGTATGCACAAGTAACAATAATGATCAAGCAGGGTGACCAACAAGCTCTCAGGCAGAGTCGCGACGGCCGGGTACACCGCGACACTATTGCGACAGAGCGGTCTGCCGCGATATGAACAGAGCCTCGAAAAATAGCAGTCAGTCACAAATACAAAGCATACAGACTAACCTACCATATGATATGAGCATGAAATCACAAGATCAATCTAACAGAGGTCATGAAGCACCCAGAAACCGACACATGGATCAAAGCAATAACACACAAAGCGTACCTGTAGACGCGACGCTCATCCACGGCGTGACCTGGTCGCGTCCTCAAGACCCGCCGCGACAGAACCCGAAAACTTACAAAAGAAAGAAAAGGAAAACCCGAACCCTAGCAGGACTCTAACAGACAGAAGCGTGAATATGCATAGCAGAACATCATGGGGAAGACATGGATACACCTTCAGTGAAGGAACAACACATGAGGAGGAGGGAGAACTGTAGTCGCGTCGGCCCTTATGGACGCGATGCTATCGCGGCGGCGCGATGCGCCGCGTTAACAACCGAGAACAAAAGGACAAGAAAGACAGGAACAAACCTAACAGGGTATCTAATAAGCAATAAACAGATCATCATGGCAGGCACACAAGCAAAATCGGCGAAGCTAGCACTGAAGGTCCCACCGTGATCGCCAAAAGGTGTAATCACAGGGATTGTACCCCCCTCAACACAAACATGAATACCAAATATGATAGCATGGAAAATAGGATGTGATCGCCACCTAGAGAGTTGCCTAATGAGAAGAGAAATGTCTGGGCTAACTGCTCTAGGAAAAGGAGAGAGAACGGGGGTGTACCTTATGTCACGGTCGTCATGGTTGCCGCGACGGTGCTGATATCGCGTCACCCTTAGCTGACGCGTCACCCTACACCATCGCGTTCTCTTCTGTGCGGGAGATGATGGATGGGACCTCCTTCCTGCCCTTCGGCCGGCCAGAGGACAAGAGCCGCTCGTGGATCTTCGCTTGGGTGCCTGCCAAAACAACGAAAACAAGAAATAAAACCCTGTCAGACTATGTTAAGTGTAGTAGCTATTCTTAAATGGAAGAAAGATATGGAGCATGGAAGGAACAGACCTGGGGGGTGGTTTTTAAACCCCTTGGGTAGTAGGAAAACATGGGGAGGAATATGCATGGGGAGAAATCATGGAAGAGGAGAAGGAGGAATCCTAACTCATGCATACATGTGTAAAAACGTGGAAAAGAAAGTAAAAATCAAAACTAAACAGATACTACCCCGTTGATGTGATTCTAGTTGAAGGTCGGAGAGGAGGTTGTTATGAAAAACTTTCATGAAGACATCTTGAAGAGATCTGGCCTAGTTTGGGCTGTGGAAGAGACGATAATCCCGCATGTGCAGATCTCGATATGAGAGAGAAAGTGAATATCAATCTGCTGTAACTTTTCGCACAAGCCACCAATCAACATGATTCCACTTTGAGGTTGAAGAGGGCTTTGTGGGGAGCAACTTTGATGAAGAAACCTCAAAAAGATCTGGCCTGGTTCGATCTCCACAAGTCGTACAAGCACTGCTGGTCCTGGAGGCGATATGAGAGAGAAAGAGGAGAGAGAGAGGAGGAAAACGTGAAGTCCAGCTTCTCCTCTACCTTGGGGACGATGGGACCTCGTGAGCAGAGCCTCCAGAGACCTCTCCTCGTAGTGGTAGCCTCCTCTATCCCTAGAGAGTCCTAGGATGTGTTGAAGAGAGAGATAGAGTCCCATCCCGAGTTAGAGAGAGAGCCCAAGTTGTGGGGGTGTTTGAGAGTCTATCTAGAGTTTGGATGGGCTTGGGGGCACCTAGGGATGAGGATAGGAGGTTTGGGTCGTAATCCAACTCATAGGGACTTTAGATAGGCTCTAGGATGGAGAGAGAGGCCGAAAATCACGTAAAAACATGTTTACGTGCATGGCGCTGTCGCGTCAGATCGTGGGGCCGCGTTCTTGTCGCGTCCATGCACCAGGCCGCGTCACTAGGGGCAATGCGCATAGGTCCACGAAAAGGGCCATAAATCTCTCTACAGATATCGGATTGATGCACTGTTTATTGCGTTAGATTCTAGACTCAGAGGGCTACAAAACGATAGTATGATATGCTAAATTTGGATTAGAAATGAGGACATTATGAGCTCTCAAAGTGAAGGCATGTTCAGAAGATTGGGTAGATTGCACAGTTTTGATATTTCAAGCGGTGTTTGGCCATGGGCTTGAGAATGGGCTTGACATTGAGGGTGAATGGGCTCATGATGGGCCAGAGAAGGACTCCAAAGTGATGATCAATTTGGGACATCAATGATATGAACAAGAAAAAGTGCTCAACTTATAGGCCGAAAACGGGTGTCTACAACAACCACCTCCTCAAGCCCAGAACCCCCAACAAGACCAACGCCAATATAATCAGGTCCCTCCACCTCAAAACAACTATGCCCCTAGGAAGCCCAATGGACCCAAGAGAGCTCAATACTCTCCCCTTCCAAAGAGTCTAGCCGACATTTTCGCAGCCCTTATGTCCCTTAATGCCCTTAGATTACCTCCCGAGAAGGCAAACTAGAACATGACAGTGGATCAGACAAAGTATTGTGTGTACCATTGTCATCTGGGCCACAACGTGTCAGATTGCTTCCAATTCAAGGACATCATATATGACCTCCACGAGCAAAATCAAATTGATTGGGCTGAAATGAAGAAGCTAATTTAGATGTTGAGGGACCAACAGGGGTAGAGGCAGCAACAGCAGCAGCAAAGGTGACAGCAACCACAGCAGCAACAACAGTTCTAGCAGCAACAGCAGTAGTTCCAACAACCATTCCAACAGCAGTACCAGCAACAGAAGCAGCCACAACAGACACAACAACCAGCAAATGACCTCGGCATAATTCGCAATCCTATGTCACAGCACCAGCCCGCTCTGAACCCCCAACCTGCTCCACCACCTCCTCCACCCGCTCAAGTCAACCCTGTCATCCACCATCCACCACTCGCAGCTTCTTGGGCCTACGATGATGAGCATGAAGTAGGCCAACTCTTGGCTATTTCCCATACCACACCTACCTCCACCACGCCCACCATTGCCACCATCACCTCGCCACTTTACAACACCCCCATCATGCCACCCATCCCCCTCACCGCTTAACATCCCATTTTCTCCTACACCAACACCCCTAATAGCCAATCCCTCCATCATCGACACCACCCCACCTCCACTTCACCACAACCTCGCCCTACGGAGCGGGCAGATGTTCCACCAGATGTACCCCAATGCGTCCGTGTCTTTGCCGGGTTAACCGACCCTAAATTACAACAACAACAACCAGCAACAACAACACCAAGATATCGAGGAGATATATCGGTCTCAGGGACTCAATATGATATACTAAAGCATCTAGACCAGACTCCAGCCAAAATATCTATCCTCGAGTTGATCAAGAGGTCACAGACCCACCAAGATGCCTTAAGGGCCTTTCTGCAAAGGGTTATGGTAAATGAAGATATGAACCCCAACAATCTGCCCTCAGTCCTATCCATTGTTAACAAAGGATCGACAATTACCTTCACGGATGGTGAGCTAGCTCCCCCGGAAGCCAGGAGGATGCCTTTATGTGTGACTCTGACGATAAATAAGATGGTTGTCGATGCCGCCTTGGTTGATACAGAGGTTTCTATAAATGTCTGCCCTCTAAGCACTCTGTGGTCTTGCAACATTTCTGAGCGCCGCTTGCAGCCGTCTCCCACTACTATAGCAGCTTATGATAATTCTCGGCGAGCTTGCCATGGCATTGTTTCCTTACAAGTAGAATTAGGCCCGCTCGTGATGACTGTCGATTTCTATGTCCTTGACATTGACCCAACTTTCAAAGCCATTTTGGGTCGCCCTTGGATCGAGACATTAGGGGCAGTCCCCTCCACAGTGTTGGCCCTTTTGAAACGTCAGCAAGCTAACCTAGAGGGGGGGGGGGGTGAATAGGTTTTTCTGAAATCTGAAATAGAAACTTAAACTCAGAAAATTAACACTTGAAAGTTTGGTTAGATTAGTGTGATAAAGAGTAGCAGTGCAGAAGCAAATAAACAATCACACAAAGGACACAAGGAATTTATCCTGGTTCGGCCCTTCCACATGGAAGTCCGATGTACAGTCCCCAAGCAACCTCTTGGATTTCACTAAGCAAGGGTACAGTCCCCCTCAAGGACACTACAACACCCAGCACCCCAGCTGGTCTTCTTCTCTTTTCCCGGTCAAGAAGGCAAGCCCACTTCTTTTACAGGCTCAGAAGCAAACCTCCTGGTACAAACCCCAGTGCGGTTCTACTAGACACAAACCCCTAGCTAGGTTCTACACTGTATACAGTCCTACAGCTGGACATGATGTCTTTCTTATAAAAGAAAGAACAGTGCTGAGAGTTCTACAAGAATGGCCTCTACCCAAAAACTCTCAGCAAAAACTCTCCCCAAGAATTACAATAAGCACAGGGAGAATGAAGAGAGAAAAGAAAGCTTGAAGGCTTGAATGCTTGAGACACTTTTGCTTGCTTCTTCTTGGCTCAGGCTCTTTCTCTCTTTCTTTAAGTGTATGTGGCGTTGAGGTTCCTCACTGGTTGTACACTCCTTCAAAGATTTTCAGGAAAGCTCTCTATTTGATCTTCAGCCTTGCTTCATCTTTTATATGCGAGGCTTTGAATAGATCCGTTGGAGCTCTTCTAGACGTTGCTGATCTTCTCTTCATTGTCTTAATCAGACTCTGGTGGTCTTCGAGGTCTGTAAGCATAGAAGAGAGTGTTAGCATAAAAGAGTGTTTATGATCAACGGTGCATGCCACTGTGTTTCTGCTATCATGCTGAAAATAGTAGTTCATATCTTTTTCTGACAAGATTCTGAAATATGCATGCAACTTTATTCTGTCAGAAGATATTTGACTTGTCTTTAGGCGCCAAAAAGCACTTAAACAATTGTGTTTGAATTGAAGTGAATCGTTGTTTAAGTTACTTATCAAATCGTTATACTTATAAGACTTTAACAAATCGATATGAATCTTAACAAATCGATGTGTGAAGCAAATCGTTGTTCTTACTTATGAAATCGTTATGAGAACAAATCGATGTGATCACTTGAGAAATCGATGTGAACAAAGAAATCGATGTGACCCTTAATGAATCGTTATGAAAGGCAAATCGATGTGAGGACAAATCGTTGCGCTCACTTATCAAATCGTTATGAGCCTTAACGAATCATTATAGAAGGCAAATCGATGTGAGGGCAAATCATTGCGCTCACTTATGAAATCGTTATGCAAACAAATCGTTATGAGCCTTAACGAATCGTTATAAAAACCAAATCGATGTGAGAGCAAATCGTTGCGCTCACTTATCAAATCGTTGCATGATAAAATTGATGTTTCACTTAACGAATCGTTACACGATCAAATCATTGTGTAACTTATGAAATCGTTGTTAGTGAAATCGATGTGGCACTTTTGAATAGAAATCAATGTTTATTGAATGAACATCGATTTAGCATTTTAGTGCGCCTTATTGCATCAATGTGAGACTTAGTATTTTGCTATAAGATTGATGCGACACAGATGATACAAGATATTTAATAATATTTAATTAACCATAAATTTTGTTATCACAAAGATATATTTGATATTATCATAAGTTTTGTTATCACCAAAATACAAGGACAATCATAGAGTGGTTCAACAATCTCCCCTTTTTGGTGATGACAAAATTTATGAGAATTTTCTGACAAAGATACTTAAGACATAGAAAATGCAGAAAATTCACAGAACATACAAGTTCTTCCCCTTTTTGTCACTAACCAAAAAGGAAGGATCTTACCATGCATTTTCTCCCCATTTAAAAAAAAAATTTCTTACCATCGAGGGGTTCAACAATAGATATTTAATGAATGACTCCCCCTAGTGTAGGCTCCCCCTGAGCATGAGACTCCCCCTTAATGTGAGGGAAGTTAGATCTTATTGGTCTTGACCTTTGTCATGTTGTTTGTCAAGTCTTCAAGATTTTTATCTGCATACATCTTAACAGAAAACTTGCAAACATTGTTAGTAGCAATATGAATAGAAATAAACAATTTGTGACTACTCCCTCTTCAGATATGAGATGGATGAAGAGCTGGCAGTCATCAGTGCCTTGAGCATCCTTTGATCCTGATGCTCCAAGGCTATCCTGCACACAACTTATTCTGAAATAGGTACACAAATCTTTTAGGTCCTTGATGGTTAGAAGCATGAAGATAATCTTTAGGAATCCAAACTAAGTGCCTTGTTGTGCAGGTATTTACGGTGTGTCCTAATTTATTACAATGAGAGCAACAATGAATATAGTTTATTTTGCAGCTTTGATTGCCCTTGATTTGAACAAACTTTTTAGAAACCTTTTTGTAACGTTTCGACCGTTCGGATCGTCTTTGTGTGGTTATGAAGGCCAGTGTGTGGCCGATGACGTGTGTTGTGGCAGGTGATTTCCGCAGGTTATGAGATTTTGCCCAAAGCGCTTACTGTTTCTCGGTTCCTAACGCGACAGTGAGGGACGTCGTATTTTGATCGCGACAGCCAATGGCGTCGCGTTCATGAAACCGCCAGTTTAAGTGAACGTTTGCATGTCTGCCGCGTGTTGAAATGTTGCGGAAAGAACTGCTATCAGAAATCTAGAAGGGGGGGTTGAATAGATTTCTACAAATTTTAAAAATCACTTCAACAAAAAACTTAGAGAAACTTAATTGAGTGTGAAATCTAAGTGTTAATGGCAATTCTAAACAAGTTAGGCAAGCTAGATGACGAGATTTCGATGAGCCTATCAAGCATCTAGCGCAAGAGACAAGCAAACCACAATGACACAAAGATTTAGGGTGGTTCGGATTACACAACAGTGTATCCTACATCCACCATCCACACACACACACAATTGTGGCTTATCTTGCCAGTTCAGAAAAGTCACAAAGAACCACACACACTCTGAGATACCGAAATCTCATATTCAATCACACACAAGTGAAATTGGGCACAAGGATTGCACCACTTTCACAAAAACACACAATATAGAATGAGATTGAAATGAGAAACCAGTCGGAACAGTGAATTCCAAATTGAAGAGGACTGGTTCGAAGATCCCTGTTTCTGCTTCAGGAATGGGGATCAGCTTCTCTGCTTCAGCTTCAGGAAGAAGACTCAAATGGATCAAAATTCGCTTTCAATTGGATGTCCAAGGCATGTAGACCTCTTGTTCCTTCAGATATGGGAGAAATTCGCCAGTTTGAAGTCTTCCTCAGAATTTGATCGGAATTCCCTGGAGTCTTGAGTGAACAGAAAAATATTGCTCGACTTCTTGTTAAGGCCAAGTGGATAAGGAGTATATATATAGCCCATGGGTCCACAAAATATCTTGGGATCTGTGGGCATAGAAGTTCCCACCCAAAAAGGCCTTTCCCAAAAGCTTCCACGTGTCCCTGTTAATTACATCAAACAGAGAAAGAAAAATTAGACAGACTGTGTCGACACACCTTACCTATGTGTCGACACCCTGTCCCAGTTATCACAAAGCTGTCCCCTAGAGTCTTGAACTAGTGTCGACACACAACCAGGTTGTGTCGACACCACTGGGTAATTACAGATGACTTGTTCTGGGACAATGCACTAGTGTCGACACACAACCAGGTTGTGTCGACACCACTGAGTACTTTTGAGCTATAAATGTGAAGGAAACATTGTGAGATACAAATGTAAGCATGATAAGCATGATTTCAAAGTATTAATGAATCACATTTGGCTATCATCAAAATCAGAGATCCAACAATCTCCCCCTTTTTGATGATGACAACTATGATTCATTAAGTAACTTTAACTTTTTCACAAATATGACCAATTTCAAAGCAAGTCATAGACATGATAAGTACATCCACAATTTTCCATCAACATCATCCAAACATTTTCATTTCTTGGCAAACAACCATATCATTCACTTGTGACAAATCAGTCATACAAACATTCAGCAATGCAAGAAATGTGCTTGCAAGAAATGTGCTAGCATTCACATAAAAAAGAAATGTATTTCCCAGAGATGCATGCCTAAAAAGTAATCAACATGAATCCTTCTCCCCATTTGACATCATCCAAAAAGATATCAAGCAGAAGTGGTAGGGTATGATGAGTCAAATCTGAAATCAATTATTCAGGGATTTTTAATATGATAAAGAAATCATACTCTTTTTCAACATTATCCCATTTATTGATTAGTGGGCTGAAAAATATCTGACAAGAAATTAATCACCAAGAAATTCTGTAGAATTGAGTGATTGCTTAAGTGATATAAACTATTCTATACATCAGTGTCAACCTTTTCCACTTTTCTTAACCAAAAGTGAGTTGATTGCTTTAGGATTTAGACAACACATAGAGATTGAACACTTTTAGAAGGATTAATGCAGGGTTAAGCTGTTCATTTTCTTTGATTTTTTTTTAATTTGTCACTTTGAAGTAATGAGCAGTCAAATATAGTAAATCTTTTTCACTCAAGTAAACATGTTGTTTACACACCAGAATCCCTGGTTACTAGAGATTTACTAATTATCCTGCCTCAAGGGGTGAATGAAAACCTTTTTACATGGAAATATACGTTTATCAGACGTCAATATTTCCAGTTACTCAGTTAACATTGGATTTTTTTTTAATTTACCCCTTAGAATAGAGATAACACAGCACTTTATGACATACATGGCACTTCACTGTTTGTGAAGGTGTGTAGTTTCTCAGTGTTATGCCATTGCTCTGTAAAACCTTTTTTTTTTTAATGAACATTAAGATTTTGACACAGCTTTACCCTTTCATCAGTCTTGAAGGAAGTGTTTAAAATCAATACATGATTGAGCAAAAAATCCATGAAAGAAATCAGATTACTTGAGGAATTCAAAGTAAAAAGGAGTATTAACAGAAAGAACATGTTATAGCATTTAAGAAATCATCCCTTATGTTCTTCAGAAGACTGAATGAACATTTCATGTAAAGATATTCATCAGCACACTGAATTAACTTTGGTTTAATGATAGAAAAATGGTACTGAATTCTTTAGCTCCCCCTGAGTTATTGATCTCATCTAATTGTCATCATAAACATTATGATTCTAAATTCAATTTTCAGAACTTTTCCTTTGTTTCTCAAGCAGCAAGCTCCCCCTTAATATGTGAATTAACGAGCCATTCAACATTCAGATTTTGGCAGACAAATTCATCAAGAAAACAAACATGATCAATCACAATACAAAAGAAAGAACAGAATGATTCTTACACATTTTAGATCATGGGTACTAGGTGGAGGATTTTCCTCACACATAATGATAGCTTTCAAACAAGCATAACTTGTTCTTCCACTAATCACCATTTGATATACCTCATAATCTTAGCAAAACAAATCACAGAGTTCTTATCAAATTTTTATTTTATTCCAAGTTGCATATTCCAAGTTCTCTTCTCAAGGAAGTGAATCTATCTTCAGCCAAAGGTTTTGTGAAAATATCTGCAATTTGTTTTTAGTAGGGATGAATTCTAATTCAATGTTTTTATTTGCAACTTCATCTCTTAAAAATGATGCCTGATTTCAATATGCTTTGTTCTAGAGTGTTGAATTGGGTTTTTGGAAAGATTGATTGCACTGGTATTGTCACACATGATAGATGAACATCCAATATCAATGTTGTAGTCAAGCAATTGACTTATAATCCACAACACTTGAGTTGCACAACTTCCTACAGCAACATATTCTGCTTCTGCAGTAGATAGTGCAACTGAGTGTTGCTTCTTGGATGCCCATGTTATCATGCAATTTCCTAAGAATTGACAATATCCACTAGTACTCTTCCTGTCAAGTTTACACCCAGCATAATCAGCATCAGAATATGAAATTAGATTAGCATGACATCCAATTGGAAACCATAGACCCAAATCACAAGTTCCACAGAGATATCTAAAAATCTCTTAACTGCAAGCAAATGACTCTCTTTTGGACTAGACTGAAATCTAGCACAAAGACACACACTGAATTGAATATCTGGTCTACTTGCAGTAAGATACAAAAGAGATCCAATCATACCTCTGTATTGCTTTGCATCAACCAGTTTACCTTTTTCATCTTTTTCCAATTTGATGCTTGTACTCATGGGAGTAGTTGCTGGTTTAGCTTGTTGAAAGTGATATTTCTTGAGCAACTCTTTGACATATTTGGCTTGATTAATAAAGAATCCATCCTGATGTTGTTTGATCTGCAAACCAAGAAAGAATTGTAATTCTCCCATTAGGCTCATTTCAAATTCACTGTGCATTAGATTAGAAAATTCTTCACACAGTGAAGGGTTAGTGGATCCAAAAATGATATCATCTACATACACTTGAACTACAATGATATGATTATGAATTGATTTTGTGAAAAGAGTCTGATCCACCTTACCTCTGGAGTAATTCTTACTAACCATAAAATTGCTCAATCTATCATACCTTGTTCTCGGAGCCTGTTTTAAACCATAAAGAGCTTTATGCAATTTGTAAACATGGTTAGGTTTATCAAGATCTTCAAATCCAGGAGGTTGAGCAACAAAAACTTCTTCTTTAATATAACCATTTAAAAAGGCAGCTTTCACATCCATTTGAAACAATTTGAAGTTTTTGGAACATGCATATGCCAAGAGAATTCTCACTGCTTCTAATCTAGCTACTGGTGCAAAGGATTCCTCAAAATAAATTCCAAATTCTTGCTTATATCCTTTAGCAACCAGTCTTTCTTTATTTCTGACAATTTTTCCTTCTTCATTCAATTTATTCCTAAACACCCATCTAGTTCCAATTATTGAGTTTTCAGTATTTTTAGGAACTAGACTCCAGACTTTATTTCTTTTGAATTGGTTCAGTTCATCATGCATGGCTTCTATCTAAGAATCATCTTTTAGTGCTTCTTCAATGTTTTTGGGTTCTATTTGAGAAATAAAAGCCATATGATCTTGTTCAATGATGTTTCTAAAATGAGATCTTGTATGAACTCTGTCATGAACATTTTCAACAACATTCTCAAGTGGATGGTCTTTAGAGTATTTGAAGTTACCTCTTGTTGCTGTGCTTACCTGCTCTGGTGTCGACTCAGTGTCCTGTGGTGTCGACACACTTTCAGGTTTAGCAGCTTCTTCATTTTCCACAATTTGATCTTTTTCTCTCATAAGAATGTCAGCATCTTCTTCTTGATTCCTGAACAAATTAAGGTCAGTAGATTTTTCAATATTCTCATCAAAAATGACATGAGGAGTTTCCTCTACATTTTTTGATTCATTGTTAAACACTCTATATGACCTTGAATTTTCAGAGTATCCAAGAAAGATGCCTACTTCACTTTTCTTTTCAAATTTATCAAGATCATTTTGTCATTGTTGTGAATGAAAACTTTACATCCAAAGATTCTAAAATATGCAATGTGGGGTTTCTTACCTTTCAGAAGTTCATATGAAGTTTTCTTAAGGACTGGTCTTACCATTACCCTGTTGAGGATATAGCATGATGTATTGACAGCTTCTGCCCAGAATTTTCTTGGAAGTTTACTTTCAATCAACAAGGTTCTTGCCATTTCAACTAGAGTCCTATTCTTCCTTTCTACAATTCCGTTTGTTCAGGAGTCCTTGGAGAAGCAAACTTATGCTCAATTCCTTTATTCCTGCAAAAATAAAAAATGAATTATTATCAAATTCTCCACCATGATCAGTAAGGATAGAATGGTATTTTATTTATTTTTGCATTTTCAATTTTATCAACAAATTCTTTGAAGTTTTCTAATGTGTCACTCTTGTGAGATAGAAAGTACACCCATGTGAATCTAGAAAAATCATCTACAATCACAAATCCAAATCTATGTCCACTAAGACTGAGTGTCCTAGTTGGACCAAATAAGTCCATATGCAACAATTCAAAGGGTTTGGATGTGATTAAGGGTGCAATTGATTTGAAAGATTTCCTGGTTTGTTTGCCTTGGGCACATGAAGCACATATCATTGCATTTTCTTTTTCTTCATTTTTGGCAAACCATTCACAAGAGAATTTCTTAACAACTTATTCAGAACATTTTCACTAGCATGACCTAACCTTCTATGCCACAGTTGAAATAGATCATGCTGATTGGCAACAAGACACAAATTTTCATGTTGATGACTATTCAAATCAACCAAGTAAACATTGTTTATTCTTTGGCCAAGAAATTTTATCTTTCCATTATCTTTTTCAACAATTTCACATGATTCAGAATTGAAAATTACCTTAAGGCCTTTGTCACATAGTTGACTTATGCTCAAGAGATTATGATCAAGACCTTCAACAAGTAAAACATTCTCAATGGAGCTTGAAGGAGTCTTACCAATTTTTCCTGTTCCAATGATTTTACTTGTGTTCTTACCTCCAAAAATTACTTGTCCACCATCTTTTTCAATCAATGTAGAAAATTTTCCTCTATCTCCAGTCATATGTCTTGAACAGCCACTATCAAGATACCACTTATCCTTCTTGTGGACTGCAAGACATTCCTACAAAACAGATTCAGAAAAACAATTTTGGTACCCAAATTGCTTTGGGTCCCATCAGTTGTTTCAGCTCAACAGCAAGATGTTTTGGAATCCATATTTGTTTTATTTTCTTTAAATTTATTATTGATCTGCATTTTTCATCAGTATGACCAGATTTCTTGCAGATTGTGCACATCATGACTCTTTGTGGTGTGAAAATATTATTCCTCTTGGTATGAAAATTATATCCACTGAGAAACTTTTGTTGTTCTTTGGATACAAATCTGATCTATCATTTGATTTCTATTTTAATTGATTTTTGCTTTGAACACTTTCTTGTCTTACTTGGGTTTTGTTTTTGGATTTTAGATTTGTTTGTGGTTTTCTTTGATGTTCTTTTCAAAGTTGCTACAAGAGGTACTACCTTGAACAAATGAAGTTATCAAGGTTTGTCCAATTTTTTCTTTGTTTTCAGGCTGATAACCTAGACCATGTTTGATGTTGTTCTTTTGAATTCCTAAGATAGCATTAGGTTTTGCTTGCCTTTGACAAGTTTTAACAAGGTCTCTTTCTTGTCATCCAGTTCTTCTTTAATAGTTTTTAGTTCCTCTTGTATCACCTCTCTTTCATTTATGAGTTTTTCATTTTCATTCATCAAAATCTGTTTTTCTTTTTCAATTGATTGACATCTCTCCTTGATTTCATCAATTTGTTTATCCATACATTCTTTCTCCTTTTTTAGATTATTGATTTCATCAGTCAACACTTGGAATTGCTCAGATTCTTCAGGAGTTTTCACCATGCTGTTCACTTTTCTTTTCAATGCCTTATTTTCATGTTTTAATTCACACAATTTTTCAAATAACACAACATAGGTTTCTTCCCAATCATTAGTTGTAAAATCCTCAAAGGAAGGACTTACCTCAGTATCTTCTTCATGCCTTGCCATAAGACATGTTACCTCTTCCTCATCTGAACTACCTTCTTCTTGGTCTTCTTCATCCTCATCACTCCAAGTAGCTAGCATTGCTCTTGTCTTCTTGAATATCTGATTTTTCAGCTTCTTCTTTAGATCAGGACACTCTCCTCTCATGTGTCCTAGTTTCCTGCATTCATAACAAATAATGTCAGTCATTTTAGTAGTTTCCAATTTTTTATTGAAATCATTTTTCCTTGAAACATCCTTTCTGATGAAGGGCTTGAGTTTACCTTTTCCTTTCTTTCTCAAAAACGTTTTGAAGTGCCTTGTCAATAAGGCTAGTTCTTCATCATTCTCTTCATCAGAAGAATCATCATTTTCATCAGATTGATCAGCAACAATTTTTAAGCTAGATGAAGCTTTTAGAGCAATAGGTTTCTTAGATGTGTTCAAAGATGCATTTCTTTTCAAGTTGATTTCATATGTCATTAGAGAACCTATTAACTCATCCAATTGCATGGTTGACAGATTTTTGGAGTCCTCAATTACAGTAGCCTTCGTATGCCAAGCTGGTGGAAGTGATCTAAGGACGTTCCTAACAAGGTCACTATTTGAATATTCCTTTCCTAGACCTCTAAGACCATTTACTAAAAGCATGAATCTAGCAAACATCTCAGAAATAGTTTCATCACTCTTCATTCTAAACATTTCATATTCTGAGACTAGAATACTTGCCTTGGTCTCCCTTACCTCAGAAGTTCCCTCATAAATAAGTTGGAGTTTATCCCACATCTCCTTGGCAGTCTTGCATGAGGACACTCTGGAATACTCCTTGGGATGAATGGCACATTGCATCATATTCATGGCACTCCAGCTGAGTGTGGACTTATTGATCTGGTCCTTGGTCCATAAGCTTTCATCCTCAGGAAGTTCATATGGTCCCTTGTCAACAATCTTCCAGAGCTCATAATTCTGTGCTCTAAGGAATACTTGCATCCTGTTTTTCCAATAAGCATAGTAAGATCCATCAAAAAAGGAGGTCTAGAGATTGAATGACCTTCAGCAATAAATCCCCTAACATTCTCCATAGCAATAAACTCTTGATCGTTAGATCAAACACTTAAAGTGTAATGAGAACCCGCTTGATACCAAATGAAATGTTGCGGAAAGAACTGCTATCAGAAATCTAGAAGGGGGGGTTGAATAGATTTCTACAAATTTTAAAAATCACTTCAACAAAAACTTAGAGAAACTTAATTGAGTGTGAAATCTAAGTGTTAATGGCAATTCTAAACAAGTTAGGCAAGCTAGATGATGAGATTTCGATGAGCCTATCAAGCATCTAGCGCAAGAGACAAGCAAACCACAATGACACAAAGATTTAGGGTGGTTCGGATTACACAACAGTGTATCCTACATCCACCATCCACACACACACACAATTGTGGCTTATCTTGCCAGTTCAGAAAAGTCACAAAGAACCACACACACTCTGAGATACCGAAATCTCATATTCAATCACACACAAGTGAAATTGGGCACAAGGATTGCACCACTTTCACAAAAACACACAATATAGAATGAGATTGAAATGAGAAACCAGTCGGAACAGTGAATTCCAAATTGAAGAGGACTGGTTCGAAGATCCCTGTTTCTGCTTCAGGAATGGGGATCAGCTTCTCTGCTTCAGCTCCAGGAAGAAGACTCAATGGATCAAAATTCTCCTTCAATTGGATCGTCCAAGGCATGCAGACCTCTTGTTCCTTCAGATCTGGGAGCAATTCGCCAGGTTGAAGTCTTCCTCAGAATTTGATCGGAATTCCCTGGAGTCTTGGGCGAACAGAAAAATATTGCTCGACTTCTTGTTAAGGCCAAGTGGATAAGGAGTATATATATAGCCCATGGGTCCACAAAATATCTTGGGATCTGTGGGCATAGAAGTTCCCGCCCAAAAAGGCCTTTCCCAAAAGCTTCCACGTGTCCCTGTTAATTACATCAAATAGAGAAAGAAAAATTAGACAGACTGTGTCGACACACCTTACCTATATGTCGACACCCTGTCCCAGTTATCACAAAACTGTCCCCTGGAGTCTTGAACTAGTGTCGACACATAACCAGGTTGTGTCGACACCACTGGGTAATCACAGATGACTTGTTCTGGGACAATGCACTAGTGTCGACACACAACCAGGTTGTGTCGACACCACTGAGTACTTTTGAGCTGTAAATGTGAAGGAAACATTGTGAGATACAAATGTAAGCATGATTTCAAAGTATTAATGAATCACATTTGGCTATCATCAAAATCAGAGATCCAACACGTGTCGCGTGCTGGGCGCCCGGACTAACGTCAGCAGGCTTAAGGCGACAGCCTAAAGCGTCGCGTTCAGATCGCGACTTATAAGGGCGTCGCGTTCTTAACCGCATTGCGTTTTTAAGAAACCCTGGCAGAACAGAGTTCACGGGGGCTCTGCTCGGCCAGGGGGTTTTTGCTGTGGGATTTTTGGGCGATTCGGCTTGTTAGAGCTTGGCTTGACGAGCTTCCACCGCGAGGATGCTACGTGGAGTGGAGGAAACGTCGTACGAGCTTCGTTCTTCGCGATCTTCACGAAGGTAGGGAGATTTCCTGTGTTTTGATTCGTGAATTGCCCGTGTGTGGTGGATAATGTGTTTCCTGCTTTCTAAATCTTAGATAGCATGAGTAGGAACACATTAAAGCATGAAAATGGAATGGAAACCGTAGGTTCTAAAGAGTTTGGGGCGATCCGGATGATGGATTTCGGATTAGGGTTCGCACCTGCTAAGGCGTCGACCCTTGGCGTCACGATCATGTCGCGACACAGCGATACATCGCATTCAGAAGGCGACCTATCGTGTCGTCACGTCCTGTAGGCGACGTTTCACCTTGTCGCGACAAGAGCCGAATACTGTTATCCGAGAATACATATAAATATATAATTATCTGTTTAGCGTGGTTTGTGATATGTGATGATAAAAAGAGGTGCATTGGCACTCTCTTTACGCTCGGGGAGCGTGTGGTGTGTGATTTATATGGTGTTCACGTGGTTTACGTGGAGGTTTCACGTGGCTTGTGGTTGTGCACGTGGTTTCTGTGTACGTGGCATGTAGTTTGACGCCTTCCGTGGATACCTCTTCAGTTGGGAGCCCCAGGTTTTGTGTGAGCCAGGCACGTGAGTGCTCGGGGCTTGTCCCGGTACTGGGTACCGACGAGGTCTTGTCGTCTTCCTGGACACCCTCACTCTTGTGCTGAGTAGTACGTCCGGCTGAGGGAAAGACGACAATGGGATAGCGACTAGAGAGAGTTTGTTGTGTTGTCGCTTGTAGCGAGCTCGTAGTTGGGGGAGACGGACACCAGTATGAAGGATCGAAAAGGATATGGACAAGATCTAGAAGGGGCGGGGGGTTGAATAGATCTAGACCTGTGACGACCCTCATTATACCGGTACGGTTATACCAACCCACGTCGATATAGCGAGCGTCATCACAGTGGGACATTTACCCAACAATAACATTCAGCTGAGATACACGTGAATATAAGAACAGAGTAGCGGAAGTAAAAGAACCACTGTCTTCATTTCATTCATCATCCACATTCAACATACATAAATCGATAACATTAAAGAACTGAAAGTCCACATAATTAAATTGCTGAAAATTTAATACATAAATGTCCGCACTTATACATTCCCTTTCCATAGTAATTCTAATACAATGTTGCAATTACCTACTATGAAAATCTCAAAATGTCACAAGTACTCCAACACTCTAATCTCCACGCTCGGAGTCGGTCTCCAACGTCTCCTCCACAAGTGTCTCGTCACCAACTACACCTGTACGCCGAAGCAAGTAGTGAGTCTAAAAGACTCCGCAAGTAATTCTACACATACCGCACATGCACATATCATAGTAGGTTCTACATACACATTCACAAGACACAATATGTAGCATGCTTGACATTAAATTTTACAACCTATCATGGTGAATCTACAATTTAAACACATGGACTATGCTTTCAGATTTTCTAAATCAAAATCATCTATCACATGCTTTCTATTCATTCCTCACATAAAAATCTACCTTCAGCCAACTAAGACATGGAAGCCATTAACATAAATTCCCGAGCATGTATGAAAGGAAACATACCTAACATGGAATCTACACATTTATATGCATATACGTAACCATTTTACATGCTTTAAGCTTGCTGGTTTTACATACTTTAGTAACCATAATCTAACACATGAGAGCTATAACAGCGATTAAAACGCAACATGTGCACAACCAAGTATGGGAGTTGTTTATATATGCTTTAACAATTATCCCTAGCATGGATTTTAGGCATTTTGCATACATAAACATGATCATAACAAAGTAAAGCTACTGTTTAAGCATGATTTCAGATTGTCATAACATGGATTACAAACTCACATCCTCACATTTTGGTTTCACATCTTTACACAATTCCAAATTTACATATTTCACACTTTACACATGCACTTTTACACATTGTTCACATTCACATTTTTCACATGAACACATACACATTTACACATTCACATTTACACATTCACATTTAGTGCCGTGACACATAGTCCAAACCACCAAAGAAGGACACAACACATCACATCACATAGACGCCATCTAGGCAACACAATGGCGACTCTTGGACTGCGCAGACCGGGAGAACAAGTCTCCACCCTAACCAGTGGTACTTGTCCACCTCCAGGATTTCCCCCTAATGCCCTTAGGGTCACAACACATTGAACCTTCTCAGGGGGACTTTTCCCTGATACGGTTCCACTGCCCTCTGTGGAAGCAATGTCACACTTGGCACAATTTACACATTACACGTTTTCCGATTTAAGCACTTAGTTTAGCACATGACACTCACATTTTACTCATTCACTCATTTACACACATGGTGCTCTATTTTCCTGACATGTCACTACAATTACAGAAATTTAGTGCTCAGGAGATTTCACTAATCAGGTTGCTATATACAAAATCAAATCATTTTTACAACGGCATGCATTAGTTTCACAATTTCACATGGAAAATTCATATTGCATCATATACTGGTCAAAATGACCTGAAATTTTAACCACAGGCTAATTTCGGATTTAGGATCCCACATGCAAAATTTCAGATTTTTCTAAGCTAAAACGAAATTACAGAAAATCCAACATTAATTTCACATGCTATCCGTAATTCGATTTAACATGGAGTTAAACACAAGCACAATTTTAACCACTCACGGTCTGAACCCTAACAGGCAGAGAGCCACATGATTTAATTCAGAATTTATTGGGCAACACACAATTTACGGAAGATTTATCGTGACCTATGCATGATTTCTATTTCCCAAACAACATTTTCACTAATTCACACAAGCATGTGAAAAATCTCAGAATTTCAGAACAGAGACTGACTAGTACATGCATGACCCATAAAATATAGTATATTCAGACTCGTCCTAAATCACACAAACAAAGGATTGACAAGGTTGATAACTCATCATACATGTATTTCCATAGAATAAATAAACTCTACCATTTACCACCTTGCACAAAATCCATCCACACACCACATTCACTAGTATACATAGTACATAAGAGATTACATTATATCTTCATCGTGAAACATATCGAAATTAGTCGTATAGAAGGGCAGAACAGCTTGCTGTTCTGCTCAGATGAACTTGGCGGCGGTCTCTGGCCGTTCCAGGAGTGGACGGCAATATCGCTAGACGCACACCTGGATCTTGGCGTCAAGGCATTGACGCCAAGTTCCTGTCTGTGCAGAAACACAGACCAACTCAAATGAAAGGGTGAAAGGGGGATCCAGGACACGAGGAAAAATTCATAAAATTTATAAAACCAACCTAGACACATACAGGGACGTTATGGGTAGGGTACTTGCCTTTTAGGTACACTCCAAAGGGATCAAAAGCTTGGTGAAGCTCTCCTTGGGCTGTCCCAAGAAGCCTCCAAAACACCTCTCCTCCGGGTTCTTGGTTGATGCAGGTGCTAAGCCAGTGGTGGGGAAGCCTCCTCCTTGGTTCCCTCTAGCCTCCAGTTGCAATAGAACGTCGGATGAAGCCTTGGATCGCCGGATTGGAGCCTCCAAAGTTCAGTCTTTGCACAGCTCCGAGCTAGGGTTTTCTCTCCTCTTTTCCTCTTCTTCCTCTCTTGGAAAGGGACAAGAGAAGGGTGTGAGTTGCAGAGAGAGCTTTGTATATAGCCAAAGACCTCTCACCCACGCAGGAGATGATGTGATACCCCTTTCAGACCGTTGGGGACAGCTCCCCAATGGTTGGGGTAGCTTGCTCTCAGAATTCTGGGCTCTGCAACGCATGCAGGTCAGAGAGGTTGGCGTCCACATCGCTGGACGCTGGAATTAGTGTTGGCGTCCATAGGGTTGACGCCGACACCACATCGTCGTCATGATATTGACGCTAATCTGGCCTTCGACCATAGGTCTAAAACATGCAGAAACCCATGCACATCATGTATATATACATGTAATATCTATATGGTATTGTGCACACACTACCATCAAGCAATACATACATTATTTACACTAATTATACACATGCATGCAATAGTATACTAACTAGTACTTACGTAGATATTTACATACGTACATACACAACATGAATCATTTATATGCAATAAAATAATGCAACAAAATTCGAGGGCCTTACACCCTCTCCCCCTTAAAAGAAACTTCGTCCTCGAAGTTAGAACGACACTACTCAAACAAAAGGGGATACTTCTTCTTCATCGCATCCTCAAGCTCCCAAGTAGCCTCCTCTCGTGAGAAGTTCCGCCATAGAACTTTCACCGATGCAATACTCTTGTTCCGGAGATGCTGAACCTTCCGGTCAAGAATAGCTACTGGTTGCTCGACATACAATAGATCTGGCTGGATCTCCACTGGCTCATGACTAATCACATGAGACGGATCTCGGACATACTTCTTGAGCATAGATACGTGGAACACAGGATGAACACTAGCCAAAGCTGGGGGTAAGGCTAGCTCATATGCCACGCTGCCCAAACGTCTGAGAATCTCATATGGGCCAATGAACCTAGGATTCAACTTGCTATGCCGGCCAAATCTGACGACACCACGAGTAGGCGATATCTTCAAGTAGACATATCACCAACTTCGAACTCCAAATCCTTCCTTCTGTTGTCGGCATAACTCTTCTGCCTATCCTGCGCCGCAACAAGCCTCTTCCTGATAAGCTGGACCTTATCCGAAGTTTCCTGAACTAACTCCGGTCCGATCAACTGCCTATCACCAATCTCCTCCCAACATAACGGAGATCTGCAGGGCCTACCATACAACGCCTCGAATGGAGCCATACCAATACTAGCATGAAAGCTGTTGTTGTATGCGAACTCCACAAGAGGTAAATGACGTTCCCAATCATCCTTCCAATCCAGAACACACGCCCTCAACATATGCTCGAGCGTCTGGATAGTCCTCTCGGACTGTCCATCGGTCTGGGGATGAAACGCCGAACTGAGCTTCAGCTCCGAACCTAAAGCATCCTGAAGACCCTTCCACAACCTCGAAGTTAATCTCGGATCTCGATCCGAAATGATCGACTTCGGCACACCATGCAATGTAATGATACCACTAACATACAATCTAGCTAAACTCTCTACTGACTGCTTCTTCTTCATAGGCAAGAAATGAGCAGTCTTCGAGAATCTATCTACGACTACCCAAATCGAATCATTGCCCCTTCTAGATCGAGGCAAACCCGAAACGAAATCCATAGTGACAGCTTCCCACTTCCATACTGGGATATCCATCTTCTGCATAAGGCCAGATGGTCGCTGTCGCTCGGCTTTCACTTGCTGACACACTAGACATCTAGACACATAATCCGCAACATCTTTCTTCATGCCGGACCACCAAATGACCTCTTTAGATCTTGGTACATCTTAGTGTTATTCGGATGAATAGAGAATCGCGATCTATGAGCCTCCGCTAACACATGCTCACAGACATCTACTAAATCAGGGACACAAACACGGTGCTGAAATCTAATCACACCGTCCTCATCATGAGCAATGCCTGCCTTGCCCACTAACTCTAAGAGTCTAGGGTCGGCTCCCTGTTGCTCGATCACCTCATCCAAAATCGAGGATCTAAGAGCTAACTGAGCTACAAAAGCCTGACATAGCGATGGCTCTAACTCAGTCAACGCGCAAGCCGCATCTTCCAACATCTTCCAATCCTGCTGGAGGGATGGCCTCTTTCTACTAAGAGCATCTGCTACGACATTCGCTTTTCCAGGACGGTACTGAAGGTCGAACCGGTCTGCGCAGTCCAAGAGTCGCCATTGGAATGCCTAGATGGCGTCTATGTGTAATGTGATGTGTATATGTCCTTCTTTGGTGGTTTGGACTATGTGTCACGACACCTAAAATATGTAAAGTGTAATGTGAAATGTGTATGTGACCATGTGTAAATGTGTAAGTGACATGTGAATGTGTATGTGTAAAGTGTAACCATGTGAAAAGAGGAAACTAGTGTAAAGAAAAATGTGAAATTCTAGATGTGTAAATGCGTTATTGAAACCCATGTGAGACTAAATCTGAAACCATGTGAATTCAGAAAATGCATGTTATTATTCTTATGTTATGTGTGCAAAAATGTTTAGAGTCCATGTTAGGGACAACGAGTGAATATGTGTGCAAATAGCATGATAGATTGTTCATATGATATGTTTTAAGCAACGTTGTAGCTCTCATGTGTAGGTTTATAGCCATTGAATCATATGAAATCAGCAACCTAAAGCATGTGAAAAGGTTCATGTAAGTGTTTAAAAATGTGTAAAACCCATGCTAGTTGCGTTACCTCACATGCATGTAAATTGTTCATGTTGATAGCTCTTATGTTTGATTGTTTAAAAGGTTAAAGTTCATGAGTAAATTGAATAGAGATCATGTGATAGGTGAAGTTTATTTTAGAAAACTGAAAGCATGAGTTATGTATGAAATTGTAGAATGTTCATGATAGGTTGAAAACTTGAAATGACTAGCATGCTATGTGTTGCTAATTGTAATGTGCATGTAGAAACCATTAGGACTTCTAAGTGTACATCATGAGTAGTGTTGCTTGCTGAGTCCTTGGACTCACTCCTTGCTTCGGCGTACAGGTATAGTTGGTGACACAGTACCTTTGGAGGAGGCAGCAGAGACGGACTCCGAGCGCGGAGACTAGCTAGTTGTTAGAGCTTCTTTGTGATTTGTGTACTTCATAGTATGTATTTGGAACATTGTATTAGAATTATCATGAAAGGAATGTATTATGTGGACATTTTGTAATCCTATTTCAGCAATTTAAATTATGTGAGCTCTTAGTTTCTCATTGTTAATTGTGAAAATTCATGTATGGTTAATGTGGATGATGAATGAATGGAGATAGTTCTCTTTTACTTCCGCTACTCTGTTGTATATTCGCGTGTATCTCAGCTGTATGTATCGTTTGGGTAAATGTCCCACTGTGGCAGCACTTGTTTTACCGACGTGGGTTGGTACAACCGTACCGGTGTAATGAGGGCCGTCACACACATGCTCCGGGACGAACTTGGCCCGAAAGAGCCTCACGAACTCGTCCCAAGCAACATCGATAGTTCCGTCCTCAAACCGGGTACGCAGCAATGAAGCCCACCAAACATCAGCTCTTTCCTGCAGTACACCGTTCATAAGCACCATCTAAACAAATCTAGCTTAACAAAACATACAAGCATATAAACCAAAACATACCTGTAGCATGTAGGTGGGTAATGTAACCTTATCCTCATCTGCACACCTGATGGCTCGGAAGATCTTTTCTATCTCCCTCATCCAGCTTTCAGCCAACAATGGATCGCTCTCCCCCTTAAAAGAGGGTGACAACATCCTCTTGAATCTCTCCATGGTAGAAGGTCCACCACGGTCCTGAGCCGGTACTTGAGCCTGCTACAGTGCACATCAAGCAATATACAATCAACATAATATCACATAAGCAATTAAACAGACTATTAGTCATTTTATTAGTCTAACCTGAGCCTCCAACTGCGCCTGGAGTTCTGCCTGGGTATGAGCCTGCGTCTGCATGGCTTGCACCGGACCTTGCATGAATACTCCATAATCCACAGGCGGCGGTGGGGGAAGTACAGAACCTTGCGGTGCCGGGGCCTGCTAGTCCGCCCGCTCGTCACGTCGCGGCTCGTCCTCACGGGCCGACGCTCCACCACGCCTACCTCTCGAAGCCATGGCCGTAATAAATTTCAGCCACCATTAGCTAGGTTATTAAGTTTTCTAACCATCTTCTTATCTATTTTTCATTCATTATTAATCAATTCTACACATGTGGACATACTTAGCATGCAATGAAGATGATGACTTATGTATATTCATGTGCAATCTCAACCGGTTGCTCTGATACCAATCTCTGTGACGACCCTCATTATACCGGTACGGTTATACCAACCCACGTCGATATAGCGAGCGTCATCACAGTGGGACATTTACCCAACAATAACATTCAGCTGAGATACACGTGAATATAAGAACAGAGTAGCGGAAGTAAAAGAACCACTGTCTTCATTTCATTCATCATCCACATTCAACATACATAAATCGATAACATTAAAGAACTGAAAGTCCACATAATTAAATTTCTGAAATTTAATACATAAATGTCCGCACTTATACATTCCCTTTCCATAGTAATTCTAATACAATGTTGCAATTACTACTATGAAAATCTCAAAATGTCACAAGTACTCCAACACTCTAATCTCCACGCTCGGAGTCGGTCTCCAACGTCTCCTCCACAAGTGTCTCGTCACCAACTACACCTGTACGCCGAAGCAAGTAGTGAGTCTAAAAGACTCCGCAAGTAATTCTACACATACCGCACATGCACATATCATAGTAGGTTCTACATACACATTCACAAGACACAATATGTAGCATGCTTGACATTAAATTTTACAACCTATCATGGTGAATCTACAATTTAAACACATGGACTATACTTTCAGATTTTCTAAATCAAAATCATCTATCACATGCTTTCTATTCATTCCTCACATAAAAATCTACCTTCAGCCAACTAAGACATGGAAGCCATTAACATAAATTCCCGAGTATGCATGAAAGGATACATACCTAACATGGAATCTACACATTTCTACGCATATACGTAACCATTTTACATGCTTTAAGCTTGCTGGTTTTACATACTTTAGTAACCATAATCTAACACATGAGAGCTACAACAACGATTAAAACGCAACATGTGCACAACCAAGTATGGGAGTTGTTTATATATGCTTTAACAATTATCCCTAGCATGGATTTTAGGCATTTTGCATACATAAACATGATCATAACAAAGTAAAGCTACTGTTTAAGCATGATTTCAGATTGTCATAACATGGATTACAAACTCACATCCTCACATTTTGGTTTCACATCTTTACACAATTCCAAATTTACATATTTCACACTTTACACATGCACTTTTACACATTGTTCACATTCACATTTTTCACATGAACACATACACATTTACACATTCACATTTAGTGCCGTGACACATAGTCCAAACCACCAAAGAAGGACACAACACATCACATCACATAGACGCCATCTAGGCAACACAATGGCGACTCTTGGACTGCGCAGACTGGAAGAACAAGTCTCCACCATAACCAGTGGTACTTGTCCACCTCCAGGATTTCCCCCTAATGCCCTTAGGGTCACAACACATTGAACCTTCTCAGGGGGACTTTTCCCTGATACGGTTCCACTGCCCTCTGTGGAAGCAATGTCACACTTGGCACAATTTACACATTACACGTTTTCCGATTTAAGCACTTAGTTTAGCACATGACACTCACATTTTACTCATTCACTCATTTACACACATGGTGCTCTATTTTCCTGACATGTCACTACAATTACAGAAATTTAGTGCTCAGGAGATTTCACTAATCAGGTTGCTATATACAAAATCAAATCATTTTTACAACGGCATGCATTAGTTTCACAATTTCACATGGAAAATTCATATTGCATCATATACTGGTCCAAATGACCTGAAATTTTAACCACAGGCTAATATTGGGTTTAGGATCCCACATGCAAAATTTCAGATTTTTATAAGCTAAAAAGAAATTACAGAAAATCCAACATTAATTTCACATGCTATCCGTAATTCGATTTAACATGGAGTTAAACACAAGCACAGTTTTAACCACTCACAGTCTGAACCCTAACAGGCAGAGAGCCACATGATTTAATTCAGAATTTATTGGGCAACACACAATTTACGGAAGATTTATCGTGACCTATGCATGATTTCTATTTCCCAAACAACATTTTCACTAATTCACACAAGCATGAGAAAAATCTCAGAATTTCAGAACAGAGACTGACTAGTACATGCATGACCCATAAAATATAGTATATTCAGACTCGTCCTAAATCACACAAACAAAGTATTGACAAGGTTGATAACTCATCATACATGTATTTCCATAGAATAAATAAACTCTACCATTTACCACCTTGCACAAAATCCATCCACACACCACATTCACTAGTATACATAGTACATAAGAGATTACATTATATCCTCATCGTGAAACATATCGAAATTAGTCGTATAGAAGGGCAGAACAGCTTGCTGTTCTGCTCAGATGAACTTGGCGGCGGTCTCTGGCCGTTCCAGGAGTGGACGGCATTATCGCTGGACACACACCTGGATCTTGGCGTCAAGGCATTGACGCCAAGTTCCTGTCTGTGCAGAAACACAGACCGAACTCAAATGAAAGGGTGAAAGGGGGGATCCAGGACACGAGGAAAAATTCATAAAATTTATAAAACCAACCTAGACACATACAAGGACGTTATGGGTAGGGTACTTGCCTTTTAGGTACACTCCAAAGGGATCAAAAGCTTGTTGAAGCTCTCCTTGGGCTGTCCCAAGAAGCCTCCAAAACACCTCTCCTCCGGGTTCTTGGTTGATGCAGGTGCTAAGCCAGTGGTGGGGAAGCCTCTTCCTTGGTTCCCTCTAGCCTCCAGTTGCAATAGAACGCCGGATGAAGCCTTGGATCACCGGATTGGAGCCTCCAAAGTTCAGTCTTTGCACAGCTCCGAGCTAGGGTTTTCTCTCCTCTTTTCCTCTTCTTCCTCTCTTGCAAAGGGACAAGAGAAGGGTGTGAGTTGCAGAGACGGCTTTGTATATAGCCAAAGACCTCTCACCCACGCAGGAGATGATGTGATACCCCTTTCAGACCGTTGGGGACAGCCCCAATGGTTGGGGTAGCTTGCTCTCAGAATTCTGGGCTCTGCAACGCATGCAGGTCAGAGAGGTTGGCGTCCACATCGCTGGACGCTGGAATTAGTGTTGGCGTCCATAGGGTTGACGCCGACACCACATCGACGTCATGATATTGACGCCAATCTGGCCTTCGGCCAGAGGTCTAAAACATGCAGAAACCCATGCACATCATGTATATATACATGTAATATCTATATGGTATTGTGCACATACTACCATCAAGCAATACATACATTATTTACACTAATTATACACATGCATGCAATAGTATACTAACTAGTACTTACGTAGATATTTACATACGTACATACACAACATGAATCATTTATATGCAATAAAATAATGCAACAAAATTCGAGGGCCTTACAAGACCAACTATTGCGAAAGCTTAACCAATTTAGAAAAACTCTTGAATTAGAGACAATTGAAAATAGATTTCACAGATCTGAAGAGTGATTAAGTGAGTTGTGCAATTGGAGTGTGTGAACAAGTTAATTAATGTGAATTTGAAAGCTCCTATGCATGCATCTAACGTAAATAGAATTCAAACCACAATCAAACCACTGCACAGAGACTTTTAGGTGGTTCGGAAATCACACCATTTGATTCCTACATCCACCCCCCACACAGTGAGAATCCACTAACAAACTTGGGTACACCACACCCACTGGAGCCTGACAACTCCAACAACCTGAGTTTACAACTCACACGACCTCTAGAGCAAGACTGCTCTAGAACCCTGAGCAAGACTGCTCAACCACAACCTGAGTACACGACTCAGAAACCACTGAGCACTACGGCTCACAGACAAATTGCTAGAAAGAAATACAAGATTCAGATCCTCTAGCAATAGGTCTGATCTATCAAGAGTTAATTCATGAGACTTATGCAACAACTCATGCACAATCTCAGAATCACTTAGAAGAGAAAAGGGAAAATGAAGAATTGTATGAATAATCTCTTCTCTTCAGATGTACTTCCTTGTAGAAGGTCGAATTGTGAAGAATCTTGAATCCTTGAAGTCCCTGGCCGATACTCTGCACTTTGAGCTTTGGGATCTTCCTTGAAGTCTTCTCAATCGACTGCTTCCACTTGATCTGCTTCCTTGAGATGATCCAATTGCATCTTCAGTGATCAAACTCCACTTCTCATGCTTGGACAGATGAGAATTGGATTGAGGAATCACCAGGAGATCAAGAACAGGGAGGAGAACTCTTCTTGCCGCCAAACGAATTTCTGGAAGGCTTTGAAAGGGTTCTCTTGTGTTGGATGGCCAATAGGAGGGTATTTATATCCTAAATAGTCCAAATGTACCCTTGGGGTCGTGGGCACATGATCCAAGGCCGATCCAGCAATTCCCTAGGGTGCCACATGTCCAGGAGAAACTTTAAGTCATAAAGTTTTCGGAGTGTGTCGACCTTCCCATAGGGTGTGTCGACACACTGTCCCAGATAGGCAAAATAGTTCCCTGGGAGAGGTCTCTAGTGTCGACCTGAGATGATCCAGTGTCGACACCCTGTCCCAGTCTGGCAAAACAGGCCTTCTGGGAGAGGCATCTAGTGTCGACCTGTCTGCATTTGGTGTCGACCTGACTGCATCTGGTGTCGACCTGACTGCATCTGGTGTCGACCTGATTGTAGAGACCTGTGAACATGGTTCTCTGGGATCTGCCTCTAGTGTCGACCTGACTTGGTCTAGTGTCGACACTACTTGACCATTTCTTCATCTTTTAGCTTAGGGCTTGGAGCATTGTGTCGACACCAGTGTGGGGTGTGTCGACACTATCCTTGGAAGAAATGTTTGTCCCTGAGAAATAAACACATAAATCATTAGTCCAATGTATTATCATGAATATAAATGATAAATGTGTTTGGAAACATGCTTTTTGAAAATTGTTATTTCATGTGTGATGTATTTCACATGTTCCAATTACTGTGCATTAAAATCACAACTTGTCATCATCAAAATATGAGGAGAAATGAATTATATTCACACTCAACCCAACAATCTCCCCCTTTTTGATGATGGCAACATTAAGTTCATATGAAAGTTCAAAGTTTCAATGAAATGTGATTTTAAGCTTTTATTTACTCAGTCATTCAATTTGAAAAACATTGATAGACACTGAGCTATGTTTCATTTCCTTTTTATTCACACATGTCAAAGACCTTTTAAAATACTTTAGTAACATTTGAAATTTGCACACATTAGAGACACAATGTTACTAATGATGAACTATTTTCACAAAAGGTCAAGCAGCTTGACAAGCATCCATTCATTCATGACACTCATTCAAAATTCAATCACATTCAAGAAAAAGATGTTCTTTGCATTTCATCCAACAAAAGTCATTTCATTCAAAAAGATATGTGCATTACAATCTTTCAAAAGGAGACATTTCAGAAAAGCTTTACAATCATCCAAATAGAAAAAACATCATTCCAAAAGAAACTTTCTTGCTTTCTAACTTTCTCCCCCTTTGACATCATCAAAATAAGATACATTAGGCAGGAGGAGGAGGAGGAGGAACTGGAAGTAGAATGGCTTCTATGGACTTGAGTCTTGAATCCATAGCATGAAGGCTTGTATGAAGTTGCTTCTGCATTGTGGATAATCTAGTGTGGACAATCTCTTCCAGGTGTTGACTATTATCAGACAAGGTGTACTGAAGAGATGACAAGTCAACTGAAGAGTGTTGTGCACTAGAGGATGAACTTCCAATTCCATATTTGTTGATGTTCTTCAGCTCCTTTTTGAGGTCAGTCATTTCACTGTCAATGTGAGCTGACAGATTTTTCATGCTTTCCAAATCATCAACTAAATGAGAAAATGATAATCTGGTCTTGGAAATCTGGGTCAGTGTCTCCTTGGTGTTGAATACATCAGCCTGGGAATTTGCCAAAATTCCCTGAAGGACCATTTCCAACTTATCTTGGTGTTCTTTCAACTCAATAGAAGCATCTGCCAGGGTTCCAATCAACCTATTAAACCTTTGGACTGCATGGTCTGATGCTGCTTTTTGCTCAATGAATTTTGCAGACATTGTATTCTCCAACCTCTGTACCTTCAATTCAAAATTCTCTGTCATGTGCTGAATAGAAGAGTTGAAGGCATCAAATTTGTCATTCAGAAATGAATATAATTCTGGTGGTACAGAAGGTCCACCAAAAGCATAGGAGGTTTGAGCTTGAGGTTGGGGAGTGAAGGTAGGAGTATCCTTGGCAGGATGAGTGGGTGAAGAATTGTGAAATGGAGGAGTGAGAGGGGCATCCTGGGGTAGTTGAAGTTCAGGTTCAATGTGAGGCTGATCCTCAGGAGCTAGAGGCTGTTCCTCTGGAATGGGAGGCTGGTCCTCATGAGCTTGAGGCTGGTCCTCATTAACTGGAGGCTGGTCCTCAGGAGGTGGTATCACTGCCTCTGGAGCCTCAGGAACTGGGGCCTCAACAACTACTGGCCCTCTCCTCACTTGGTCACCCTCAAGCCTGAATCCCATAAACTTTTGAACATGCTTGAAGCAGTAAATGTTGGATTTGGGAATCGGCTTAGATTTCTCATTAGCTAGAGACACACCAAAATGCTTAAAGACTTGAGTCAAGTGAGCTGCATAAGGAAGAGATCTATTGAGATCTTTCCTGGTTGTCTCAGAGATGATTTGGTACATTATGACATGGAGGTTGACCTTTATGTCCTTTTTCATGCAATATATCACAAATCTTTGAATATCTGTGAGTCTATCCCTGCCACCACCTTGAGGTGTGATTATAGTGGTGAGAATGTGATGGATAAGTCTCAACACAGGTGGAAAAGTGTTTGTGTTGAACTTGGTGACATGGGTCTGCTTGGGATCAGACTCATCAGCTTGCAATCCAGTCAAGATAGTGTAAGCTTCATGAAGGTCAAACTCAAAATTGTGGTAATCAGCTCCTTCATCTGGAATTTTAAATATGGTGGCTGCTAGGGCTGTGGGCATATCAATCACAACACCTTTGACCTCAGACTTATAACCATCATCAGTGCATTCCAAATTCATGTAGAATTCTTGAACAAGACGAGGATAAATGATCCAAAATTCAGAGATAAAAGGTAACCAAGTCTGAAATGAGAAGAAACTGTGAATTTCTGGAAATGCAGCTGCTAACTGAGTACTGTCAAATCAACTGCCCTAGTTTTCAAAATCATCTTCCCTTCACTAACCGGCTTGGAAGGGGTGGCCTCAGAAGATGAGGAGGATGATTCCTCAGAAGCGTCAGGAGAAGAAACCAAAATCCGTCTCCTAGGGTTTGCGGTTCCTCTACCTCAAACGGAGGATGTCCTACCTCTCTTGGCAGAAGAGGGAGATGCAGAGGAAGGCCCTGGCTGCTCTGCAGGGTCATGGCGCCTCTTGCTTCTTCTTTCAGTGGGAGGTTCTTCTTCCGCCGGAATGGGCCGAGCTGTGGCCCTGGACCTTGCTCCACGGCGAGGGGCTTGCTTGGGTGCCATGGAAGCAAGAGAGAGTGGAATAGCAGAGGATGGAGAGGAAGGAATGGCGGGAAGAAGACAAGGATGGGTTGGAGGAGGGAAGAAGGTGGAATGGTCGCCGTATTCAAAGGTGGAAGACGGCCATGGGGTCGACCTGCATATAAAAAGGGGTTTCAGAGGTGCAGTGCCCCGCAGGAACAAGAAGACCTTAACCGGCGCCCACGGCTTGAATTACCCTGGGAGGGTTATGTGTCGACACTAGAAGAGGTTAGTGTCGACCTGGGCTTAAGTGTGTCGACACTAGATTGAGGTAGTGTCGACCTGGCCTGATGAAAAGTTAAGATGTGAGAATGGGAAAAATTGGTGAGCTTTGGGACATCTTTAAAATGATAAACAATGGGTGGAATTAACATTTCAAGGATTTTTAAGAGGCTTAAAAAATCATTTGTCATATTTTGCAGAAATTCAACACAATTCAAGTTTTACACAACATCCAACATGATATGTTCATTCAGTGACTTGAGCCAATAAAATGATAATTTGAGAAATATAATACACCAAACAATCAACTACAAACTACCATATTCTTCAAATCCAAAGAAATAAAATATCTTTTAGAGTGAAATCAAGTGTGTTGAAAGTAAACAAGTGTTTGTAAAAACAACTTAATGATGATAGGGATGATTCTTTTAAACAATTCTCCTTTGATAGACATTTTGTTTTTGAATCAAACTATCAAATGTGATAAATCTTGTTCACTCAAGAACTAATACTTTTTACACACCATAGTCCCTGGATACTAAAGATTTATCCATTATCAAGTCTCAAGGGGTAAATGATGACCTTTTGACATGAAAATATACGTTTTTCAGACGCCAATATTTCCAGTTACTCAGTCATCATAAAAAGAATAGGGCATATTTATTTTGTTTTGCATTTATTTTTGATTTTGAACCCCTTTGAACAGAGATAGCAGTAATGCCTCATGACATACATGGCACTTCATTCATTGTGAAGGTGTGTAGTTTCTCAGCATATGTGCCATTGCTCTGTTGAATTAACAGTTTTTGGAGAGTTTTGTAAAATTGAAATCATTTATATCCAACATCAATTGCAAACAAAGAAATGTTTAAATTCAAGATACACATTATCTTTCAGTCTTTGAAAGAGATTTGAATTTCTGTAGTTTTGAAGAATATAGGTGAGAGTTGACAAAAAAATATAGTAGATCACTCAAAGAATCATTTTGAGACTCTAGACATCTAAATGAGGACATCATGCAAGGAGATTGATGTAATTCAAGAAGAGTTTTGAATTTTTTCAAAAGAGATGACTTGTGAATTCTCTAGCTCCCCCTGAGATGAGGATTCCAATCACTTTTCATCAAAATAAAGAAATGCAAGTATTTTGAAATCAGAAATGATTCTCTTTGAACAACAAAGACTCCCCCTCAACAATTGCATATTCATTTCTTGGTACTTGACGGAGACACATACTCTCGCATAGTGAAAGTGTCCAGACAAGCATAACTTGTCCTTCTCCAAGTCACCATTTGATATACTAAGAAATTCAACACAATGTGAGTTGAAGAATCCATTGTCAAAAAGAAATGGAAGTGAGCAATATGAATCAAGGAAGCAAAGGATAAAGATGATGCAAATAACTCCCCCTCAGAAAATGCCTAACACTCAACCCAAACCCAATGAGAGAGATCAAGAAAATGGACATTTACAAAGGCCAAGCTCTCTCCTCAAAGATGAGAATCTACTGTCAGGAAGAGGTTTGGTGAAGATGTCAGCAATTTGTTTTTCAATTTCTATGAAGTGGAGTTCAAATGATTTCTTTGCTACCTCATCTCTCAAGAAATGATGCCTAATTTCAATATGCTTTGTTCTTGAATGCTGAATTGGGTTTTTAGACAGATTTATTGCACTTGTGTTGTCACAAAGAATGGGAACACAACCTAACTCTTGGTTATAATCAAGAAGTTGATGTTTCACCCAAAGAATTTGAGTTCCACATCTACCTGCTGCAACATACTCAGCCTCTGCAGTTGACAGAGCAACTGAATGCTGCTTTTTAGAAGCCCAAGAGATTAGGCACCCACCTAAGTATAAACACAAGCCACTTGTGCTTTTTCTATCTAATTTACATCCAGCATAGTCAGCATCACAATAGGCAATCAAATCTAACTTGCAACTAGCAGGATACCAAATTCCAATATCACATGTTCCAACAAGATATTTGAAAATTCTTTTAACAGCTAACATGTGACTTTCCTTAGGATTTGATTGAAATCTAGCACACAAACACACACTAAACTGAATATCAGGTCTAGAAGTTGTAAGATAGAGTAGAGAGCCAATCATACCTCTGTATGTCTTTGGGTCTACTGACTTACCAAGTGAGTCTTCTTCTAGCTTAGCATTAATTGCAATGGGTGTGTTTGAATGCTTGAGGTTCTGGAAGTCAAACCTTTTCAGAAGTTCCTTGACATACTTGGTTTGACTTATGAAGATCCCCTCATGTGTTTGGTTAACCTGCAATCCCAAGAAAAACTGTAAGTCTCCACAGGCTTTTATTGGTTGATCCAAATATTATGTCATCAACATAAATTTGGACTGCAATTATTTGTTTATTAACTGTTTTGTGAACAAAGTTTGATCAACATTTCCTCTAGAATATCCTTTTTCAAGCAAAAAGGAACTCAAACGGTCATACCAAGCTCTGGGAGCTTGTTTAAGCCATAGAGAGCCTTATGAAGCTTGAAAACATGATTAGGATGTTTTTCATTTTCAAATCCTGGAGGTTGTTCAACAAAAACTTTTCCTTTATGTATCCATTTAGAAATGCACTTTTGACATCCATTTGATAAACTTTAAATTTCATGGAGGATGCAAAAGCAAGGAAAATTCTAACAGCTTCTAGTCTAGCTACAGGGGCATATGATTCTTCAAAGTCAATTCCAAATTCTTGATTGTACCCCTTTGCAACTAGCCTAGCTTTATTTCTAATGACTTGACCATTTTCATTTAGTTTATTTCTGAAAACCCATCTAGTGCCAATGACTGTTTGGTCACTAGGTCTAGGTACTAATTCCCATACTTGATTTCTTTCAAATTGATGAAGTTCATCATGCATTGCATTGATCCAATTAGAACTCAATAAAGCTTCATCAATTGACTTCGGTTCAATTTGGGAAATTAGAGCTAGTGGGTCTTCATCAATAACATGCAGGAATGATGATCTAGTCCTAACTCTATCATGCAAATTGCCAACGACATTTTCCAATGGGTGATCTCTCAAAAATCTATGCTCAGAAATTACCTGTTGAGGGGTACTTGATCTGGAACAACATTACCTGATCCACTTGAAGATGGTGACTGGATGTTCAAGTTCTCACCAATGTCTTCAAGTTCCTCAACAGTTGGTGAAGATCCACAATGAATCATCCTCTTCACTGTCTTGATTTTCCCTGCAAGATTTAGAGTTATTAGTTGAAAAGGAATTTTCATCAAAGATAACATGTGGAGATTCTTCAACAGTTTTGTTTTTGAGGATGTACACTCTGAAAGCTCTTGACACTTCTGAATAGCCAAGAAAATGCTTCCTGACTTTTAGCATCAAACTTGTCAAGATTTTCTTTATTATTGTTGTGTACAAAACATTTGCACCCAAAGTTTTTGAAATAAGAAACAATTGGCTTTTTGTTTTTCAATAATTCATAGGGGTTTTTTCTGATTTTTGGTCTGATCAAAGCTCTATTTAGAATGTGATTTGCTGTGTTTACAGCTTCAGCCAGAAGGATTTGGGCAAATTGCTTTCTAAGAGCATGGATCTAGCCATTTCCACAAGAGTTCTATTCTTTCTTTCCACAACTCCATTTTGTTCTGGAGTTCTTGGTGAAGAAAACTTGTGAAATATTTGAAGTTCAGCACATAAATCAGAAAAGGATTTGTTTTCAAACTCACCCCCATGATCAGTCAAAATGTTTTTGATTTTATATGGATAAGTTGTTAAGGCAGTGGTACAGAATTCCTGAACTCAAGGCACGTATCACTTTTGTGGGACAAGAAGATAACCCAGGTAAATCTGGCAAAATCATCAATGATCACAAACCCATATCTCTTGCCACTTAGACTTAGAATTCTTGTTGGGCCAAAGAGGTCCATGTGAAGTAATTCTAGTGGCCTAGATGTGAGTACCTCATTGAAGGTTTTAAAGGATTTCCTGGTTTGTTTTCCTTGGGCACAAATCCCACAAACTTGATTTTCAATATTAGAAAAAGATTCAGGAAGACCCTTAACCAAATTCAGCCTTAACAATTTATTCATTGTTCTGAAACTTGCATGGCCAAGTCTTTTGTGCCAAGTCCACGCAATTTCATCTTTATTAGCAACAAAGCAAAGATTTTCAGAAAAGTTTTTATTGAGGTTGATCATGTAGACATTGTTTTCTCTCTTTCCAAAAAATTTTACTTTATCAGTTGATGAGTCAATTACCTTGCACAAATCAGATTCAAACACAACTTTGTGACCTTTGTCACATAGTTGGCTAATACTCAGCAAATTGTAATCTAGACCATCAACTAATAAAACATTATCAACAGAGTTTGAGGAAGATTGACCAACCTTTCCAGATCCAATGATCTTTCCTTTATTTTTACCTCCAAAAGTTACTGAACCTCCCTCCTTTTCAATCAGGAATGAAAATTTGGCTTTATCTTCAGTCATGTGTCGTGAACACCCACTATCAAGAAACCATACATTTGAATTGGGTGCACGACCTTCCTGCAAAATCAATCAGTTGAGAGAAGATTTTGGTACCCAAATAGTGTTGGGACCATCAGAATGTTTGAACATAGTCATCAAATCTTTTCTCATCCAAATTTGATTTGTTTTTTATTTTTGTTTTATTACAGTGGTGTTCTCTGTTTTTTCATTTATTCTTTCCCTTAGGAATGAAAACACCAGTGTTCTTGTTTTCAGTAGGAGGGGAGTTTTTCATTTGAACATGAGAGTTTAGATGAGGAGGTGGAATCCAAGGGTTTGTTGGTACATCAAGAAATTTGGATAGAAGAATTGGGGATGATACCAAAATGGGTTGTGATGCCATTGGTTCCAATCAGCTTGATATGCTGTCTTGGAGTCCAAGGTTTTTCGTGAATGACTTCCTTTGTCTTTTTTATATTTTTCAATTTTTATTTGAATTTTTGGTTTTGTGGTTTGTGTTTGTTGATGTTGAGCAGGTCGACCTTCCCTTGACTGGTGTCGACACATCAGTCACATAATCCTTCTTCTTGTGGACTGGTGTCGACCTGTCAGGTAACTGTGTCGACCTGGTTGACTTCTTTTTGTTCTGAGCTTTTGAAGTTTTTTTTGTTTTGCTTGATGTTTGCTTGATTTCAGTGTTCTCAAGGCTAGGACCTTTGACAAATTTAATCAATGGTGCTTTATCCTTTTTCTCACCAGATTTGTCTTTCTTAGATTTTTGTTTATTGAATCCTAGTCCATGAGAAATTGATTTCACTTTAGCTCCCAGCAAGGCCTCCAAATTGTCTTTCCCTTTTGTGAAGGTTTCAATAAGTTCGTCTTTTTCTTTTAGCTGGATTTCCAAGGTTTTGATTTCTTCAACCTTTTGTTGTTTATCTTTGTTTTCCATTTCTAGCTTTTCAGACAATTCTTTAAATTCATGGGTGGCCTTTTGAGAGGCAAGCTTAAGCTCATCAATTAAGTTTAGGAGATTTTCTTTTTCTTCATTAAGTTCAGCTACCTCATTTTCTAATTCACAAATTCTTTTGTTTGAGGATTGATTATGGTAAATTTTTTCAATTTTCTTTTTGATATGCTTGTTTTCTTTCCTTATTTCAGAGTATTTTTCAACAAGCTCAGCATATGCATCTTGCCAATCCTCAATTGAAAAGTCTTCGAAGGATGTACTTACCTTTCCATCTGAACTATTCACCATGAAGCAGATTTCCTCACTTCCAGAGCTTGAGGATTTTTCTTCTTCTTCCTTTTCACTTGAGTCTTCATCAGACCAAGTGGCTACCATGGCCTTTGGCTTCTTGAACTTGTGAATCTTTTTGTGTTTTTCCTTCTTGTTTTCAGGACATTCTCCCTTCATATGTCCTGGCTTGTTGCACCTGTAACAAATGACAATTTCATAAGATTTTTTATTCTTATTGAATTAACATTAGAAAAGAAGTGTTTCTTTTACCTGATGAAAATTTCTTTTTCCCAGAAAATTTTCCTTTTCTATATTTTAAGAATTTTCTGAATTGCCTGGTCATGAGGGCAATCTCATCCTCATTGGACTCAGACTCTTAGAACTTGTTTTCTCCTGATTCTTGTCTTTGTTACTTGAAGAGGCCTTTAGTGCTACTGGCTTGGTTTTAATTATATGCTCTTCATTTCTTTTTAAATTGATTTCATAAGTCATTAAGGACCTATCAATTCATCCAAAGAAATTTTGACAAATCTTTAGAGTCTTCAATGACTGTAGCCTTAGTGTGCCAGATTGAAGAAAGAGAACGCAAAATTTTTCTTACCAAGTCAGCATCTGAATAATCCTTACCTAAGGCCTTCAGTCCATTTACTATGATCATAAACCTGGCAAACATTTCAGAAATTGTCTCATTAGATTTCATCATAAACAATTCATATTCAGAGACAAGAATATTAGCCTTGGTTTCTTTAACCTGAGATGTTCCCTCATAGAGTAACTCAAGTTTATCCCACATCTCTTTGGCAGATTTGCACATTGAGATTCTTGAGTACTCTTTAGGGTGGACTGCACATTGGATCATGTTCATGGCACTATAATTCAAAGTGGCCCTCCTAATCTATTCCCTAGTCCAGGTCTCTTCCTCCCCCTGATTCTCATAGGGACCTACTTCGACTACCTTCCATATTTCATAGTTTTGGGTTCTAAGGAAAACCTGCATTCTATTTTTCCAATAAGTGTAGTCGGTCCCATTGAAAAAGGGAGGCCTATTAATAGAGTGACCCTCAGCCATGAACCCTCTTGAATCCATTAAGACAATTAAAAGGTGCAAAGAAGAGATATTCAGCAAACAGACAAGCAAACAATTAAGACACACAGAACAATCAGAAACCACTCAGATCAGATATAAACCCGCTCTAATACCAATTGAAGGATCGAAAAGGATGTGGACAAGATCTAGAAGGGGGGGGGTTGAATAGATCTAGACCAACTATTGCGGAAGCTTAACCAATTTAGAAAAACTCTTGAATCAGAGACAATTGAAAACAAATTTCACAGATCTGAAGAGTGATTAAGTGAGTTGTGCAATTGGAGTGTGTGAACAAGTTAATTAGATGTGAATTTGAAAGCTCCTATGCATGCATCTAATGCAAAGAGAATTCAAACCACAATCAAACCACTACACAGAGATTTTTAGGTGGTTCGGAAATCACACCATGTGATTCCTACATCCACCCCTCACACAGTGAGGATCCACTAACAAACTTGGGTACACCACACCCACTGGAGCCTGACAACTCCAACAACCCGAGTTTACAACTCACACGACCTCTAGAGCTAGACTACTCAAGAACCCTGAGCAAGACTGCTCAACCACAACCTGAGTACACAACTCAGAAACCACTGCGCACTACGGCTCACAGACAACTTGCTAGAAAGAAATACAAGATTCAGATCCTCTAGTAATAGGTATGATCTATCAAGAGTTAATTCATGAGACTTATGCAACAACTCATGCACAATCTCAGAATCACTCAGAAGAGAAAAGGGAAAATGAAGAATTGTATGAATAATCTCTTCTCTTCAGATATACTCCCTTGTAGAAGGTCGAATTGTGAAGAATCTTGAATCCTTGAAGTCCCTGGCCGATACTCTGCACTTTGAGCTTTGGGATCTTCCTTGAAGTCTTCTTAATCGACTGCTTCCACTTGATCTGCTTCCTTGAGATGATTCAATTGCATCTTCAGTGATCAAACTCCACTTCTCATGCTTGGACAGATGAGAATTGGATTGAGGAATCACCAGGAGAGCAAGAACAGGGAGGAGAACTCTTCATGCCGCCAAACGAATTTCTGGAAGGCTCTGAAAGGGTTCTCTTGTGTTGGATGGCCAATAGGAGGGTATTTATACCCTAAATAGTCCAAATGTACCCTTGGGGGTCGTGGGCACACGATCCAAGGCCGATCCAGCAATTCCCTAGGGTGCGACGTGTCCAGGAGAAACTTTAAGTCATAAAGTTTCCGGAGTGTGTCGACCTGCCCATAGGGTGTGTCGACACACTGTCCCAGACAGGCAAAACAGTTCCCTAGGAGAGGTCTCTAGTGTCGACCTGAGATGATCCAGTGTCGACACCCTGTCCCAGTCTGGAAAAATAGGCCTTCTAGGAGAGGCATCTAGTGTCGACCTGTCTGCATCTGGTGTCAACCTGACTGCATCTAGTGTCGACCTGACTGCATCTGGTGTCGACCTGATTGTAGAGACCTGTGAACATGGTTCTCTGGGATCTGCCTCTAGTGTCGACCTGACTTGGTCTAGTGTCGACACTACTTGACCATTTCTTCATCTTTTGGCTTAGGGCTTGGAGCATTGTGTCGACACCAGTGTGGGGTGTGTCGACACTACCCATGGAAGAAATGTTTGTCCCTGAGAAATAAACACATAAATCATTAGTCCAATGTATTATCATGAATATAAATGATAAATGTGTTTGGAAACATACTTTTTGAAAATTGTTATTTCATGTGTGATGTATTTCACATGTTCCAATTACTGTGCATTAAAATCACAACTTGTCATCATCAAAATATGAGGAGAAATGAATTATATTCACACTCAACCCAACATAGTAGGCGTACTGGACCCCAGCTAGTCCTGTTTTCCAGTGTCTCACTTTAGGGAGCTCGGGCCAGAGTCCCTAAAGGTGCCAGGCATGGGCCTGCGAGGTGTGTGGCTTGCAGGTTGTGGTGGTTTAGTTGGACTCCACAGTTCTTTGTACTTGTTTAGTGGAGCGGCAGCTGGACCTTTCATCTGTGGCTGCGAGACTGAGAGGTAGTCCTGTGTTGTTTGTCCGGGTCAGTAACTGGTGTCGCGAACCAGTTGACGTGGCCCGAGTGTGGCGTTTCTCTACAGTAGCTCGTACACCTGTTTGGTTTTGCTGTTTATTTATTTACGTTGATTCCTATTAAGCGGCAAATGGTAAGTGGTACTCATAGTTTTATATCTTGCTAGATAATATTATAAATTGTTAGCGTAGCATTTCCTGCTTTGCTACTTGTGTTCGTTTGCTCGATTTCTAGGGAGTTTCCCTACTGAGCCAGTGACTCAAGAGGCTCACCCCTACCTCCTACCAGGTGAGGGAGATCAGGAGATTTCGCACCCGTCGTCCAGTGGAGGGTCAGTACCACCAGCAGTGTAATTTTCACTTTTCTGTTGTTCACCTCGGGGTCTGCCCCAGGTTCTGTTGTAGTTTGGTTACAGTTGTACTGCAGCTATGTATATTTCATGTAAATATTTGTGAGATGAACAAATCTTATGAATATTTGAGCTGGTTCCTTTATATTTCTACGGACTCGTGGTTTGATATCCCTTGCGAGGCTCCGGCCCATTCGCGGGAGGCGGACTCGAGTTGGGCTCGTTATTGGGATAACGGGTCTGAACGGAGAGGACCGTCACAGTTGGTATCAGAGCAAGGTCCGTAAGAATATAAAGGAATTGGAAATTACATAGCTATGTCTTTACTGTAACCCACTGCTGGTAGTGACCCTGGTTTTGTATTGATTTCTTGTGTATTGCATTGTTGGAATAATGTTTGTGCAGGAGTAATAATGTCCGAAAGGAGAGATGTGGGAGGTGGTGGAGAAGGGTCAGGAGAGGATCCTACGCAGAGAATGATAGAAAGAATTTGGGAAAGCTTAATAGAGATTCGGGTAAGTCTGGATCAGCAACCACTGGTACAGCCAGCGGCGACAGTACCACCATTTCCAGAGGAGGCAGTACCAGTAGCTCCTCCAATTCCACCCCCACCCGGAGTAGAGGTACCTCCTGTCATACCTGTGCAACCGGTAGTTCCAGTAAGACCAGCTACTGGAGAGGAGACTACGGTACTTGTGGAGTGATTTTTGAGATTGCAGCCCCCTACATACTCAGGAAGCCCCAATCCAGATACAGCGGAGCATTGGATATATGAGATCAAGAGGGTATTTGCGATAATGAGGTGTCCCCAGGAAGATAGAGTGATTCTTGTAGCATATCAGTTACGAGGGTTTGCGCAGGAATGGTGGCGATTAAAGATGCAGACAGTTTTCACGGGCATGACGGAGGACACTATTACATGGTCGAAATTTTTGTCAGTTTTTAATGACTCTTTTTTCCCAATTCAGATTCAGTAGATGAAAATAGAGCAGTTCAGGACACTTCAGCAAGGGAACCTCTCGGTGCTTGAATATCAGATGAGATTTATAGCCCTGAGCAGGTACGCCCCATATGTAGTAACTGATAATACCATGATGGTGGAATATTTTATTCGAGGTCTGAGGCTAGAATTGCAAGATGTAGTGATTCCATTGATGTGTAGAACAGTGGAAGAGGCAGCTCAGAGAGCAACAATACTTGAGAGGACTGTTCGGGCCAGGCAGGGGCAGTCTCAAACAGGTGGCTTAGGCTCGGGTAGTTTCCGACATCCACAACCATCAGGAGGAATTAGTAAGGGGAAAGCACCTTCTGGAGCTTCTTCATCATCTGGAATAGCAAAATGGGGCAAGCAGATCAAGAAATTCTTTCAAGGAGGCCGTGGTAGAGGCAGGCAACAGGGTTTTCAGCAGGGAGGCTTTCAGCAGGGTCGCGGCTATAGACCACCGGTTCCAGAGGAATCTCAGCAGAGTATGGCATACCCAGCTTTTAGATGTTATAATTGTTGGCAGCCAGAACATTTAGCAAGGAATTGTCCGTATCCTCGAGAGCAGACTTATGGTAGAGGAACCCAGCAGCAGCAGCCCTTTCAGCGGTCAGTAGAGCAAGGCAGAGGTGCACCATACCAGAGAGGAGGACGAGGTCGAGTGATGGCAGTTACCAGAGCTCAGGCGGAGGCATCCAATCTCATTGAAGGTATATTACCTTTCTTTGATTTTACTGCTAGAGTATTAATTGATCCGGGTGCTTCCCATTCATTTATTTCTGAAGATTTTCTGGATAGCATGGTACTTCCTTTAGAAGAGAAATCTTGTGAGTTGGTAGTGGAAATTCCTTTAGGAGGGTATATGTTGACTTCCTGCTTTTTAGAAGAGGTTCCGATAATGATTCATGGGAATCAAATGCCGGCAAGATTGTATGCTCTAACATTGAAAGAATATGATGTGATTCTGGGGATGGATTGGTTAGAGGCCTACGGGGCATTGGTTGATTGTAGAAAGAAGAGAGTCAGATTTTGCAGACCTGGTGGTGAGGTGTTTGAATTTCAAGGTATGCCTTTTTACACTCCCAAGTTCATTATTTCTGCACTTAGAGCTAGAAAGTTAATTAATGCGGGATGTGTAGCGTACCTTGCTTCTGTTAGTCTAGTTGAATCTAGTAATCTGTAGATTCAGTGCCAGCGGTTAGAGAATTTGCAGATGTGTTCCCAGATGAGTTGCCAGGGTTAGCTCCGTGTAGAGAGGTAGACTTCACATTTGAATTGCAACCAGGCAGTTTACCTATCTCTAAAGCACCATATAGAATGGCCCCAGCAGAATTGAAAGAGTTGAAAAAGCAGTTGCAAGAGTTATTAGAAAAAGGTTTTATTAGACCTAGTCAGTCACCATGGGGAGCGCCAGTGTTATTTGTTAGAAAGAAAGATGGCAGTTTAAGAATGTGTATAGATTACAGGCAATTGAATAAAGTTACAATTAAGAATAAGTATCCACTTCCTCGGATTGATGATTTATTTGATCAACTGCAGTTAACCAAAGTATTTTCCAAGATAGATTTGAGATCAGGATATCATCAGTTGCGGATCAGAGAAGAAGATATTGAGAAGACAGCTTTTCGGACTAGGTATGAGCATTATGAGTTTGTTGTGATGCCTTTTGGATTGACAAATGCACCTGTAACATTTATGAATTTGATGAACAGAATATTTCATCAGTACTTGGATCAGTTTATAGTGGTCTTTATTGATGATTTATTGGTTTATTCAGCATCAGAAGAAGAACATACAGATCATTTGCGGATTACTTTGCAGATATTGAGAGATCATCAGTTATTTTCTAAATTTAGTAAATGTGAGTTCTGGTTGAAGGAGATTCAGTTTCTGGGTCATGTGATATCAGGTGAAGGTATTGCAGTGGATCCAGCCAAAGTTGAGGCAATAATGAAGTGGGAAGAGCCGAGGACTGTGTTTGAGATTAGGAGTTTTCTGGGTTTGGCAGGTTATTACAGAAGATTTATCCAGGATTTCTCCAAGATAGCAGCACCAATGACAAGATTGACTAGAAAGGGTGTTCCTTTTGTGTGGTCCCCGGAGTGCAGGTGCAGTTTTGCGGAGCTGAAGAAGAGGTTGACATCAACACCAGTTTTAGAGATTTCATCGGGCAGTGGCGGATTTGTTATGTTCACAGATGCATCCAAGAGAGGTTTGGGTGTAGTTTTGATGCAGCATAGTAAAGTGGTTGCCTATGCCTCCAAGCAATTGAAGAAACATGAGGAGAATTACCCTACTCATGATTTAGAGCTGGCAGCAGTAGTTTTTGCAATAAAGATCTGGCGGCATTATTTGTATGGTGAAAGATTTGAGATTTTTACTGATCATAAAAGCTTAAAATATATTTTCTCTCAGAAAGATTTGAATTTAAGGCAGCGCCGATGGATGGAATATTTAAAGGATTATGACTTTAATTTGGCATATCATCTAGGCAGAGCAAATGTAGTGGCAGATGCATTGAGCAGAAAAGCGGTTATGAATCAACTTATGATCAGAGAATGGAAACTCTATAAGGATGTGGCGGAGAATTCTTTTCATGTGCCAAGCAGTCAACGCAGAGCAATATTAGCAACTAGTGCAGTGAAGCCTTCGGTTTACTGGCAGATAGCAGAGGCACAGAAAGCAGATATTAATTTAGCAGATATTCTCAGAATGGATGAAGTAAATTTGGGACATGATAATGTGGTCAGATTAAAAGGACGATTGTATGTCCCAGAAGATATAGAAATTAGACAAAAGGTTTTAGAAGAAGCTCATAGATCAAGATACACCATCCACCCAGGTAGCACTAAAATGTATCAAGATATGAAGAAGCATTTTTGGTGGCCAAATATGAAGAGAGAAATTGCAGAGTTTATAACCAAATGTGCAGTATGTCAGCAAATAAAAGCAGAACATCAGAAGCCGGGAGGATTGTTGCAGCCATTACCCATTCCACAGTGGAAGTGGGATGATATAGCAATGGATTTCATAGTTGGTTTACTCAGTTCATCAGGTCATAATGCAATATGGGTTTTTGTGGATAGATTGACCAAGGTCTGCAGATTACTACCAGTTAGTATGACATGGTCAGTTGATAGATTAGCTAAGTTGTATGTAGAAAGGATTGTAGCTTTGCATGGAATACCAATCACTATAGTTTCAGATTGAGACCCTCGATTTACTTCAGGCTTTTGGAGGAGTTTGCAAAGAGTCGTTGGCACAGAGCTAAGGTATAGTTCAGCTTATCATCCACAAACAGATGGGCAGACAGAAAGAATAATTCAGACTATTGAAGATATGTTGAGAGCTTGCTGTCTTGTGTGGGGAGGCATTTGGGAGCGTCATTTGGGTCTGGTTGAGTTTGCATATAACAACAGTTACCATTCAAGTATTGAGATGGCACCTTATGAAGCCTTTTATGGTAGACCGTGCAGATCACCATTAAACTGGCATGAAGTAGAAGAGAGGCAGGTTTTGGGCCCAGAAATGGTTCGTCAGTGTGCAGAAACAGTAAGATTCATCCAAGAAAAGTTGAAAACAGCCCAAAGTCGCCAGAAGAGTTATGCAGATGTTAGACGCAGACCATTACAATTTGAAGTTGGTGATTATGTGTTTTTAAAGGTATCTCCTACTAAAGGTGTATTAAGGTTCAATAAGAAAGGCAAATTGAGCCCGAGATATGTTGGGCCGTTTCAAATAAAAGAAAGAATGGGTAAAGCAGCTTATAAGTTAGATTTGCCAGCAGATTTCACAGATGCGCATGATGTATTTCATGTTTCAATGTTAAGAAAGTATATCAAAGATCCAACCCAAGTTGTCAGCTATCAAAGAGATGATTTGAAACCCGACATGTCAATGCCGGAATATCCAGTGTAAATTTCAGGCCACAGAACCCAAAAGCTCAGAAACAAAGAAATTGAATTGGTAAAGGTTAGATGGGAAGGCAAGGTGGTGAAGATACCTGGGAATTAGCGGAAGAAATGAGAAAGCATATCCATATTTGTTTGAGTAAGTCTTTATTTCTTTTTAGGTGATAGTACCATATGGACTGAATTGAAAATTTGATAGTTGGCTTCTGTTTTAAATTTTGAGGATGAAATTTCTTTTTAGGTGATAGTAATGTAACGTTTCGATCGTTCGGATCGTCTTTGTGTGGTTATGAGGTCAGTGTGTGGCCGATGACGTGTGTGTGGCAGGTGATTTCCGCAGGTTATGAGATTTTTCCAAAGCGCTCACTGTTTCTCGGTTCCTAACGTGACAGTGAGGGACGTCGCGTTTTGATCGCGACAGCCATGGTGCCGCGTTCATGAAACCGCTAGTTTAAGTGAACGTTTGCATGTCTGCCGCGTGTCGCGTGCTGGGCGCCCGGACTAACGTCAGCAGGCTTAAGGCGACAGCCTAAAGCATCGCGTTCAGATCGCGACTTATAAGGGCGTCGCGTTCTTAACTGCATTGCATTTTAAGAAACCCTGGCAGAACAGAGTTCACGGGGGCTCTGCTCGGCCAGGGGGTTTTTGCTGTGGGATTTTTGGGTGATTCGGCTTGTTAGAGCTTGGCTTGACGAGCTTCCACCGCGAGGACGCTACGTGGAGTGGAGGAAACGTCGTACGAGCTTCGTTCTTCGCGTTCTTTGCGAAGGCAGGGAGATTTCCTGTGTTTTGATTCATGAATTGCCCATGTGTGGTGGATAATGTGTTTCCTGCTTTCTAAATCTTATATAGCATGTGTAGGAACACATTAAAGCATGAAAATGGAATGGAAACCGTAGGTTCTAAAGAGTTTGGGGTGATCCGGATGATGGATTTCGGATTAGGGTTCGCACCTGCTAAGGCGTCGAACCTTGGCGTCGCGATCATGTCGCGACACAGCGATACGTCGCGTTCAGAAGGATACCTATCGTGCCGTCGCGTCCTGTAGGCGACGTTTCACCTTGTCGCGACAACAACCGAATACTGTTATCCGAGAATACATATAAATATATAATTATCCGTTTAGCGTAGTTTGTGATATGTGATGATAAAAAGAGGTGCATTGGCACTCTCTTTACGCTCGGGGAGCGTGTGGTGTGTGATTTATATGGTGTTCACGTGGTTTACGTGGAGGTTTCATGTGGCTTGTGGTTGTGCACGTGTACGTGGCGTGTAGTTTGACACCTTCCGTGGATACCTCTTCAGTTGGGAGCCCCAGGTTTTGTGTGAGCCAGGCACGTGAGTGCTCGGGGCTTGTCCCGGTACTGGGTACCGACGAGGTCTTGTCGTCTTCCTGGACACCCTCACTCCTGTGCTGAGTAGTACGTCTGGCTGAGGGAAAGACGGCAGTGGGACAGCGACTAGAGAGAGTTTGTTGTGTTGTCACTTGTAGCACGCTCGTAGTTGGGGGAGACAGACACCAGTAGACGTACTGGACCCTAGCTAGTCCTGTTTTCCAATGTCTCACTTTAGGGAGCTCGGGCCAGAGTCCCTAAAGGTGCCAGGCATGGGCCTGCGAGGTGTGTGGCTTGCAGGTTGTGGTGGTTTAGTTGGACTCCACAGTTCTTTGTACTTGTTTAGTGGAGCGGCAGCTGGACCTTTCGTCTGTGGCTGCGAGACAGAGAGGTAGTCCTGTGTTGTTTGTCCGGGTCAGTAACTGGTGTCGCAAACTAGTTGACGTGGCCCGAGTCTGGCATTTCTCTATAGTAGCTCGTACACCTGTTTGGTTTTGTTGTTTATTTATTTACGTTGATTCCTGTTAAGCGGAAAATGGTAAGTGGTACTTACAGTTTTATATCCCGCTAGATAATATTATAAATTGTTAGCATAGCATTTCCTGCTTTGCTACTTGTGTTCGTTTGCTCAGTTTCTAGGGAGTTTCCCTACTGAGCCAGTGATTCGAGAGGCTCATCCCTACCTCCTACCAGGTGAGGGAGATTAGGAGATTTCGTGCCCGTCGTCCAGTGGAGGGTCAGTACCACCAGCAGTGTAATTTTCACTTTTCTGTTGTTCACCTCGGGGTATGCCCCAGGTTCTGTTGTAGTTTGGTTACAGTTGTACTGCAGCTATGTATATTTCATGTAAATATTTGTGAGATGAACAAATCTTATGAATATTTGAGCTGGTTCCTTTATATTTCTACGGACTCGTGGTTTGATATCCCTTGCGAGGCTCCGGCCCGTTCGCGGGAGGCGGACTCGAGTTGGGCTCGTTATTGGGATAACGGGTCTGAACGGCGAGGACCGTCACATTTTTATTTTGATGCACCTTGGATATTTCAGGTTTCTTTTTCTGAGGTGTGTTAGTTTCTTTTACAAATTTTGGGAAAGGATATTTACCTGGAATTGTGACTTGTTTTTCCTTTTCTGGGGGTATGTATCCAAGCCCTTGTTTATTATTTCTAGATTTTGACCCTTTTAAGCATAGGGCTAAGGATGCTTTCCCTTTAGTTAATTTTTCAACTGATTCTTTTAAGTACAGATTTTCTTCAGTGAGAGTTTTTAATTTTTCTTCTAACTCTAACTTCTCATTATTCTTACTTTTCAAATCTTCATTTAAAAGATGATTATTATCTTTATTGACCTTTAGTTGTTTTTCCAATTGTTCCATTTCTAATTTCAGATCAGAATTAGTATTTTCCAAACAAGTAAGGTTGTTCTTGATATTTTTCAATTCTTTTACAACAACCTTGTGTTTATCATAAAGTTCATTAAAGACTTCTTCCAAGTCTTCAGATTCTGACCCTGAATTTGTGCATGAATTAAAAAATGAGTCAGAATGTACCTCATCTAGTCCTACCATGAGGGCTAGATTTACTTGCTCTTTCTCTGAACTTGAGCTTGATGAGTCTGAGCTTGTGTCCTCTTCATTTTCCCAAGCAGCCGCCATGCCTTTTCTTTTGAACTTCTTGTGCTGCTTCTTGGATTTTTCGATTTGACCAGTCTTCTTGAGTCTTGGACAGTCTGGTCTTAGATGTCCAGGTTTTCTGCATTCATAGCAAACTGGTTCTTTCTCCTTTTTCTCTTTCCTTTGGATCCTTCTTGATCCATTTTTCTTCTTCTTTAAAATCTTCTGAAGTTTGGACAGTACTTCATCAACATCACTGTCTTCAGATCCTGTAATTTTTGAGCTAGAAGAAGAAGTGGAAGGAGCAGCTACCACTTAAGAGCATTAGTACATTTCTTCTTAGATGAACTTTCAGATAATCGCTCCATATTTATTTCATGTGCCATGAGAGAACCTATTAAATTATCAATCGACAATTTGGTTAAATCATGGGCCTCTTCAATAGCAGTTACTTTAGGTGTCCATTAAATAGTTAAAGACCTAAGTATCTTTCTAATGATTTCCTCATTAGAAAGAGTTTTACCAAGTGCGCTTAGACTAATTACTATGCTCGAAAATCTATTATACATTTGAGTTATATTTTCGTTAGGAAGCATTTTAAATTGTTCATATTGAGAGACAAGAATATCTATCCTAGTTTGTTTCACTTTATCTGTTCCTTCATAAGTTACCTGCAGTTTATCACATATTTCTTTGGCAAATTTACATGCAGATACTCTACTGAATTCTCTTTTAGATAAGGCACAACATAGATAATTCTTAGCTTTAAAATTTAGAGATAGTTTACTTTTATCAGTAGGTGTAATGGCAGTAGTGCCTTCAACAGGAGCAATAACAAAGTCACCTACCTCAATTACCTGCCACAGATCAAAGTCTGTGCCTCGAATGAAGCATTCCATTCTCATTTTCCAGTATTGGTAGTCCTCTCCATCAAAGAATGGAGGTCTGGTGACTGATTGACCTTCATCATATCCTTGAGCTGCCATGGATCTTTTCTCTAAGATCGTTGGATCTTCTTTGAATGTTCAGAGACCCGCTCTGATACCACTTGTTGGCCCTTTTGGAACGGTAGCAAGCTAACCTAGAGGGGGGGGGGGTGAATAGGTTTTTCTGAAATCTAAAATAGAAACTTAAATTCATAAAATTAACACTTGAAAGTTTGGTTAGATTAGTGTGATAAAGAGTAGCAGTGCGGAAGCAAATAAACAATCACACAAAGGACACAAGGAATTTATCCTGGTTCGGCCCTTCCCACATGGAAGTCCTACGTTCAGTCCCCAAGCAACCTCTTAGGATTTCACTAACCAAGGGTACAGTCCCCCTCAAGGACACTACAACACCCAGCACCCCAACTGGTCTTCTTCTCTTTTCCCGGGCAAGAAGGCAGCCCACTTCTTTTACAGGCTCAGAAGAAAACCTCCTGGTACAAACCCTAGTGCGGTTCTGCTAGACACAAACCCCTAGCTAGGTTCTACACTGTATACAGTCCTACAGCTGGACAGGATGTCTTTCTTATAAAAGAAAGAACAGTGCTGAGAGTTCTACAAGAATGGCCTCTACCCAAAAACTCTCAACAAAAACTCTCCCCAAGAATTACAATAAGCACATGGAGAATGAAGAGAGAAAAGAAAGCTTGAAGGCTTGAATGCTTGAGACGCTTTTGCTTGCTTCTTCTTGGCTCAGGCTCTTTCTCTCTTTCTTTGAGTGTATGTGGCGTTGAGGTTCCTCACTGGTTGTACACTCCTTCAAAGATTTTCAGGAAAGCTCTCTATTTGAACTTCAGCCTTGCTTCATCTTTTATATGCGAGGCTTTGAATAGATCCGTTGAAAAGATCCGTTGGAGCTCTTCTAGACGTTGCTGATCTTCTCTTCATTTGTCTTAATCAGACTCTGGTGGTCTTGGAGGTCTGTAAGCATAGAAGAGAGTGTTAGTATAAAAGAGTGTTTATGATCAACGGTGCATGCCACTGTGTTTCTGCTATCATGCTGAAAATAGTAGTTCATATCTTTTTCTGACAAGATTCTGAAATATGCATGCAGCTTTATTCTGTCAGAAGATATTTGACTTGTCTTTAGGTGCCAAAAAGCACTTAAACAATTGTGTTTGAATTGAAGTGAATCGTTGTTTAAGTTACTTATCAAATCGTTATACTTATAAGACTTTAACAAATCAATATGAATCTTAACAAATCGATGTGTGAAGCAAATCATTGTTCTTACTTATGAAATCGTTATGAGAACAAATCGATGTGATCACTTGAGAAATCGATGTGAACAAAGAATCAATGTGACCCTTAATGAATCGTTATGAAAGGCAAATCGATGTGAGGACAAATCGTTGCGCTCACTTATCAAATCGTTATGAGCCTTAACAAATCGTTATAGAAGGCAAATTGATGTGAGGGCAAATCATTGCGCTCACTTATGAAATCGTTATGCGAACAAATCGTTATGAGCCTTAACGAATCGTTATAAAAACCAAATTGATATGAGAGCAAATCGTTGTGCTCACTTATCAAATCTTTGCACGATAAAATTGATGTTTCACTTAACGAATCGTTACACGATCAAATCATTGTGTAACTTATGAAATCATTGTTAGTGAAATCGATGTGGCACTTTTGAATAAAATCGATGTATATTGAATGAACATCGATTTAGCATTTTAGTGCGCCTTATTGCATCAATGTGAGACTTAGTATTTTGTTATAAGATTGATGCGACACAGATGATACAAGATATTTAATAATATTTAATTAACCATAAATTTTGTTATCACAAAGATATATTTGATATTATCATAAGTTTTGTTATCACCAAAATACAAGGACAAACATAGAGTGGTTCAACACACAGCACACCAATGATTGAAATTTCCTTTCCAAGGACGTATAGTCAAGGTAAAGAGTGCGACAACTACTCATACTGTGGAGGCCATTGAAAAAATTATGCCGGCAGTCTGGCCATCTAATAAGCCCATCATTTCTGTACTTGATGTGAATTATCAATAGGCTTACACCTTCTCCTCCGGCCACCAAACTGTGTCCCCATCATTGGCTGCTATCAGGAAGGGCATATCGTCAAACACCAAGGGCTGGAACATTTTGTTCAAAATTGGCTACCAGCCAGGAAAGGGTCTTGGCGCCCATCTTTAGGGGAGAACGCAGGTCATCGCTAGCTCAAAGTAAATCACAAGGCGTGGCCTAGGATACAAGGAAGAACTCAATCCATGGACATCCATTTCATCTGTTTCAAAGTCAGGGCAAGAGCCCCTCACCTGGACGTTATATGATCACTTTGTCAGAGGACCCATACAGCCAGGATACAACACCATTCTAACTGAAGCATATCAAGTTCTGGAGGCCCAACGGCCCGGTAAGAAGAAGAAGACCGAAGAGGTAGAGGCAGAAGAGTCAGACTTAGAAGACCTAATATCAGCACTCAGTCTTTTGTTTCGGGATGGTGATCTCACACAGCCCCCGGCAGTGGCAGAATCAGCAAGATCAGCATCGGCAACCACCTCCAAGCGACAGTTGCTTGGGCACGGTGAAGATTTTGAAGCATTCAATTCAATCAACTCGGTAGACGAGTTCTGGCTAGGGCATCCCCGGCCCCCCAATTATTCTGTGTTTTCGATCTTTGTTTCTAAATTTTCTTTCATCCCTCCTTCTCCGCCCCTTGTTCTTCAATTCTCCCCTGACGCTCTTGAAGCGTTCACCACTTCCTCGCCTCATTTCACCCTTTCTTTTAATGGCACGGTCCTTTCCTTCACCCGATGCCTTCCAATGTAGGTTAGTTTGTTTTCTTTCTTAGTTTAGTACGTCGTGTCTAATTCAAAAAAAAAAAAAAAACTTTCTACTCCTCATTCTCCTCGACAATCGGACGGAGATCCTCGTCTTTCCTTCCCTTCCTTCGGACGGAGATCCCCGTCTTTCCTTTCCCCTTCGTCGGACGGCGATCCCCATCCTTCCAATCCTCGCTTCCATTTTCGTTGCAATCCCCATTTTTGACGGCGATCCCCGTCACTCCCCACTTTCAAGCTCTCAGACGGTGATCCCCATCTCTATGTTCCCCTGTTCTTGACAGCGATCCCCATCACCCGCATGCTCCTCCTCTCTCTGACGACGATCCCCATCACCCCTGCTTTCTTCCTCGGCGGCGATCCTCGCCTTTCGCTCCTTTTTGCTCGAGCGACGTTCCCCGCTCATTGACCAGCTTGGTTGTTCTGAACGATCTGGGTGAGGCGCCTTCTGTTTCCTTGCGCCCCAACTCTGCTGCAGGCACCCTGAGCTCGGGTGGCCTGCCTCTACCTCTAGACCCATCGAAGGCTCCCTGCGGCTATGTCGCACCCCTTCCTTTCCCTTCCAATGAACCTCTGGACACTTCTCCAGTGCCCTCTGTAAATATCAACCCTAGTTTAAGTTCAAGGGTAGAATCTAGCAAGTCCCCGTCCCCGTCTAGGAAGGGTAAGGGTAGTGGCATACCTCGTAGATACTTAGTAGATCTGGTGCAAAGGTGTGGAGCTTTTCTAGCTGTCGAGGAGTTTGTCCAGGAAGCAGTCATTCTAAACATAGAAGCTCAGCATGAAGAGGAGGGGCTAGACGATGGATTTGGAGTTTATGAAATCTTAACTGAGGAGGACCCAGTGGATGAAGAAGACGGTGAGATAGAGGACGCTGCCGAGATGTATCCTAGTGGAATGATGAGATTCGATGAACCTACATCGGCAGTTGACGAGCCCACCAAAGAGGTAAACATTGGGACAGAAGAAGAACCCAGGCTCTTAACCATAGCTTCCAATTTCCCTCCTGAAGAAGATGAGGCGCTCATAGAAATGTTAAGGGAGTACAAGGATTCTTTTGTCTGGTCATATGATGACATGCTCGACATTGACCCCGAGTTAGTGGAACATAAGTTGATTTTGAAGCCAGGGGCAATAGCCGTTAAACAAAAATTGAGGCGATTCCACCCTCACATTACTTTAAAGATGAAGGAGGAGATAGATAAACTACACAAAGCTAAGTTCATCCGTGTAGTCCTCTATCCTCTGTGGGTGGCCAACATAGTCCCGGTAATGAAGAAGGACAGAAGAGTACGAATCTGCATAGACTTTCAGGACTTGAATAGGGCATGTCCAAAGGACGATTTCCCATTACCTCATTTGGATGTTCTAATTGATAACACCGCTGGGTTTGAGACCCTGTCGTTCATGGATGGTTACTCAGGCTATAATCAAATCCGTCTAGCCCTAGAGGACCAAGAGAAAACCTCCTTCACCATGCCCTAGGGAACTTATTGCTATGTGGTCATGCCGTTTGGATTGAAGAACGTCGGTGCCACTTATCAAAGGGCAATGTTAGCAATCTTCCATGATATGATTCATATTGATGTTTATGTTTACGTGGACGATATTGTGGAGAAGTCTCGGACCCGAAGTGAACACTCCTTCGTGCTTGCCAAAGTGTTTCGACGCGCACAAGAGTATCAACTGAAGATGAATCCGAAGAAGTGCGTATTTGGGGTTTCCTCAGGCAAGCTATTAGGATTCATAGTCAGCAAGCGGGGGATTCAAATAGACCCAAACAAGGCCAAGGCAATAAATGAGCTGCTTCCTCCTAAGAACATATAAGAGCTTCGAGGACTTATTGGTCGGCTACAGTTCATAAGGAGATTCATATCTCAGCATTCTCAAAGATGTCGTCCTTTCTATGAACTGTTAAAAGGAGGAGTCAAATTCGAATGGAACGATAAGTGCCAAGAAGCCTTCGATGAGCTCAAGAGTTATCTTATGAATCCACCAGTGCTGCAGGCGCCTATCCCAGGAAAACCCCTTATCCTATATCTGTCAACTATTGAGGACTCCCTAGGAGCTGTCCTTGCACAACATGATGATTCCGGCAAAGAAAGGGCAGTTTACTACCTATCTAGGCTATTCTATCCCTCCGAGATCAAGCTCACCACAATGGAGAAAACATGTGCAGCGCTAGTGTTGGTAGTGCAGAAATTGAAGCGCTACTTCCTAGCCCATCAGGTGAGTTTGATTTCTAGAATGGATCCTATTAGGTATCTCCTGGAGAAGCCAGTCCTCGCCGACAGATTGGCACGTTGGCGGAGCTTCTTATCTCAATTCGATATCACCTTTGTAGTCCAAAAGGCTATAAAAGGGTATGCCATTGCTGAGCACCTTGCTCACCTTCCTCTTCCTCTTAGTGACACGGTTCAGGAGGAATTCCCTGATGAAAACCTGTCACTCGTTTCTCGCGATCCCTTCTGGTCACTCCATTTCGATGGAGCTCTTAATTCTAGAGGACGGGGCATAGGTACTGTCTTGCTCACCCCAGAAGAGATCACCATTCCACTGGCCTATCAACTCCAATTCCCTGCCACCAACAATGTCTCCAAATATGAGGCTCTCCTAACCGGTCTAAAACTTTCCTATCTCTTAGGCGCGCGTCATCTCAAGATCATAGGAGACTCTCAACTCGTCCTTCGGCAGGTCCTTTCTACTTATCGCACTCTTGACCCCAAACTCAAGCCTTATCAATATCTGGTCACTCTCCTAGCCAAGCAATTTCGCAAGCTCATCTACATTCACACTCCTCGCTCTCAGAACATCCTGGTCGATATCCTCGCATCTCTGGCCTCATCTCTCTCCTTCCCTCTCAGCCGCAGCGCTGAGACTATCATTGTCTAGAGGTTAGAAGCATCCTCCACTCAGGATCCTTGGTTTAATAACCTTAGGAGCTCTTTAGTCCTGAAGGAAGAGAGAAGAGAAGCGAAGGAAGTAATGCTTGTAGAGCTAGGAGAAATGATGGAGGAAGAAAGGCCATGGTACCACGAGATCGAGCAATATTGCAGGGATGATACCTTCCTAGAAGAAGCTGAAGCTGAAGATAGGAGAGCCATCTATAGAGCGGCGCTAAGGTATACCATTGTTGGAGAAGTGTTGTACAGACGCGCTCTAAACGGGATGCTCCTCAAGTGCTTGACAGATGAAGAAGCTTGGAAGGTTGTGGAGGGGGCCCACTCTAGTGAGTGTGGAGGGCATGTGAACAGCCAAATGCTAGCTAAGAAAATCCTTAGGCATATTACTGGCCGACCCTAGAAGAGGATTGTGCCATCTATGTCCGTAGGTGTGTTAAGTGCCAACTCCATGCCGATAAGATCCATGCCCCATCTTCCTCCTTGCATCCACTATCATCCCCTTGGCCATTTTCCATGTGGGCCTTTGATATCATTGGACCTCTTGGTGATCCCAATGCTCAAATCAAGCAAAAATCATTCATTCTCACTGCAACTGAGTACTTCACCAAGTGGGCCAAAGCAGAAGCGTTTGTAGAAATCAAAGGTTCAACCGTGTGCTGGTTCATCATGATGAACATCATCTCACAGTTTGGAGTGCCAAGCGGCATCGTCACCGACAACGGACCCCAATTCATATCTCAAGAGCTTCAGGACCTATGTAAGAAATTCAACATTTCTCTGCATCATTCGTCTTCATATTATCTGCAGGGCAACGGTCAAGCCGAAGCCATAAACAAAATACTTTTGAAAATTCTAAAGAAAACTTGTGAGTCTCATAAATTCGCTGATTGGTCTGAGAAATTGATTGAGACTCTATGGGCCTACCGTACCTCCGTCCGTATGCCCACAGGGCAAACTCCCTTTTCACTTACTTATGGGATGGAGGCGGTATGTCCACATGAGATCCTCATTCCTTCTCTAAGGGTACAACTAGACACAGAACTTAACCTCGATGAACGTTGAGAGGCGTTGCTTACACAGCTGGAATACTTTCATATCAAAACAGACTCTCATGATCTTTTCAAAAGAAAGTGATTGAACGTAAATTTCAAGATGGAGACATGGTCTTGAAGCGAATTTTCATAAAACCTGGAGGATCTAGGTCGAAATTGCAAGCAAATTGGGAAGGGCCGTACGTCATCAAGGATGTGTACCCTGGGAACGCGTATAGGCTAGTAAATGTCGAGGGTGAGGAGCTCTCTCACCCATGGAATGGGTTGTACCTTAAAAGATTCTACCCTTAATAAAAGATTTTCGATAGTGGCGCCATTTTGCAAAGGAACGCTAGCTGTTGTGAGTCTCACATCTGTCTTATTGTTGTCAGGTAACCCCCGGGTTCGGTCAACACACACAACACGACAACCCGCGGTCAATTTCCCTTAGACACAGGTGTTCCTACGTAGCCCTAGTGTAGGAGAGCGAATGTCTTTTCTTTTCCTGCTCGGACAAGGTCTAGGGGCAAAAGGACGCTGACTTATAGACAAACGAGGGTGTAAATCACGTGTGTAGGAAGTCTCAAAGAGAGACGGTCAGTCCGAAAGAAAGAAGAAATAACAAAAGAACAACAAACTAGTAAAAGAAAAATGATAATAGGGGCATGGCAAAGAGTGGCAGTACAGTTCCCCGCGGGACGCCCTTGAGACCGGTCGTACGCATGCCCCAAATAAAAGCAAAGACCACAAAGACTCTAGACAACAGACGGAATCCATGTGAGATACACCCTCGTGAGTCAAACAAGCCGGTGTCCCAAGCACCGACGCCAACTCTTATCCCTTTAAGTCTTCCTATCCCCACTAATGATCGGAGCACTCCCACGCTTGGTCTGTGTGGGAACACTAGTGACTAGGGACAATCAGTCATAAGGGAGTCAAAAAACAAATGCACACTGCACCCAGAGGGTATTTAACAGTTTAAGATGGGAGGTGAGGTTTACAATTAACTGTCCAAATGCAGAAGGTGTCGCTAGAGAAAATCTCAAAATAAAAAAGAAAAAATATATAAAAAAATCAGAAAATCCCCAAAAAAAAATCTTAAAATAAAAAAATGAAAAAAAAACCAAAAAATTTCAAGATAAAAAAAATCATAAAATCTCAAAATAAAAAATCTAAAAAATCCAAAATTTTTAGAAAATCTCAAAATCCAAAAAAAAAATTAGATGTACATATCGCTTTCTTTTAGCTTGCATTATTTCCGTTTACGTTCCGCTTATTTAATAAGGCTCAGCCCCTTGAGTATTATGAAGTTGAAGTCATTCCTTATTTAATGCAAAGGGCTGAGTCAAAGAACAGATCTAACCTGTTTTGCTAAGTGTGCAGGGGCAGAACCTCTTGAACAACACAACGATGTACTCAGTTTCCTCTCGCCCACTCTCTCTCTCTCGCACGCTCACTCAGATCTCATCTCTCACTCGTGTCAATCACAATTCATTCATACAATCACAAACATTGGCACAAAGGTAAAAGATTCACTAAGATAAACATCATGTACAAAGATAAGAGGGAGGTGGCTCACAAACTCCTCACTGTTCACTGCCACTCTCCCCAGATCCCTCCTACCTATCAGGTGGGGGTAGCATCTTGCCCCCACCCCTAGCACTCCTAGCACTCGTCTCTCCGGATAGGCATCTCTCCTCCTCCTCGTTCCTCCGACGACTAGAGGAACCAGCAAAATATTGCCTAACTGAGGTGCCACTCGCCACACTCGCCCCGCTCCTACTCCTGCTCCTGCTCCGAGTAGTCTGGCTCATCATCGCCATGCAGCACCAGAGCTCCTGGACCAAGGACTGCTGCACGGCTAGGTTAGTGCGCAGTCGCGCCAGCTCCGCCGAGTCCACGGGCAATCCCTGCGCACGTAGTGTCGCCAGCTCCCTCGTCAGCTTGCCCACCTGTGACACTGCCGCCTCTGCCTGGATGCACCACCGGGCTGTCTCCACTGTTGCAGTCTCTGCCTCTGTGCGCCACCGGGTCACCTCCGCTGATGATGGCCCCGCCTGTGTGCGCAACTGGTCTGCCTCTGCTACTGTCGTCTCTGCCTGGAGGCGCCACTAAGCGATCGACGCTGCCGCCGCATCGGCCTGCTCTCGCCAGTGGGTCACCTGACCGGTGGCAGTCCTCAGCTCTATCACCTGTGAGAAGTATGTCAGTGCCAAATCTATATCAAATTCAATTCAGGTCTATGTCACACTTAACCTCTCTGCCAGCTCCGTCTCTGCCTCCTCGGCCCTCCTCAATGCACCAGCCAGTCGATCCTCTAGATCTGACTGGGAGGTCTCTGCTGCCGTCTGGGATGAGGATGCACCGGCCTGTGTCATCCTCACCTTCGCCAACTCCGCAAGCTGCACATACAACACTTGTTAATTCCTCAATAAGCTGAAATTATTGGTCAGCTACTGAAGATTGAGTAAGTACTTACCAGCTGCTCTGTCTCTCTTTGAGCCACTTCCTGATCCTGCACGGTGGAGTGCAGCAGGGCCTGGAGCGAGGCAATATTCCCGGCCACATCCACCTGCAAATCATTAAACTATGTCAGATCCAACTCAGTTATAGAACACTTCACAAGGTCTGGAGTTAGAAGTTTATCTGTCGTCTCGTGCCCCTGTAGACCTTCGCCCCATACTTCAAGGCAAAGGACTGTAGGTACGCGTCATCAGAATCGGCGTCTGACCGAACACGTCTGCCTCGGTGCTCCCAATCCGCGATATGCTTGTGGGCCCTCTCACGCCAGTCTGTGGTGTCGTGGAGCCCCCGAAAGCTCCCGCCAAACCTAGGGGTCCGGCCTCGGCTGGGAAACTCCACGACACCCTGACGAAAGCCGAGGGACCTCTGAGTCAGATGCAGGTGAAGAGGTAGCACGAGGTTGAGAGCATGAACCCATAGTGCCCTACCGAAGTAGGGACGAGCTTGCTCCAACCAGGGCTATCCCTCATCACCCTCCTCTAGATACGAATGCCACACCACTTGCACATCAAAGCACATTTGATTAGTAACCAAGCAGTTAATCAAATCAATTTGAACTAAGAGAGAGGGTAGGATACTCACATCTAGCTGAGGGTAGACATCTATCACATCCTGGATGGATGCCAGCTGCTCCACTAGAGGGTGCGTGTCTCGGCATGGCACCCAGCGCCGAGCTGAGGGCATGAGGCCCGGTCGCTCCAGGGTCTCCCTCCTCAGGCCGGGGAGGTGGAGATAGGTCTAGACCTGCATGAATATGAAGCCACAGTTGTCACCACACAAACCATGTCACGACGGGCTCCCCCATCATGACCCTGAGGATGGGGCCAAGTGCCCAGGGGGGCCCGACCTGGCCGTCGCGACAGGGTCACGACAAGGGCGGGCGTCGCGTTCTTGTCGCGGCGTCTGGCGGTGTCGCGCCTGTGTTTCTGATAGACGTGACCACTATCCCATCTGTCAGAATGGTCATGTCGGGTGCGTACAACGTTGACGCAACCTGGTCAGCCGTTGCGTTTGCTTTTCCCGGTCTTCGAGGTTTGACCGCTTTTGGGGTCGCGCCGGGGGTGGCTGCCGCGACATGGTCGCGACGCCTAGGGGTGTCGCAACATGGTTATTGTCACGCTGGGTCGACCCATCACGTCTTGGGGGCCGTCGGTTTAAAACAGAAGGTTCACCCCATTCTCCCCCGCTCGCCCTCTCTCCTCTCCTTCTTCCCTCTTCTTCCCCTCTCGAGCTCCCTTGCGATTTCTCTCCGGTTCTTTGTGCTCGTGGTGCTCGTGCTGAGGTGGGGTCGTCTCGTTCGTGCAGGGGACATGCTCGTGGAGCTTGGAGCGAGGAGGAGGTGGTCATTCCGACGTGAAGGCCCCAACGGGTCGGCTCTTCGTGTGGGGGTAGGGACCCCTTGATCCTCTCGCCCTAGCATGCTCCCCTCCCCCTTTAGATGGTGTTCTCCTCGTGGTTTGGGGCGTGGGGGTGTGAGGAATCCATGTTCGTGTTTGAGTGAGGTTTTCCCATCGAGCGTAGATCCTGGTTAATCCATGCTTTTGTGGGGTTTAAGGGTGGTTTGGATGATTTATGAGCTTTTCTGCATGTTCTCCATGCTCCCCTCCCCTTGTGGTATGTTGTAATTCCGTTTTGGGATGGTCTCTGGGAGATCTGTTCTGGAACCCTCCCTCGGCTGAAGATGCGACCGCTATAGAGGTCGCGATCTTGTCGCGACGGCCTGGCTGATCGCGACATGATCGCGACGCTCTTGGGTGTCGCGACCAGGTCGCGGCAGCTTGGGCCGCCGCGACGGTGTCGCGACAGGGTTGGGCGTCGCGACAAGGTCACGATGGCCCGATGCGTCGCGACTACAGCCGTGAGACAGGTTATGGTCTTGCGAACTACCGTGCTTTGTCAAGTCTTCGCCGTTTCCGCTTCTTTTACTATACTCATGGCACCTGTGCTAGTTCCCTAGTATGGTCCTACACTAGTCGTCGCTCGATGTTCGGCACTTGAGGGCTTGTCCCGTAGAGAGGTTGTTACCGTCGCCTGGGACCCCCATCCTCGGGAGACTATTGAGGGAGTACTCAGGGCTACGAGCGTGCTCGAGTTGGTAGCCGAGTAGGCGGACTCTGGAGCAGAGGGGAAAATGGTGGTTAGGACAGCGGCGTTGATTCATTTGCAGAGCTCTCGTAGTTGGTCTGGGACGCCGAGATCGTTTTGAGGAGTTCTTCCCGACATAGTCTAGCTAGTCCTTTTCTCACTGCCTCGCTCTTTGTGGTCCCGGAATCACCTAGAGAGGTCAGGCGTGGGACCGTGGTCCGTGTAAGACACGGACCCCCTTGGGCCCTGTGGCCCCGTCCTCAGGGTCGCGACATGCTCCCTGGTCGCGACAGGGAGGCCGTCGCGACAAGGTTCGGGTCGCGACGACCAGGGCTGTCACATTTTGGTCGCGACGGTATGGCCGCCGCGTTGTGGTCGCGACGTCCGATGGCATCGCGACGGCCCTTATGACAGACGTGACTGGTGTCCTTTCTGTCAGAACGGCTCTGTCGGGTGTCAGGTGTTGCCTAGTTGACGAGCCCAGAGGGGGGGGTGAATGGGTCTTTAAAAATTTATTGATTAGTACCTGTACTTAAAAACATCCATACAAGGATGCTCTTTGATGAAGGTTAGAAAAGGTTAGTATAAAAGTCAAACACACAATAAAACGATCACACAACACAAGGAATTATTCTGATTCAGACCTCCTCTCCTTAGGAGTCCTACGTCCAGTCCCTGAGCAACAACTCAGGATTCCACTAACTAGGGTACAGTCCCCCTATGGACAATACAACACCCAGCTCAGCTGGTCTTCCTTCACAAGAAGGAACTACAACACCCTGGATCCCTCACCAGGTCTTCCTTCACAACAGAAGGGAACACAACACAAAAGAGTAAACATGAATTCAAGCCCCTAGATCAGGCTTTAGCAAGTCAAGATCTGAAGCTACTAGCATTGAGAGTAAATAATCTAAACAAGGCACTCTCTCAGAACTACACTGGCTCTCTCAGGATTTCTTTCACATCACAAAGAGCAAAGAGCTAAAGACACACACGAATGAAATTCTTGGATCTAGAATTCTTTCAGAAGAACTGGCAAGCTTTTTCTTTCTTCAATAATAAGACTCTTTCTTATTTTGCTTATGGAGCTGCTAACTTGAATTTATATCCCAATTTGAAAAGTAGTCGTTGAAGTAACCGTTGTCTCTTAGTTTGGTAGACGTTAGACTGCTTGACATTTGGAAGCTTCTAGTCAACAATCTTTTATCCAATTGAGCACGCAAAGAGATAAGGTCTTCTCTCGTCTATATGGTCCAACGTTGTATAACAAGATATCTTTAGGACCCTGCACATATTAAATGCTAGAACAGTAGACAGCTAGGCTGTCTCTTGTTGTCAGTAAACGTTGATGTGAATATTCACCAAAATAGCAATGCCAAATAGCTTGTTTTAAAAGATGTTGACAGAATATGCATGATAATGAAAATATATCATCTGTATGCATGCAGAGATACGTTCTGTCTTCATTAAATGCACAACAGTCAGACAGATAAGAGAAGACTTTGACTATTCAACTCTTTAAGAGATAAGATAAATATCAAGTCGATATAAACCATAAAGTCGTTGTCTATATGACTTATGAAATCGTTATGATCAAGTGTTTACTGAAGAAATCATTATGAGTACCAACAAGTCATTATAGAGAGCAAATCGTTGTAGAAAGCAAGTTGATGTGTTCAACGAAGAAATCGTTATGAACACTTAACAAATCGTTATGGAAAGCAAGTTGATGTGTTCAACGAAGAAATCGTTATGAACACTTAACAAATCGTTATGGAAAGCAAGTTGATGTGTTCAACGCAGAAATCATTATGAACACTTAACAAATCGTTATAGAAAGCAAGTTGATGTGTTCAACGAAGAAATCGTTATGAACACTTAACAAATCGTTATGGAAAGCAAGTTGATGTGTTCAACGAAGAAATCATTATGAACACTTAACAAATCGTTGCGCAAGGCAAATCGTTATGAGTGCTAAAGAAATCGTTGCGCGAAGCAAATCGTTATGAGCTCTAAAGAAATCGTTGCGCAAGGCAAATCGTTATGAGCGCTAAAGAAATCGTTGCGCGAAGCAAATCGTTATGAGCTCTAAAGAAATCGTTGCGCAAGGCAAATCGTTATGAGCGCTAAAGAAATCGTTGCGATAACTTAAGGAATCGTTATGACGGGAAAGTTGTTACGAGTTCTAAAGAAATCGTTGCGATAACTTAAGAAATCGTTATGACGGGCAAGTCGTTACGAGTTCTAAAGGAATCGTTGCGATAACTTAAGGAATCGTTACGGGAACGACTTGTTTGTAACACCATGATATTTCAGTCTTATAAAGAAATCGTTATAGCTCTATTGAAATCTATACACACATAAGGAAATCGTTGTGACTTTCAACAGGAGTCGAGGTGAACTTAGAGAAATATGATCTTGAGATGATTAAAGCTTCAGAAAGGTAATACTTACCAATATTGGCTTGTTTGACCTTGGTATATTTCTTGTACTTAAGACTTATGAAAATATGTTAGAGATTTTGATAGGGTTTTGTTAATCACCAAAATAAATGTGTAATTAAAATTTCATGGGGACAGACTGATCATCATCAGGCGCACGTGCGTGAACGCGACATGGGCACCCGTCGCGATCGCTTACCCGATCTTTGAGGTTTGACCTGCTTTTTGGGGTTGTGGCAGAGGCGACCGTCGTGATAAGGTCGCGATGCCTAGGGGCATCGCGACGAGAGTCTTATCGCGACATGTCGTGCAGTCGCATTCTGGGGGCCGCCGAGTTAAAACCCAAGGCCGTGCCCCATTTCCCCCTCTCGCCCTCTCAGCTCTCTTTTCCCCCTCTCCTTCCCCTCTCGAGTTTCTCGTGCGATTTCTTGGCGGATCAGGGTGCTCGAGGCGTCTGTGCTGAGGTGGTGTCGTCCGGCTCGTGCAGGGGACGTGTTCGTGCCGTTTGGAGCGAGGAGGAAGCATCCTTTCCTACGAGAAGGCCCTAACGGGTTCGTTCTTCATGTAGAGGTAGGGACCCTTGATCCTCTCGCCCTAAGCATGCTCCCTTCCCCCTCTACATCGTGTTTCCTCTGTGGCTTGGGGCTTGGGAGTGTGAGAACTCCATGCTCGAGGTTGAGTGAGGTTTCCCTCCGAGTGTAGATCCATGTTCGTGGGGTTTTTAAGGGTGGTTTGGATGCTTTAATGGCTTTCTTGCATGTTGAGCATGATCCCCTCCCCCTTGTGTGGTTGTAACCCGTTTTTGGGGTGGTTCCCAGAGGGGTTGCTCCGGAACCCCCCTCTGTCCGTGAACGCGACGCTCATGGAGGTCGCGATCTGGTCGTGACGGCCTGGCCGGTCGCGACGAGATCGCAACGCTCGTGGAGGTCGCGATCTGGTCGCGACGGTCTAGCCGGTCGCGACGAGATCGCGACGCTCTTTGGTGTCGTGACCTGGTCACGACGGTCCGATACGTCACGACCCCAACCGTAAGACAGGTTCCTGGTCTTCTCCATTTCCGTTCCTTTTACTGTACCCGTGGCACATGTGCTAGTTCCCTAGTACGGTCTACACTAGTCTTTCGCCCAGTGCTCGGCACTTGAGGGCTTGTCCCGTGTGAGAGGTTGTTACCATTGCCTGGGACCCCCATCCTCGGGAGCCTGTTGAGGGAGTACTCCGGGCTACGAGTGTGCTCGAGTTGGCAGCCACCAGGCGGACTTTGGAGCTTAGGGGAAAATGGTGGTTAGGACAGTGGCGTGTGAGTCACTTGCAGAGCTCTCGTGGGTGGTCTGGGATGCCGAGGACAGTTAGGAGTTCTACCCGGCGCATGCCAGCCAGTCCTTCTTATCACTGCCTCGCTCCTCACGGCCCCGGAACCGTTTGGAGAGGTCAGGCGTGGGACCGTAGTCCGGCCAGACTACGACGGTTACTGTTGTGTTACTTGTGTCCTACCTCGCTCTGACGAGACGTGAGGGTTAGGACCCGGGTCGAGGATAAGACGTCGGTGGACGCACCTGACCTTGACTAGTGGTAGTGCTATCCGTAGCTAGTATTCTTTGTTCAGGCGGAGTTCCCTCCGTCTGTGTTTACTAGCCGTGTGGTGGTCACGACGAGCAGTCGTATGGAGTTTCTGACCGTGTGTACTTTCCGTACCGTGCTAGTTGTAGTTTCGCTTCCGCACTTCCATTTGTAGGTAGAAGATATAAACTGCTGTCATTCATTTGATATTTATATTCTCCTGCCTATTTAGAGCCAGTAGGAGATTGGTAGTCTCTACTGAGCTTCTATTGTGAAGCTCATCCCTCCTTTTCCCAGGTGAGACTTCTCAGCAGCGGCAGTGGTTCCCCTTTTTTAGTGTACGTCACCCTCGGGGTATGCCCCTAAGGGACTTGTTCTTCCCCTGCCTTTTACTTGTACTAGCGTGCGTGCGTTGGGACTGTACTTAGAGTGGTACGTGGTGGTCTCACTCTCTTTTCTGTTTCCGCACGTACACTTCTAGATTAGCAGTTGACGTTTACTTCCGTTACATATCCTGTTAGACGTAGATCATAGCCCTTCCGGGTCCCTGGATCCGTGGGTGGCGACCGCGAAAATCGAGTCCTCGGCGTGGGCCGAGGGTCGGGTTCTCGGGTCGTTACAGTTGGTATCAGAGCGAGAGTCTGACTTGTAATGGATTTGAACTGCAATAGGAAGTCCCAACGGTAGTACAAGTACACTGCTAGCCGCCCGAGTGGTATTGTTAACCCTTGTTGGTTGTGTGTCGTGTAGGACATGGCTCCGCGTAGGCGCAGTCAGGCTAGACAGTTGATCGAGCAGCAGGATGAGTCCGAGATGCCCGCGCAGGGGCAGGTCCAGGAGGAGGTGTCGACAAACGAGTCAGTGGCACAGCCTCAGGGTGCAGCGACAGCAGCAGCGGCAGGTGGGCAGCAACAGCAGGAGTACCAGCCTCAGCCGTAGTAGTACGCAAACTAGTTTCCCTTAGCAGAGCAGTTCTTTAGGAACTTGTACTAGGGAGCGTACCAGCTCGGGCAGGCAGCAATAGGTGTTCAGTTTCCGGTAGCTCCTCCTGTGGTGCCGGAGCAGCAGGTAGAGCCAGAGGTGGAGCAGCCAGAGCGTCAGCAGTGGTCGGGCACTAGGAGTACCCGGGCCAGGCGGCGGAGGACGGCGGTTACAGAGGACAGGACCACTCTCCTCGAGAGGTTCCTGCGCCTTCGGCCACCGATGTTCCACGGTGAGTATGATCCAGACAAGGCAGAGAGCTGGACCCATGAGTTGGAGCGCATCTTCGAGACCATGGAGTGCGCTGAGGAGGACCAGGTTCGACTGGCAGTGTACCAACTCAAGGGAGCAGCCCATGAGTGGTGGAGAGTTCAGAGGCAGACTCACTTCTAGGGGCAGAGGTTGGATCACATCACTTGGCAGCGGTTTTCGAAGGTCTTCCACGACAAGTACTTCCCGACTACGCTCGACGTGAGAGACGGGACCAGTTCCAAGCGTTGGTTCAGGACGACCTCACAGTTTCGCAGTACCACAGAGGTTTGTCCGGTTGTTGAGGCATGTGCCTCATGTCGCAGGCAGCAATCAGGCGTGTGCAGAGAGGTTCATAGCAGGACTGAGACCAGACCTGAGGTAGGGTGTGACGGCACACATGTGTACCACCTTGGGAGAGGCCATGGCGAAGGCCACCGCCTTGGACAGAGAGACCTCGCAGCCTCAGCAGCAGCAGCAGGGAGGAGCCTCTTCTAGGTCCTCGCCTTACCAGCGTCCAGGGGGTATCCGCGGTAGTGCGACTTCCTCTTCCTCTGGCTCGGGCAGTTCTGGCAGCGTCGGGATTCGCTCGCAGTTTAGGAAGTTGTCTACTCGTGGGGACGGTCGGAGATGACAGCAGAAGCGCCAGTCCAGGTTTGCAGAGCAGTCAGTTGTCCAGGGAGCTGAACAGGGCGGTCAGGAGGCAGTTTTCTACACCTGTGGCTTACCGGGCCACTTCAGGAGGGATTTCCCCATGGGACAAGCCCCGCAGCAGTAGCAGCCAGTGCAGTACCCTCAGCAGCCGCCTCAGTACCAGTACCCTCCTCAACAGCAGGCACCGCGTCAGTAGCAGCGGGGGCAGTACCAGCAGCAGGCTCAGCAGTTTCCACAGCCGCAGCAATACCAGCCGTACCACCACCAGTAGTAGTACCCCCAGCAGCCGCTGCAGCAGCAGCAGCCCCAGCAGGCGCCGCAGCGTGGGCGTGGTCGTGGTCGCGTGATGGTGCTCACCTGGGAGCAGGCAGAGGCGTCAAACCTTGTTATAGGTACTCTACCTATCCTTGGCAGAGCTGCTCGTGTTTTGGTCGACCCCGGTGCTTCTTTGTGTTTTGCTTTCGAGGAATTCTATGAGTCCCTTGCTTGTCACGCTCATGAGAGGCAGTGTGACGTGATGGTCGATCTCCCGTCTGGTGACTATATGCGTTCCTTTGGTTACCTGGAGGGTGTGGCAGTCGAGGTTGAGGGGCACCAGTTGCCGGCCAGGTTGTACGTACTGCAGCTTTGCGACTTTGACGTCATCCTGAGCATGGACTGGTTGGAGGCACAATCAGCCGTGGTTGATTGCCAGCGGAAGACCGTTCGGTTTAGGATACCTGGAGAGCCCGTCCTCTGCTTCCGAGGTATCCAGTCTACCCGTCGGCCATTTATTTCCTTGTGTAGAGGTCGCCGTTTGATCCACGATGGCTGTGTGGCGTACATTGCTTTGGTTTGTTCTTTGGAGCCTAGCGGATCTTCAGTTTTTGACGTGCCAGTTGTTTCTGAGTTCTCCGACGTCTTCCCGGAGGATCTACCTGGGTTGCCGCCTGAGCGGGAGGTAGAGTTCTCCATTGAGCTTTTTCCCGGTACGATGCCTTTGTCCAAGGCACCCTACCGGATGGCCCCGGCGGAGCTGCATGAGTTGAAGCGCCAGTTGCAAGAGCTTCTTGAGCTGGGCTTCATTCGCTCGAGTCGTTCGCCGTGGGGCGCGCCTGTTTTGTTTGTGAGAAAGAAGGATGGCAGTCTTCATTTGTGCATCGATTATCGGCAGTTGAACCAGGTTACTGTGAAGAACAGGTAGCCGTTGCCAAGGATCTATGATTTATTTGATCAGTTACAGTCGGCCCGAGTTTTCTCGAAGATTGACTTGAGATCTGGTTACTATCAGATGTGGATCAGAGAGTCAGATGTCGGTTTGACGGCTTTCCTTTCTAGGTACGGTCACTTTGAGTTCATCGTGATGCCATTTGGGCTGACGAACGCCCCTGCAGCATTCATGGATCTGATGCATAGGGTGTTCAGTGAGTACCTAGATCGTTTTGTGGTTGTTTTTGTTGATGATATTTTGGTCTACTCGGCTTCTGAGGAGGAGCACGAGGAGCACCTGAGGATCGTGCTGGAGACCCTACGGAGTCACCGCCTTTATGCCAAGTTCGACAAGTGTGAATTTTGGCTGAGGGAGGTGCACTTTCTCGGGCACGTGATCTCGGGTTCTGGTGTGGCAGTGGACCCTGCCAAGGTGGAGGCCGTGTTGTCGTGGGAGCAGCCCACATCGGTGTCAGAGGTCCGTAGTTTTCTGGGTTTGGCCGGTTACTACCGGAGGTTCATTCAGGATTTTGCCAAGTTAGCAGCGCCGTTGACCAGGTTGACTAGGCAGGACGTCAGGTTTGTTTGGTCAGAGGACTGTGAGCAAAGTTTTCGAGAGCTGAAGGCGAGGTTGACTTCAGCACCAGTGTTAGTCTTGCCGTCGGGCAGCGGTGGTTTTGTGGTCTACACCAATGCGTCGAGGTCAGGTTTGGGTGCCGTGCTGATGCAGCACGGTGGGGTCGTTGCCTATGCTTCTCGACAGCTCAAGAAGCATGAGGAGAACTACCCCACCCACGACTTGGAGCTGGCAGCAATGGTGTTCGCTCTCAAGTTGTGGAGGCACTACCTGTATGGTGAGGCTTTTAGATCTTCACCGATCACCAGAGCTTGCTGTATATTTTCACCCAGAGGGATCTGAACTCGAGGCAGTGCCGATGGATGGAGTATTTGAAGGACTACGACCTAACCCTCTCCTATCACCCAGGAAGGGCTAACGTCGTAGCCGATGCTTTGAGTAGGCGCGTGCCCTTGAGTTCGCTGATAGTCAGAGAGTGGAGGCTGTTCGAGGAGCTGTCCCAGGGAGTGTTCGTTCCGTCGAGGACCAAAGACCGTGCAGTGGCGAGCAGTTTGTCAGTTCGGTCGTCAGTGTTTAGGCAGGTGTTGCAGGCACAACAGGCAGACCCTCAGTTGGCGGACATTTTGTAGATGCCAGATGTTGAGCTCGACGAGGACAGCGAGGTCAGATTCAGAGGCCGCTTGTACGTTCCTGAGGAGGCGCGCCAGGCAGTTTTGTCAGAGGCTCACAGATCGAGGTATGCTGTTCATCCTGGCTCCCCCAAGATGTACCATTGCTTGAGGAGGTCCTTCTGGTGGCCAGGGATGAAGAGGGGCGTGGCAGAGTTTGTTGCTCGGTGCCTTACCTGTCAACAGGTGAAGGCCGAGCATCAGCGTCCTGGTGGTGAGCTGCAGCCGTTGCCCATTCCCGAGTGGAAGTGGGACGACATCACCATGGACTTTGTGGTTGGTTTGCCCCACACCCCGCAGAGGCACGATGGTATCTGGGTGATTGTGGATCGTTTGACCAAGGCAGCGCACTTTCTTCCGATCAGAATGTCGTGGTCAGTGGACAGGTTAGCCAGGCTGTACGTGGACAGAGTTGTTTCGTTGCACGGGATCCCAGTTTCAGTCGTCTCCGACAGAGATCCGAGGTTCACGTCAGGGTTTTGACGCAGTCTTTAGAGAGCACTGAGTACAGAGTTGAGGTTCAGCACAGCGTACCACCCTCAGACAGACAGACAGTCAGAGTGGACTATTCAGACACTGGAGGACATGCTGAGAGCGTGCTGTTTAGACTGGAGCGGCACTTGGGAGTCGCACCTTCCGATGGTAGAGTTCGCATATAACAACAGTTATCACTCGAGCATCGGAATGGCACCATACGAGGCCTTGTATGGTCGCCCGTGCAGGACTCCACTTCACTGGTTCGAGGTTGGTGAGAGGCAGCTTTTGGGGCCAGAGTTAGTGCAGTAGTGTGCAGACATGGTCAGTCTGATCAGGTAGAGGCTTCGGGCAGCACAGAGCAGACAGAAGAGTTACGCAGACGTCCGCAGGAGACCGTTACAGTTCAGTGTTGGTGACCTTGTTTTCTTGCGGGTCTCACCAACCAAGGGCATCATGAGGTTTGGCAGAAAGGGAAAGCTCAGTCTGAGGTACGTCGGGCCTTTCCCTATCACCGAGAGGGTCGGCGAGGTGGCTTACAGGTTGAGTCTTTCGGCAGAGCTAGCAAGTGTGCACAGTTTGTTTCACGTTTCACAGCTCAGGAGGTACGTCGCAGATCCTTCGCACGTGTTGGACTACTCACAGCTGGAGGTAGCGCCAGACTTGTCAGTGCCAGAGTACCCGGTCAGAGTTGTCGACCGCAGAGTTCAGCAGTTGCGTCGGAAGCTGATTCCTCTGGTGAAGGTCGTTTAGCAGAACCGCATTGGTGGAGAGGCCACCTGCGAGTGCGAGGATGAGATGCTGGAGCAGTTTCCCTATTTGTTTGATTGATTGGTATGTTACTTCTCCTCGTACTGCTTTTCGGTTTGAGACCGAGTTGTTTTTATTTCGAGGAAGAAATGTCTTAAGGAGGGTGGGATGTAAGACTCGGCCCCCCTTGGGCCCTGTGGCCCATCCTCAGGGTCGCGACATGCTCCCTGGTCGTGACGTCGTGACGTCCGATGGCGTTGCAACGGCCCTTCTGACAGACGTGACCGGTGTCCTTTCTGTCAGAACGGCTCTGTCGGGTGTCATGCGCACGTGCGTGAACGCGACGTGGGCACCCGTCGCGATCGCTTTCCCAGTCTTCGAGGTTTGACCCACTTTTTTGGGTCGCGGTAGAGGCAACCGTCGCGATAAGGTCGCGACGCCTAGGGGCGTCGTGACGAGAGTCTTATCGCGACATGTCGTGCCGTCGCGTTCTGGGGGCCGCCGGGTTAAAACCCAAGGCCGCGCCCCATTTCCCCCTCTCACCCTCTCAGCTCTCTTTTCCCCCTCTCCTTCCCCTCTCGAGTTTCTCGTGCGGTTTCTTGGCGGATTGGGGTGCTCGAGGCGTCTGTGCTGAGGTGGTGTCGTCCCGCTCGTGCAGGGGACGTGTTCGTGCCGTTTGGAGCGAGGAGGAGGCGTCCTTTCCTACGAGAAGGCCCTAACGGGTTCGTTCTTCGTGTGGAGGTAGGGACCCTTGATCCTCTCGCCCTAAGCATGCTCCCTTCCCCCTCTACATCGTGTTCCCTCTGTGGTTTGGGGCTTGGGAGTGTGAGAACTCCATGCTCGAGGTTGAGTGAGGTTTCCCTTCAAGTGTAGATCCATGTTCGTGGGGTTTTTAAGGGTGGTTTGGATGCTTTAATGTCTTTCTTGCATGTTGAGCATGATCCCCTCCCCCTTGTGTGGTTGTTCCCCGTTTTTGGGGTGGTTCCCGGAGGGGTTGCTCCGGAACCCCCCTCTGTCTGTGAACGCGATGCTCGTGGTGGTCGCGATCTGGTCGTGACAGCCTGGCCAGTCACGACGAGATCGCGACGCTCGTGGAGGTCGCGATCTGGTCGCGACGGTCTATCCGGTCGCGACGAGATCGCGATGCTCTTTGGTGTCGCAACCTAGTCACGACGGTCCGATACGTCGCGACCCCAACCGTGAGACAGGTTCCTGGTCTTCGCCGTTTCCGTTCCTTTTACTGTACCCATGGCACCTGTGCTAGTTCCCTAGTACGGTCTACACTAGTCTTTCGCCCGGTGCTCGGCACTTGAGGGCTTGTCCCGTGTGAGAGGTTGTTACCATTGCCTGGGACCCCCATCCTCGGGAGCCTGTTGAGGGAGTACTCCGGGCTACGAGTGTGCTCGAGTTGGCAGCCACTAGGCGGACTATGGAGCTTAGGGGGTGGTTAGGACAGTGGCATGTGAGTCACTTGCAGAGCTCTCGTGGGTGGTCTGGGACGCCGAGGACACAGTTAGGAGTTCTACCCGGCGCAGGCCAGCCAGTCCTTCTTCTCACTGCCTCGCTCCTCACGGCCCCGGAACCGTTTGGAGAGGTCAGGCATGGGACCATAGTCCGGCCAGACTACGGCGGTTATTGTTGTGTTACTTGTGTCATACCTCGCTCTGACGAGACGTGAGGGTTAGGACCCGGGTCGAGGACAAGACGTCGGTGGACGCACCTGACCTTGACTAGTGGTAGTGCTTTCCGTAGCTAGTGTTCTTTGTCCAGGCGGAGTTCCCTCCGTCTGTGTTTACTAGCCGTGTGGTGATCACGACGAGCAGTCGTACGGAGTTTCCGACCGTGTGTACTTTCCGTACTGTGCTAGTTGTAGTTTCGCTTCCGCACTTCCATTTGTAGGTAGAAGATATAAACTGTTGTCATTCATTTGATATTTATATTCTCCTATCTGTTTAGAGCCAGTAGGAGATTGGTAGTCCCTACTGAGCTTCTGTTGTGAAGCTCATTCCCTCCTTTTTCCAGGTGAGACTTCTCAGCAGCGGCAGGGCGCGCGTTGGGCGGAGGAGACGGGGCGGTAGTCGGAGTCCCCGTAGCTAGCAGTGGTTCCCCTTTTTCAGTGTACGTCACCCTCGGGGTATGCCCCTAAGGGACTTGTTCTTCCCCTGCCTTTTACTTGTACTAGCGTGCGTGCGTTGGGACTGTACTTAGAGTGGTACGTGGTGGTCTCACTCTCTTTTCTGTTTCCGCACGTACACTTCTAGATTAGCAGTTGACGTTTACTTCCGTTACATATCCTGTTAGACGTAGATCATAGCCCTTCCGGGTCCCTGGATCCGTGGGCGGCGACCGCGAAAATCGGGTCCTCGGCGTGGGCCGAGGGTCGGGTTCTCGGGTCGTTACAGTCCAGCCAGACCATGGCGGTTACTGTTGTGTACTTTGTGTCCTGCCTCACTCTAACGAGACGTGGAGGTTTGGACCTGAGTCGAGGATAAGACGTCGGTGGACGCATCTGACCGGTTGACTAATGGTAGTGCTTTCCGTAGCTAGTGTTTCTTGTCCAGACATGGTTTCTCTCTGTCTGTGTTGCTAGCCGTGTGGTGGTTACGACGAGTAGTTGTACGGAGTTTCCGACCATGTTGTACTTCCGTACCGTTGCTAGTTAGTAGCTTTGCTTCCGCACTTCCATTCATAGGTAGAAGATATAACTGTTGTTATTTAATTGATATATATATTCTTTTGCCTGTTAGAGCCAGTAGGAGATTGGTTGTCCCTACTGAGCTTCTATTGTGAAGCTCATCCCTCCTTTTTCCCAGGTGAGACTTCTCAGCAGCGGCAGGGCGCGCGCCGGGCGGAGGAGACGGGGAGGTAGTCGTGGTCCCCGTAGCTAGCAGTGGTCCCCCCTCTCAGTGTACATCACCCTCGGGGTATGCCCCTAAGGGATTTGTTATCCCCTGCCTTTTACTTGTACTAGCGTGCGTGTGTTGGGACTGTACTTAGAGCGGTACACAGCGGTCTCGCTCTCTTTTCTGTTTCCGCACGTGCGCTTCTTGTTTTACCGTTGACATTTTCTTCTATTACATATCCTGTTAGATTTATATTATAGCCCTTCCGGGTCTCCGGATCCGTGGGCGGCGACCACGAAAATCGGGTCCTCGGCGTGGGCCGAGGGTCGGGTTCTCAAGGTCATTACAACAATCAGATCACAGTTGTAATATAAAGGCAGTTCAAGTAAAAAAGCAAGAGGAAGAGAAGTGTACCTGAAGGAAAGGGAAGAAGCCACTGATTGACGTCTGCCAGTCAGAGGAGCCCAAGCTGTCGAACTGATGTGCCAGGAATGCAGGCCCCCACGCATAGTCCCCCACCCGGTCTAGATCCTCCAGCAGCGGCAGGAACCGGCAGTGGACCGCGTCGCCCCTCGTAGTAAACAAAAATCTGCCCAAAAAGAAAGTCAGGAAGCGACACAGATCTAGATCTGCCTGAGCCCCAGGCTCGCTGGCTAGAACCTCCCTACATCCCTTCAGGAGCCGATCCAGCTACTCGTCCACCATCTCTCCCACCTCCCTGCTGGTCTGTGCTAACCCCAGGCTCTCCTGCAACTCCACCCTAGGGACTAGAGACGACCTCTGCCCTACAGTCAGGTCTAGTAGCCTATGGGCTAACTCCCTATAGCAAGGGTAGGTGAACCCGCTCACTGGACGTCCGTACACTCTTAGGTCCGTGATGCGACTCACGTCCTCCAGGCTAGGGATCATGTGTCCCCATGGGAACACGAAGGCAGTTGCCTCCGCATCCCACCTGCTGCGTAGGGATTGGGTGAGTGGGGCATCCGCCCTCATCCAATCCATCCGGAGCACCTCCCCAAACCCCATTTCATCTAGTCTATCTCTCTAAAACCCGGGGAGTGCCAGGTACACCGCCAGCACTAAGAGCCACGAGACCTGGGCCCTCATCTCACCCTGCAAGCACAGAGAGAGCTGGAGAGTGAGGAGATCGCCCAAATCGTCGGAGCTCAGAGAGAGGGTTTTGAGCCCGTGAGAGGGGGAAGAAGAGGACTTCTGCGTATTTGAATCCTCAGTTCATGTTGCGACGGCTATAGGCGTCGCGTTAAGATCGCGACGATCAGATGGGCCATGACCGTGTCGCGACCTATCGACTCATCGCAACCTTATGGCGTCATCTGTGTAGGTCGCGACCTTAACAGAACAATGCGCACAGTGAATAAAATGCTGATTTTATTGATTCAAATTGTCTATTGCAACTCCTAATCATGCCTACAATCAATCAAGCTATCTTTTCAAGCCCTAATTACCATCTTTCACATCCCCTATCTCTCTCAGGCACCTGTGCAGCCCTAGACCCTGAGGGTACTATTGGTCGGACCCTCTTCAAAGCTAGTTGATACTCACGGGTCACATCATCGTCCTCCGTCACTTCCACTGAAATGATGCCCGTGGCACACCCCTCCCAATGGACGATGGAGCTCCTCACGTCCCGTTCATTCTGTTCATCGTTCATCTTCCGTGCTTGGATTGGCGGGTAGTGGGAGAGAGTCGGCACGACCGTGCGTGCTGCACCACACTGGAGGTAGCACCGGTCGGGGTTGTAGAGGACCAGTGCTTCGTCGCCGATCAGTTGTAGAGCCAAGCCGATGTGCTGAGGAAGGTGGATCATCTTGTTGTGGAGAAATCTTAGGCACATCTCGAACCGCTCCACTGTCATTGTCTTGAAGTAGATCCTCCTCCACTCTTTCAACCCCTTGATCATTGCCGTTGCGCACCATGCCTGGGTAGTCATGTAAAGTGGAGCACCGACGAAGGCGAGTGGTTGATGTAGCATGCTTATGCACTTGATGGAAGGATCGTCTGTTGCCTTGAAGCTTATGTGCATGCCCATCCAGCACTCGAGGGCAACCACAGAGCCAAAGAAAGGACCGCTAGTAGCTTCAGAAGATATCCCAGAATAAAGATAGCCAAGAATAGCTTGGGAGATGCTCATACCTTCCCACGCACAACTGATAGCGCTTAGTTTGGATGCGGAAAGAAGATGGTCTTGTGCGGGGAAGAGGATGACACCGCATATGCAGATAGCGGCTGCCTTGGTGATGGCGAGATAGTTTCCGGTCTTTCTCTTGCATTGGGAGGCAATCCCCTGAGAGATGGGAATGAGATGGACATAGCCAGGGCTAGTCATGGTGCACAGGTTCTCAGACTTGGTGGTGATCTCCCGGAGGATGGCCCAGGAGTTGATGGGAGCCACGGTGTGCACGATGTGATAATCCTCCCCTTTCTTGTCTTTTGGGAGCCCCAGCATGAGCTCCAATTCCCCAGCAGGATCGTGGCCTTGAATGAAGGGAAGATAAAGGTATGTGTCTGCGGGTGCCACAACTCCACCAGTGTCGTAAGACTATCCCACACGTGCACCATCTTATGGTAGTTCTTCGCCAGAACTAAGACGGTAGTGAGCTTCCATTTGTGCAGAAGGTTTGTAGACGCCACGGGAAGTGCGTTGACCATGAGTTCTAGCCATGGGATCTTGGAGAAACGCCTATTGCCCGAGAAGATCTAGAAGAAGAAGAAAAAAATAGAGGGTTGGCAGAAGAAGAGAGAAAGAAGAAGAAGAAGAAGAAGAAGAGGAGAGAGAAAATCAAAGAGTAGAGAGAGAAAGTACTTACTTGAAGATCCGGTCTTGCATTGATATGGCCGGGCATGGAAGAGAGGCGGAGAAGCTCTACATGGGCCGTCCTCGCTGCCTTGGAGCCTCCATAAGGGGTGGAGCTGGCTTGGAGGGAAGAAAAAGATCTCTTCATTGCTTAAGGAGAGAGAAAACCAAGAGAGAAGAAGAGAGAGAAGATGCACTCCGAAAATAGACCCCTGCACACCTATTTATAGAGCTCTAGGAGGCCTAATCCCCATCCCAACTCGTCCATAGGAGTTAGAGTAGTCATAGGTTTGGTCTTAGAGTCCCATTAGTGTTAGGAATAGCTCTAGGATAAGGATAAGGCTCGATTTTGGGGTTTATCGCATAGAATGATGTCGCGATGCCCCGATCTGACATGTTAGGGTTGCGACCTACTAGGGCGTCGTGACAATGTTGCGACCTCTAGGTATGTCGCATTTCTATGTTTTGTGCTTCCACGTGTTCTGCATAGTTTTGTTTCGTGTTATTGTCGTGTATATTTTGTTAGTTGTTGCTTCTTTCATTATCAGAAAATCGCAAAAAAAATGGAAAACCAGAAAATCACAAAAAATGGATCTGCACAGGTAAGTCAGGTAAGTATCTCTATCCTTACTCCCTTGCATTACTATATGATAACCTACTTATTATATCACTTCAAGGACCGATAGGTTCTCAACGTACTCTGGGATCTGAGTTCCCCTTTAACAAAAACGGTGATGATCTAGGTGCGCGTTGTGATCGCTGGATAAGCCGTTAAGTTGGGCAAGTTCGGGGATGATGGACTCTGTTTTGCACAGCAGTTGTAGGAAGACTCTCGACCCATTTTTGTCCGGTTTAGCAATATTATCCTTGATATATTTTCTATTTTCCTCTTTCTTTGCATTTGATTCAATGATTTCTTTTGTTTTTAGCCCAGCATGCATCATGTAGGACTTTGAGTTGTCATGACTCATCCCTGGCTAATGGTGAGCGCTTGTTGAGTACCCAACCATTCTTCATATTCAGAACAAGAAACCCTATTCCACTCCGAATCGGAAGGTTTGCCTCCGAGTAAGTTGTTCTTGTCAGTCTGCCAAGAATTTCTCTGTCTGGATTCTATATACAATTTTCATCTTTATTCCTTATGATTCGTTTTGGTTGCGAACCACTCCCAGGACAGAGTTTGTGTTACCTACCTGGCACGCACACGTCCCTCCAAAATGAAATCTGCAGGCCAATCAGCTAGGGTACCTCTCAATCGAGGATTGATCGTCCTTTTCTTTCTTCTTCTCGTCCAGACTTGAGTTTTCCTTGCATTCTACTCGAGCAGCTAACTCAGGGCTTTCAAGAAGATTCCAATTGCTTGTTGGTTAGATCAAGTGTTTTTTTTACCTTGGCTCCCATCTTTTCAGTCCACTCCAAGTCATTTCCGTTTCACCTTCATTTCATGATACCTTCGCTACACTTATGCTACGCTCCCTTGCAAAGTGGAAGCCAAGGAGGGGCAATCTGTAGACACCCGATTCTGGCCCATAAGTCGAACCACATTTCTTGTTCTCTTAATCAGCCTCAAGTTGGTCATTCACATTGAGCCCATTCCTTAGCCATGTTGTGAGCCCATTAAAAGCCCATGTTTCATAATATCCCGTCCAATTATCCTTTTAAGAGTCCACAAGCCTCATTGTTGATTATTCCACTCCAAAATTGATCAATAATTGGAGAATAATCTATTTTCCTTAACGCGACGGTCGTTGCGTCGCGTTATCCTTGTTGCGCCCTTCTTTGCCATCGCGATAGCCCATGCACATCCATGCACGTGCCCTTAAGGTCACGTCCATCGTGACCATCGTGACTATCATTGTCGTGCCCCTACGACCCGTCGCGACAACAGCTGTATTCTCTAGCCTCCGCAACCACCTCCTATTTATCCTCTCATGGCCTTATCTCCATCCCTAAGCAACCCCCACAACCTCCATGCGTGGTTTGAGGGTTCATGGGACCTTGGGGCCTTCCTAGGACTCTTCCCCATGGATTTACATGACTTTATCTCAATATTTTTTTGGTGATTATCACTTGAGGACAGGATTATTCTCTCTCCTCTCTATATAAGCATCCCTTCTTCTTCAGAGAGAGGGGAGCCCGTTTCTTGCCACGAAGTGCTGCCGAAATCTCCCCAGACCTCATACTTAGCTCGTGGCTCACCCATTCTCCCACATTTCCTTCTATCCTCTTCATCAAGACATAGAGTATTCTTCATCCATGGAGCTTGGTGGCTAAGGAGGCGACGTCCAGGGCCTCTCCAACACTCAGGGACATCTGCTACAGCCAGGGAGTCGCCCCCATTGGGGCTCCTTCTTCCCTTCTTCCCTCATTTCTCTTTTCATGCATGCTATTTACTTTCTTAGATAGGAACACATTTCCCTCTTTCTTCCCACATTTTTATACCACCCAAGGGGTTTAAAACCACCCCCAGGTTTGTTCCCTCCATGCTCTCCCTCTTTACTTCATTTTTGGATAGATACTACACATAAATATGGTTTAACAGAGTTTATTTGTTTGTTTTCTTTGTTTTGGCAGGCACATAAGCAAGGTTTGACAAGGAGCTCTTGTCCTCTGGCCGGCCGGAGGGCAGGAAGAAGGTCCACCCAAGTTTTCTCCCGCATTGTAGAGAACACGGCTGGTGTTGGCGTTGTGACACCAGGAACGTGCCCTAGTTGGACGTCGCGACATCAGCAACATTGCGACGGGGAGACTCGTTGCGACAAAGGTAAGTGCCCTGTTCTCACCTCCTTTTCCTAGCAATGTTAGCCTAGTCTAATTTCTATTCATGACAACTTATTAGGTGGCGATCACACATCCTATTTCCATGCTATTTTAAGTTGATTTTAAAGCATGTTGCGTGTTTCGAGGGATGCGCAACCCCGTGATTACATTCGGCTTCTGAGGAGGAGCACGAGGAGCATCTGAGGATCGTGCTAGAGACGTTGCGGAGTCACCAACTTTATGCCAAGTTTGACAAGTGCGAATTTTGGCTGAGGGAGGTGCACTTTCTCGGGCACGTGATCTTAGGTTCTGGGGTGGCAGTGGACCCTGCCAAGGTTGAGGCAGTGTTGTCTTGGGAGCAGCCCACTACAGTGTCAGAGGTTCGCAGCTTTCTAGGTTTGGCAGGCTATTACCAGAGGTTCATCCAGGATTTTTCCAGGATCGCAGAGCCGTTGACCAGATTGACTAGGCTTGAGACCAGATTTGTTTGGACTGAGGACTGTGAGCGGAGCTTTCAGGAGCTGAAGACGAGGTTGACTTCAGCACCAATGTTGGTCTTTCCGTCAGGTAGTGGAGGTTTTGTGGTCTTCACCAACGTGTCGAGGTCAAGTTTGGGTGCAGTGCTGATGCAGTATGGTGGGGTTGTCACCTATGCTTCTCGATAGTTGAAGAAGCATGAGGAGAACTACCATACCCATGACTTAGAGTTGGCAGTGGTGGTGTTCGCTCTGAAGTTGTGGAGGCACTATTTGTACGGCGAGGCATTCGAGATCTTCACCGACCATTAGAGTTTGCAGTATATTTTTACTCAGAAGGATTTGAACTTGAGGCAACGCAGATGGATAGAGTACTTGAAAGACTATGACCTTACCCTCTCCTATCACCCAGGTCAGGCTAACGTCGTGACAGATGCTTTGAGCAGGCGTGTTCGCTTGAGTTCGTTGATGGTCAGAGAGTGGAGGCTGTTTAAGGATTTGTCCCAGGGAGTCTTCTACCCTTCGAGGTGCAGAGACCATGCAGTGATGACTAGTTTGTCAGTTCGTCCATCAGTGTACCGTCATGTGTTGTAGGCGCAGCAGGCAGACTCAGAGTTGGCAGATATTTTGCAGATGCCAGATGTTGAGCTGGACGAGGACAGTGAGGTCAGGTTCAGAGGTAGATTGTATGTTCCCGGTGATGCGTGCCAGGCACTGTTGTCAGAGGCACACCGGTCGAGGTATGCTGTTCATCCTGGTTCTACTAAGATGTACCATAATCTGAGGAGGTTCTTCTGGTGTCCAGGGATGAAGAGGGGCATGACAGAGTTTGTCGCTCAGTGCCTTACCTGTCAGCAGGTGAAGGCTGAGCATCAACGTCCGGGTGGTGAGCTGCAGTCGTTATCCATTCCCGAGTGGAAGTGGGATGACATCACCATGGACTTTATGGTTGGGTTGCCCCGTACCCTGCAGCGGCATGATGGCATTTGGGTGATCGTGGATCGATTGACCAAGTCAGCACGCTTTCTTCCAGTCAGGATGTCTTGGTCAGTGGACAGGTTAGCCTGGCTATATGTGGACCAAGTTGTTCCGTTGCATGGCACCCCAGTTTCGATCGACTCCGACAGAGATCTGAGGTTCACAACAGGGTTTTGGCGCAGTTTGCAGAGAGCTCTTGGTACAGAGTTGAGGCTGAGTTCAGCGTATTACCCATAGTCAGATGGGCAGTCAGAGAGGACGATTCAGACTTTGGAGGATATGTTGAGAGCGTGCTGTTTGGACTGGAGTGGCACCTGGGAGTCGCACCTTCTGATGGTAGAGTTTGCATACAACAACAGTTACCACTCGAGCATCAGAATGATACTATACGAGGCTTTGTATGGTCGGCCATGCAGAACACCACTTCACTGGTTCGAGGTTGATGAGAGGCAACTTTTGGGACCAGAGATGGTGCAGCAGTGTGTAGACACAGTCAACTTAGTCAGGCAGAGACTTCAGGCAGCACAGAGTAGACAGAAGAGTTATGCAGATATTCGTAGGAGGCCGTTGCAGTTCAGCATGGGTGACCTTGTGTTCTTGTGGGTTTCACCGACCAAGGGTGTTATGAGATTTGGCAGGAAGGGAAAGCTCAGTCTGAGGTATATTGGGCCATTCCCTATCACAGAGAGGATCGGCGAGGTGGCTTACAGGTTGAGTCTTTTGGTAGAGTTGGCAGGCGTGCACAGTGTTTTTCACATTTCGCAGCTCAGGAGGTACATCGCAGATCCGTCGCACGTGTTGGACTACTCGCAGCTTGAGGTAGCACCAGACTTGTTAGTGCCAGAGTACCCGGTCAGAGGTTGTGGACCGCAGAGTGCAGTAGTTGCGCAGGAAGCAGATTTCGCTGGTCAAGGTTGTTTGGGAGAACCGCGTTGGTGGCGAGGCCACTTGGGAGCACGAGGATGAGAGAGCAATTCCCATATTTGTTTGATTGACCGGTACATTGTTTTCCCTTTTTGCGTTGCTTCATGTTGAAGCTGAGTTTCTTTTAATTCGAGGACGAAAGTTCTTAAGGAGGCTGGGATGTAAGACCCGGCTCTCTTGGGCCCATGGCCCCATCCTCAGGGTTGCAACGGGTGCCCTGATCGCGACATGGTCACGCCAGAGGGGTCTGCCGCGATAGGCTTCGAGTCGTGACGCGCTCGGCCGTCGCGTTCTGGTCGTGACGGGGGAGGGCGTCGCGTTCCTGTCATGCCGTCTGGAGGCATAGCGACTGCTTTTTGATGATCAGTCAATCTCCATATAATTTAATTTATTATATGAAATTTTTGGTGATTAAAAAAATCTAAATAATTATTTCCTAACAAATTCCTTTTAAGTTTATCCACAGGAAATAATTCAAGCAAAATCTGTAAGTTACTCTCACACACTGTCATTCAAAGTTCAGAACATGCATTTCTTCTAAGTACACATCGACTCCCTTTATAAAACAACGATTTCATAAGTGAAACAACGATTTCTATCGCTACAACGATTTCATAAGTGAAACAACGATTTCCATCACTACAACGATTTCATAAGTGAAACAACGATTTCCATCGCTACAATGATTTCATAAGTAAAATAACGATTTCCATCACTACAACGATTCACTTTAACTTAAACAACGATTTGCTCAAAAAACAACGATTTGATCGCAAATAACGATTCACTTTCACTCAAATAACGATTTGATCGAAACAACGATTCACTTTAACTCAAACAACGATTTGGTCTCTGTAACGATTCGCTTGTACTTAAACAACGATTCGCTCGAAAACAACGATTTGCTCGAAAACAACGATTCACTTTAACTTAAACAACGATTTGATCGAAAATAACGATTTGTTTGTACTTAAACAATGATTTGATCGAAAACAACGATTCGCTTATACTTAAACAACGATTTGATTGAAAACAACGATTTGTCTTCAGTTAAACAACGATTTGATCACAAACAACGATTTGGTCACAAACAACGATTTGTCTTCACTTGAACAACGATTTAGGTCTCACAACGATTTCATTATTGAAACAACGATTTCATCTACTCATCGATTTCTGTTAAGTAATAACTTTGTACAGAACATCGATTTCATTATATTAATACATGGACTATATTCACATCGACTTGGTTTCAACATGGATTACATTCTCACATGATTATATCATCAATTTGATATCAATATCATTTCTATACAGAATGCTCTTTATATAGCTTTTTGTACAATCTTGCTTTATCTTCTTATTTTCATAATACTTAAATATGCATATGCTTAAGACTCTGTGTATTTCAAATACCTTCCCGCACATCATGCTGTATCCTAAGATCTTGATCATTTATTTTGGTAGTACAATATTTCCACACGAAATATTTTTGCTTACTTCATGTATCGCATAGAGTCTTGATTTGTGTAATGTCAAAATAACCTTTCCTATTTAGCATGCCTTCATACTGCACAACTATCAATGTTGACTGACAACGTAGACAAAAAGAAGTTGTCTAGGTATCAGCGTTTACTGCATGCAGGACTTTTGTAGTAAAGCACGTCAAAAATGGATCTGCCAACTTGTCAAAAGGATAAAAGATTCAGAAAATCTTTCTATGAGGCATAAAGATCAATCCAAGAATTTATGGCTGCAGGCTCACCTACTCCATGCTTCGGACTAGTCTCTCTAATGCGCATAAAGCTGTGAGACAACAGACACTTCAATAGATTCTACAACGGTCAAGATATTTCAAAGGAGATAAATAGAAGACTGGTGACTCCAAGAACCACAACCAGACAACTAGAGTATTCAAATCTTTCAATCCTTAGAAAAGCTTGAAGCCTCAGTCATCTGAAGAAAAAGAAGAGCCATTTCATCCAATCCAATCTTTCTGTAGCTCTTAGCTCTCTGTGAGAATAGTGTATTACTTTTTTTGAGAGCTTGCGTAGATCTGAGAGGAAATTCCTTGTAATCATCTTGTGCCTCTCAGACCTCTCCTCAGATCAAGCAAGTGCTAATAAGCTTGGTCTTAGGGCCTCCCTCCTTCAACTCACTCTTGTGCTGGATCCTCTTCAGTTGTGAAGAGAAGACCTGTTGTTGAACAGGTGGTTGTTTCCCTTTGGTAAGAAGGAAGACCTGTTGGTACAGGTGTTGTTGTTCCTCTTCTGGTTGAGAAGAGAAGGCCAGCTGCGGCTGGATGTGTAAGTGTCCTTAAGGGGGACTATACCCTTGTATAGTGAAATCCCAAGTGATTGCTTGGGGACTGGACATAGGACTCCTTGGGAGAGGAGATCCGAACCAGGATAATTCCTTGTGTCTATGTGTGATTGCTTGTCTTTCTTTATTCGGCACTAACTGTCCAACGTAGTGGTTGTTGTCAAGCATTTTTATTTACAGGTGTTTTTCAAAGAAGTATTTTTAGCAATCCATTCACCGCCCCCTTTGGGCTAGCTATCTGGGCAACACTTTTCTGACAGACTTGACCGCTGTCCTATCTGTCAGAACGGCCTTGTCGGGTGTTAGGTGTGTACAACATTGACACGACCTAGTCAGCCGTCGCGTTCTGGTTTCTCAGTCTTCGAGGTTTGACCGCCTTTTGGGGTCGCGCCGGGGGTGGCCGCCGTGACATGGTTATGACGCTCTTGGGTGTCGCGACATGGTCATTGTCGGGCCGAGCCGACCCATCGCGTCTTGGGGCCCATCGGTTTAAAATAGAGGGCTGCGCGCCATTTCCCCCTCTCCCCCTTTCCTTCCTTTTCTTCCCCCTTCTTCTTCCTCCTCCGAGTTCTCCCTTCTCCGGTGGTTTCTCGGCGTGCTTGGGGTGCTCGTGGTGGGAGGTGACGCCCCATTCGTGCAGGCGGCGTGATCGTGGAGTTTGGAGCGAGGAGGAGGTGGCCATTTCGACGTAAAGGCCCCAACGGGTCGGCTCTACACTTGGAGGTAGGGACCCTTGACTCCTCTCACCCTAGCATGCTCCCGCCCCCCTTGAGATTGTAGTTTCTCATGGTTTGGGGTTGTGGGAGCATAAGGATCATGCTCGTGTGAGTGAGGATTCCATCGAGCGTAGATTCCTTGTAAATCCATGTTTTGTGGGGTTTGAGGGTGGTTTGTATGGTTTATAAGCTTTCCTACATGTTTAGCATGCTCCCCTCCCCCTGTGGATGTGGTTTGTACCCGTTTTTGGGGTGGTCTCTGGGAGGATCGTCCCGGAACCCCTCTCGGCTGAGAACGCGACCTGTATAGAGGTCGCGATGTTGTCGCGACCGGCATGGCCGTCGTGACATCATCGCGACGCTCTTTGGTGTCGGGTGACAAGGTAGCGACGGCCCGATGCGTCGCAACTGCAGCAGAGATAGGTAAGGTCTTGTGGAGTTCCATTTTTTGTGGAGTCTTCGTCGTTTCCGCTTCTTATTGTACCCGTGGAACCAGTGCTAGTTCCCTAGTACGGTCCTACACTAGTCACTCGCTCGGTGCTCGGCACTTGAGGGCTTGTCCCGTGAGAGAGGTTGTTACTGTTGCCTGGGACCCCTGTCCTCACGCGTCTGTTGAGGGAGTACTCCGGGCGGCAGGCGTGCTTGAGTCATGGACTCTGGAGCGGTGGGGAAAACGATGGTTAGGACAGCGGCATTGAGTCATTTACAGAGCTCTCATAGTTGGTCTGGGACGCTGAGATCGTTTTGGGTGTTCTTCCCGGTGCAGTCTAGCTAGTACTTTTCTCACTGCCTCGCTCTTTGTGGCCCCGGAACCACCTAGAGAGGCCAGGCATGGGACCGTAGTCCGGCCAGACTATGTCGGTTACTGTTGTGTACTTCGTGTCCTGCCTCACTCTGACGAGAGGGGAGGTTTGGACTTGGGTCGAAGATAAGACGTCAGTGGACACACCTGACCGGTTGACTAGTGGCAGTGTTTTCCATAGCTAGTGTCTCTTGTCCAGGGGTTCTCTCTGTCTACGTAGCCAGCCGTGTGGTGGTCACATCGTGCATGTTCTACAGAGTTTCTGACCGTGGTGTTTTCCGTATCGTTGGTAGTTAGTAGCTTAGCTTCCGCACTTTCCTTCGTAGCGTAGAAGATATAACTGCTGTCATTTAATTAAGTACATAGTTTTGACTACCTGTTAGAGCCAGTAGGAGATTGGTAGTCCCTACTGAGCTTCTGTTGTGAACCTCATCCCTTCCTTTTCCAGGTGAGACTTCTCAGCAGCGGTAGGGCACACGCCGGGTGGAGGAGACGGGGCGGTAGTCGTGGTCCCCGTAGCTAGCAGTGGTTCCCCCTCTCTGTTGTACGTCACCCTCGGGGTATGCCCCTAAGGGACTTGTTCTTCCCCTGTCTTTACTTGTACTAGTTGTGTGTGTTGGGACTGTACCTAGAGCGATACGCAGCGGTCTCGCTCTTCTTTCAGCTTCCGCGTGTGTGCTCCTAGTTAGCAGTTGACATTTATTTCCTTTACATATTCTGTTAGACTTGTGTTTATAGCCCTTCCGGGTCCCCAGATCAGTGGGCGGCGACCGCGAAAATTGGATCCTCGGCTTGGGCCAAGGGTCGGGTACTCGGGGTCGTTACATTTGCTGCTGTTAACAGGAAGTGAACGTCCATCGATCTGGACGTCAATCTCCCCTGCCCATGAAGTCAACGACACACTGATTGCCGTCTACCTGCCCTTAACGTCAATGGATGTTGACGTTAACTGGGATTTCGGGCAGAATACAGAAATATCAATAACCAATATACACAATATAATTACATACAATATGCACACCATTATCTAAATACAATATGTACAGAAATAAACATGTATATACATATGCACATAAGTAATTAAATAAACATGCTATTTACAACAAATACGATATGTACATAAATAAACAAAATATGAATAAAGTTCGAGGGCCTTACAAAAACCAACACTCAAGTATGATCTCCCCATCTTATTTAATGCTCTTTTCATGCTTTAAATAGATTCTAGATAAACCAAGTTCTAAATGTATTTTATTTGTTTTCTTGTTCATGACAGGCACTAATAGAGCACAGGCATGATGCCCACCCTCCTTAGTCGGCTGAGATGGAAAGAAGTAGGATCTATAGTTGCGGACACCCAAAAATGACACAAAATATAAGGGCTAGCTCCAGCATAAAACATAAGCAAGATGCAGGTTGACAAGCAAGTGGCAACCTAGTCAGTGGATGGTTAACGAGCATGGTGAAGGCTAATTCTAGGTCAAAGACTCACTGTCATGTGGTAGGTTCGATCTTGGGGCAACACAAAAAGGGGCAAAGGCTGATGATCATGCAAAGATTCAGAAGCCTGAATGAAACTGGCTGAATGAAACTTGAAGATTGGAGCCTGACAAACACCAAAAGGGGACTGATGCACTTCACGCTATATTATCTCAGCCATTGCAAGTTGAAAAGTTGTTGGCCCAGTGTCACCTTGAAGCCCTTCAAATCAATAAGCCAACACAATAGATGGATTTTCAATCCGACACTCATACACAAAGTTATGGGCAAAATAAGTGGCATCAAATCACCATAAAGGCATGATCTGACACTAGACCACTTTGTGCGCCAGATGAGTCTGATATCTTTCAAGTCATGTTTCCCTGGATAATACAAGGTGAAATCACATGAGGCTAGTGTGATCTTGAAGCCCTTCAATCTAGGAGTCCAACATAACAAATGGCTCATCGATCTGACGCCCATACGCAAAGTTATGGGCAAAACAAGTGGCACCGGATCACCATGAAGGCATGATCCTGCAGCAGACCACTCCGTGTGTCGGATGAGTCTGATATCTTTCAAGTCATATTTCTTTAATAAATATAGAGTGAAATCACATGAACCCAATGCCAACTTAAATCCCTTCAAGGTAGAAGTCCAACGCAACAAATGGCTCCTCGATCTGATGCCCATACACGAAGTTATGAGGAAAACAAGTGTCACCAGATCACCATGAAGGCATGATCCGGTGCCAAACCACTCTATGTGCCAGATGAATATGATATCTTTCAAGCCATGTTTCACTGACCAATCTGGGGTGCAATCAAATTAGCCCTTGCCATCTTGAAGCCCTTCAAGTCAGGGTCCAACACAACAAATGGCTCATCTATCCAACACTCATGCAAAGTTATGGGCAAAACAAGTGGCATTGGATCACATGAAGGCATGATTCGGCACCAGACCACTCTTGGCACTAGATGAGTCTGATATCTTTAAAATCATATTTTCTTGACCAATCTAGGGTGAAATCATATGAGCCCAATGCCATCTTGAAGCCCTTCAAGTTAGGAGTCCAAAGTAATAAACGACATGTCGATCCGATGTTTGTAAGTGAAGTTAATGGGTAAAACAAGTGTCACCAGATCACCATGAAGACTTGATCCGGCCCCAACCCATGCGCCAAATCACCATGAATGCATGATCTAGCACCAGACCAGTCTGTGCACCGGACCACTTGCCTATTTCCTTTATAGATAGGACCCAAGGGTTCAAGGAGGCATATGAAGTGGCCAAGGGGGTAGGGGGAGATTATGTCACTCCTAAATCTCTCTCTCCTCTCTTCTCCTCTTGGGGTTCAAAGGGAGGACTTCCTCTATAGAGTGCATACATGCCAAGGGGGTAGTAGGTAAGGTGTGAGAGCTCCACCATCTCTCCCTTCCTCTCATGTATCTTCATGCTATCTCCAGAGCTTAATGCAAAGCAATGTTCTATGGTGGATCTATGGAAAGGAATGAAGGCTTTTATGGCATCTTTTTGCCTCAATGTCTACTATGTTGTTCTATATGTTCCATGTATGCTTTCTCTCTCTTCTATCTTTACTTTTTTCTTTTGATCTTTTGAGCACACTTTGGATCTAGTGGGTATAGGATTCGTCCACTTCATGGACAGGACTCTACGACTCTAGGAATCCTAAATGGTCATCATATTGCTGATCTATGCTCTCATTTACTACGTTATTTTTCCATTTTTGGCCTAAGTGTGGATATAGTGGGCATAGGGTCATCCAAAATGAATGGACGTGCTCTATGGCTCCGACAGCCCAAATGGCCAATCTAAACCACACCTCTACGCACACACATGCACAAAGCCTCCCATGTTCTCCCGCGAGGATATGTCCATGGGGTTTGTCCCTTCCAATGGATGGGGATCTATGGTTCAAGACCTCAAAATGCCCCTCCACTATACCCTTGCATGTTGCATTCTATGTATTCTATTTCTTGCAAATTTAAACTCATGTTGCTTTATTGCATATGCTTCCTTCTATCTCTATAAGCCACTTGGCCCTTCTTTTTCCCATTTATGAAATGGCAACATGGCTTTGATGGCCCATGCCCCAAGCACTTGGAGCGCGTCCATGTAGATCTCGGGCTTGCCTAGTGATTCTATTGCGAGTGGCTAATGCCTATTGTTTTTGAGGCGGCCTCGAGGGATCAAGCATGGCCTCTCTATGCCATATGCTCATCTCTTATAAGCCTATATTCCCCACATTCCAGGTTCTATTCATTGGCACAATTCCTACCGCCCGGCCCAGATGTGGCTCCAATAGGCACAGACATGCCATCGGCCTCTCGGTAGATTAGGCAGTCCCCTAACTTGGTCAGAAGTGTCCACTAGTTGTTCACTTTCCCCTCAGAGTCACCATCCCCTTTGCCGGAAAAGCACCCGGGGGAGCATACGTCGTAAATTCCTTGAACGTCATGCTATGTTTCTCATGTTACAATCACCGTCATGATTTTTATCACAATCGTTGGTTTTAGATCACACCGTCGGATTTCATACTTTCTCTGGCATATTTTACGTGTTGTCGCCGCCCCATTATCGCCATGATCAACAGGATCTAGCCCCTCATATGTTGATTACAGGATGGAAATTGAGATAAATTACAATGCCATTAAGGTGTATATTTGTCCCTTGGATCTGTCTAGGCAATGCCAAGCCCTCCGGTACACTTGTCCTCATGGGAGCGGTGCCTAGACCTAGGGTGTGTTGCTGGCCACGTATCCAGCTATTGGAGCCATCTTAGATTTTTCCATGGATGGTTATCCATTTGTACTCCACCCAACAAGTCCCCGGGAAAGGGGGAGGTGTCGTCAGAATGTTATCAAAATTTTCCCTTATTTAAAATTTAAGTGTTTATGTCATAAGTTTAATCAAATAAACAAATGATGACTAAGGCATGCCAATGACTGCATCGAATATGGCTTCCTCGGCATGACCGAGGGGTAGGCATGAACCATTTTTGTTGCCTTATCGGGCAGACCAAGGACCTACACTATGACATTGATTTGACAATAGAGTCAACTATTCATGACCTCATGCATTAAATAAATAAAACAAAAAGAGAGTGTAAAATGTCTTAAATAAAACACTTGATAGTTGATCCAACTGGATAAAAAAAACTCAGCATGAAATAAATTTTGACTAGAGGATTAAAGATGAACCATAATATAATAACAATAGTAAAAAATGAATAAGTAAATAATGAAATTTCAAAAGATCAAACATAATAATTAACCTCTTCACAAGTCAAATTAAGTCAAAAAAATGATAAGTAAATCGATCTCCTAACTAAAAGGAATAAAAATAAGGAATCGGGTTAAGGGGGAGGTGATTTGGCGTACGAAAACTTGGCGCCATATCACATAGTTTAGGTGATCTGACACCCTATTATATCCTTCTTTTCCCCAAAACCCTCCGATACACATAAAAATGTGTAATAAAATATGAATAATTATGATAATATGAATAGCAATAAAATAAATAAATAAATAATTAAAAAATACATATAATAACAACAATAATACATGCATGCATCAAATCAAATCGCCAATCAAGCCAACCAAATCAATTCAAAACAATTTGAAACTAAGCAAGCAAAATCATAAAATAAGCATAAGTCAAAATGATAAACTAAAAACTACAAATCGAGTCTCAAATAATAACTTCAAGTCATGCAAACTCTGAATCAAGCAAAACTTAAATCTAAATAAACAATAAAAAGAAATATAATGGAAACAAGGTGAAAGATAATAAATTCAAATCAAATAAAATAGTCACATATGTTCAAACCATGACATGTAATAAACCCAAGTCAAACAAAGTAAATCATGATAAACAATAAAAGAGATTAAATCAAATCAAATCCATGTAAAGAAATCAAATATAACCATCTTAAAATGATCAAGTTAGCTTAAAATAAGCCTTATCTTGGCAATAAAACTATGCATTTACCTGTAGTTCATGTTACGCTATCTTTATTGAATGTATCCACTTTCGGCCATGAGGCCCCTATATTCTGGCTGCTTATCAAGAGTTTTCTTCTCCAAGAGGAAGATGTAATTAACGTCATCGTGCCTAGTGACAACGGGTCTTTGGTCCCGAACTCGATACCCATGTTCATTTGACGAAGTCAGACGTTGCGCACATGAGAGTTAAAGTCCTCTGACCTTCAGAGGTAGAACATGTCCTGTGTGACTGGCACACTTACACTCTATGATTGTGGATTCATTTCCCTTTGACAACTTATGATCAACATGCAAATGAGACTAGAATTTGCAATATATGTACATGCCCACACATCCAAACATAAAACCATAAATTAATTAAATCAATTCCCACAAAAGTCTCTCATTTCTATCTTTAAATGCATCCGATAGATAGATCGCCTGTAGAATGCATCGAGCTCCGTCATCGCCATCAAGAGGCGCTTCTCAAGTTGACCACGTTCTTACACAGTGAGCATCTTGGGATTGTTCTTTCATACTTCTAATGTATTCAACCTAGTTTGCATCTACACTTGTTTGACAATTACTTTGGTGGGGGTCACGATCACTTTTTCATACTTTTCATATTATCACATCATTTTAATTAAGGATAAGTTTTGTGATTATAAGGAGCTTTAGTGGTCGAAAAATACAAACGTCTATAAATACAAATAGAGGCCATGAAAAAACAATAGATAAGAAAAGAAAAGCAGAAACAGGAGAAAGTACATCCATCATGGTGAGAAAGAAAGGAGACTAAGGGTCCATTTGGTTGTATGTAAAACAGTTTAATAGGAAAATAGTTTTCCACGGAATAACTTTTACGTGAAAATAAAAACATAATTGTCTATTTGATTGTCAGATAAATATAAAGTTGTATGGAGGGATATGAGATCTTATGATTCACACAAATAAGGGAGAATCATATACTCCTTGTGTATTAACACTATTCATCAAATTTTTTTATTTTTTATTTTATTTTTAATATTTTTTTAAAAATAAAAAATTAGATAACTAATGAAAAATATGTAACTTTGACAAAGATAATTTAAAATAGGAGAAATAAAATAAAAACACAATTTGAATGAATAGTATTCTACAGATATTTTAATAAAAATAAAAATTAAATTAACTAATAAAAAATAATTAAACTTAACAAAGACTATTTAAATGAGTGGAAAAAAAATAAAATGTAACTTACATGAATAGTGCCTAAACTTGTTACGTAGAAACTGCAGGGGTGGCAGAAACTGCAGGGGCGACCGTTAGGAAAATGACATCTGCGGTTTTCCCGCAGATGACAAAATCCGGATTTTTGGTGATTTAATTTTTCAAATTTTAATTTTCAATCATATCAAATAATATAAAAATTAAAATTTTCTGAAAACTATTTCCTAACCCAGATTTTCCGGACAAACAAACAGACCCAAGCCAACCCCATTTTCCAACCTTTGTCTCCAAGTCTCTACAGCACTTAGCTTGTGCATTGTCTAAGGAGGCTTTTGCTCAGGATCATCTCTGCATCCGTCTACTCCGAGCAAACAACCAATCGACATCAAGCTCCTTCTTGCTATATCATTTTCTGAAGTCAAGTTTGGCTATTGTGTTTTTATCTGTTGCCATATCAATCTTTTGAGAAGACATTTCTTTGACGTTATTTCTTCAGAAGTTGGATCTGTGTGCCTATGTTGCCCTCTGTTGAGGGGAAGACCTGGGTGTTACAGAACCATATGGTTATTTCCATCTATTCAGAGGAGATTCAACGTGTTTGGGGTTGTGACCTCCATAGGAGGAAGACTTGTAAACCAAGTAGAATGCCCATAGGAGTCTAATGGTGATTAGATCCAAACTAGGATAAAAATCTGTGTGTTCTTGTGTGCATGCTCTCTTTATGCCTTATACTCCGTTGTGCTTTTTCTTAACATTTTATTTTTAATTTGCTAATATTGAGATAAAGACCCATTTAACTCCCTTTGGGTCTATAGTCTATAGTGTGGTTAACAATTGATATCAGAGTCACATCTTCTTACACTTTGAAAGATCTAGCGATCTGAGAAGAAAATATCTAGTTGTGGTTATCAGAGTAGGCTACTCTATTAATTATCCTCCAATCCTAGATGACATTGACTACTTACATTGGAAGATCGTCATGGAACACTTCATTAAGAGTCAAAGTTATGATCTTTAGAATATAATTGAAGAAGGTGATTGGTCTACATAAATTCTAAAGACAACAATATATGCATTGATAAAGAAATTTTGTCTTTGAATGTCAAAGCTAGGTACTTGTTCTGTTGTGCACTTATAAAGAAATACATCATCAATCATCTTGGGTCTTTTGTCATTAGTCGTTGGTTTTTTTTAATGTCTTTTACATCCACTTTTTATGTCTGTAGGCGCAGCTCCATCCAGTGTGTTTTAATTTTCCGCAGAGCTAATGCTGATCAATTGTTTTACATTGTTTTTTTATCATACAGGGTGTTGTTCTATTTTTGTTCTTAATTAATATTAATCTCTTCTCTGGGTTTAATTATTTAAAATCTTTTATTTATTTTTTGTGCACCCGATTTCTTACTTTGAACAACTTGTCTTAAAATTGTTAACTTTAGAGAAGCTTTTTCTTTAAATGAACTAATTCCTGTTTTAGAAATAACTTTTGCCTTTTCATCTCATTATTATCTACTCGCAAATAATTTTTAATTTTTTATTATTTTATCATGTTTAGCTTTTAAAGCTTTTTTATTAATATTTTTATATAAATTAAACAATTCTTAAGAAGCTTCATCTATAGAATCTTCATTTTTTCATCAGAGAGATCAGAGTAAAAACTATAATAATTTTCATAGTGTACCACAATTGATCTTGTTGTCAGCGCATGGTAAGTGTCATCTTGATCTTCTATGCTTTCTAAAATTTCCATGTCAGTTGATGTCGAGGTGAAATTTTTTGGTCTGACATTTCAATATCCATAGAGATATCTAAAGTAGAGCTTTCTTTGAGTTCCTGCTCAGTTAAGTAAATTATCTTCAATGAGTTCCAAACTTCTTGAGCAGACTTGTATACTACTATGAATTGGACGTAAGACTTCTTTTGAGGGAAGTGGCAAACCAGAATAGAAAATAGTATTGGGGCGACAATTAATAGAAATGTTCATCAAACCTCTCATCTCCAATTATTTCTAGATTTTGGTGATAAAAAACTCTAGAAATATGTGCTTAATATTTAATGAATCCTTAAGTATGTAAACAGGGCAAAAAGACCATTTTATCACTTTAAAGATTCCCACTGTAAGTATACTGAAAACCTCAAACTCATGCATGTCCTAAAATTCTCTCAAGTCCACATCAATAAGTCTAAACCCTGCATCAATTGTAATATAAATGGTTCACATACCGATTCCAATTAAAGCACTACATCGAATATAGTTTGAATGTCACATCAACTATTGAGTAAATGTCATTAGGATTGTTCATGGTTTGGTTCAGTCCGGTTTGGACATTTTTAGAAAACTGAACCTAACTGAATTTGAAGGCAAACCGAACCGAACCAAAATGAACTGGTTCGGTTCGGTTTGAACTGAAAATGGGGAAAAAAATGTTTTTAAGGTAGGAGGCGCCACCAACCATTGTGCTATTAGTTTTCTTATGATATATTATATTATTTGTATTATATATACATATTTTCAGTTCATATCGATTCTCCAATCTTAACCCGAACTGAATTGTGAAACCCTCCGAACTAAACCGAACCGGTCGGTTCGATTTTTCGATTTAGACCGTTTTATGAACATCCCTAAATATCATATCGATTAGTATCTATGCTTCCTATCGATTTCAAATTGAAGGTTTATATCGATTGTAGAATAAGTACTACAATGATTAGAGTTATAACATCATATCAATTATATAATTAAGTGTTCATCCAATTGGAGTACAAAGTTCATATCGATTGATGTTCAATTTACGTTCCGATTGGTGATACACTTTATGTTTCGATTGGATATATATCACTTGTAAGCCCTCAAATTTTGTCCTTATTATTTTATTATGTGTATTTTATGCTTGTATATGTATATGCATTATCATATAAGTATTATGCATACTTTAGCTTGGTGTACTTATGAATGTATGTATATACTTAGTTGTATATATATCGGTGGATTTCGTGACATAATGAGTGTGTACATTACACCCTATGTATTGCATGCATGAACTTAGGAGAAATTAGGGTTTTGCATTGTTTTGGGTTCTGGCCGAAGGGTTAGTAGACGTCAACATGAATGGACGTTCACTTATTGTTAACGTCCATAACGGTGGACGTCGATTAGTAAGTAGACGGCCTTATCGGTGGACGTCTACATCCTGACAGGCCAGTCCGCAGCAGCATGGTGTGCCATGCTTGATGGGGCGTGGCAACCACTCCCCCAACGGCTCCTTGGCCTTCCAACCGATCTCTTGCGTGGGGTGAGAGGGTCCTCTCTTAAGAGAGCCCTTGTTGCAACCTCTAGAGCTCTCTTGGCTCTTTGCAAAGAGAAAAACAAAACCCTAGAAGCTGTGAGAAAACCTGAGGTTTGAGAGCTTTGATCCGGCGATCCAAGGCTCTTCCTGGCGATCTACTTCGACAAGGAGGAAGACAACACATCCGGCTACACATCCCCGGCCCCGGATTTCAGAGGGGAGCATCACAGAGCCGGAGTGGAGGCATCTTGGAGGCTTCTTGGGACTGCCCAAGGAGAGCTTCTCCAACCATTTTGATCCCTTTAGGAGTTTTTCCAAAGGCAAGTAACCCTTGCACCTTGTCCATGTATGTGTCTAGGAGGTTTTTATCATTTTTATGGATTTTCCTCGTGTCCTGGATCCCCTACATTCACCATTCTTTAGAGCTCGGACTGTGTTTTTGCACAGGTCCGAACTTGACGGCAAGCTCTATTGCCGTTGAGATCTTGAGTCAGCGGCTAACGATGTTGCCGCCAACTCTTGTGAACGGCCAGAGTATGCCGTTAAGTTCTTCTTGACAGAACAGTGAACTGTTCTGCCCTATATCTTTAATTTCCGGACTTTGGCGCATGAGGATATAATGTAAATTTTATATGTTATGTAAAATAGATAATGTGATGTGTGTGAAAATTTCTGTATTTTTCTGTGAATGGCATAATTTATTAGAATTATTGAAAGGCATGTGTAGGGAAGAGGTTATGCATGTTTGATTTTGTTCCCATGATTTCTGAGGACTTAAATGCTGTAAAATTTTATGAACCATGTTTATATGTATCAGTCCATGCCCTGCAAATTTGAGAATTTTTACATGGCTATGTGAATTACTGAAATTTCTGTAATGGGAATGGAAGCATGAGTAGGTTAATGAATAATTCATAGTAAATTTTGTGTCATGCAATAAATCTGGGAAAATTTCTTGTGCCAATATGTATGTGTGATTCATGACTGTGCATGATCAAATCTGAAATCCATGTCATGTTCTATGTTAACTTAGTTTATGAATGGCATGAAACTGGATGTTTCAATTTCTATAAATACATGTGAATTCAGAAAAATGTGAAAATTTGCATGTGTGTTCTTATACCCGAAAACAGCATGTGGTTAAATTTTCAGGAAAATTTGATAACAGTAGCCTACACTATGAGATTTCCATGTGAAAATGAGTTATAAATATATGTACCATGATTAAGGTTAAATGATGTGCATTCCAATTAATCCATGAGAACTACTAAATGCTTGATTTCTGTTATTAGTGGTATCATGCTAGGGAAGAACAGAACCATGTGCATAAATAAGAAAGTGTGAATATCATATGTAAACGTGTGTTAATCGGAATGTGTAATGTGTAAAATGTGCCGTGTGTGACACTGCTTCCATAGAGGGCTGTGGAACTGTACCATGGAAAAGTCCCCATGGGAAGGTTCAATGTGTTAAGATATCCTAAGGGCATTAGGATGAAATCCTGGAGGTGGACAAGTACCGCTGGTTAGGGTGGAGACGTGTTCTCCCGGTCTGCGCAGTGCCAAGAGTCATCACTGTATTGCCTAGGTGATGTGCTATGTGTTATGTGTATGTGATGTGTCCTTCTAGTGGTGGTTTGGACTATGTGTCACGGCAAATAAATTGTGAAATGTGTATATGTGAACATGTGTAAATTGTGTATATGTAAACATGTGAATGTGAAATGTGAAATCATGTGAACTATTTATGTTAGAATGTGAACATGTGTACATGTGAATTGTTTGAAAGAAAATGAACCATGTGAAATATGGGAATGTGTAACCATGTGAAGTGAATGTGTTAGAGTATGAGACGATAATTCATGCTATGATATTTCTAGTTCCATGTAAATTGCTATCATGTTATAGTCAAATTGGAAGTGTAGTCTTCATGTGATTAAATGAGTAGAAAGCATGTGATAGGAAGTGTTATTTGAAATATCTTAAACCATGTACCATGTGTTTTGATTTGGTAGAATTACCATGATAGGTTGTCTTTATTAATGTTCAAGCATGTTGTATGTTGCCTTGCAAATTGAATTAGTGGAACCTACTGTGATGTATGCATGAATGATGTGTATGGAGTTACTTGCTGAGTCTTTTAGACTCATTACTTGCTTCGGCGTACAGGTTTAGTTGGTGACCCGGTACCTTTGGAGGAGACCGTGGAGAGTGACTCCGAGCGCGGAGATTAGTTGGCGGAGTCTTCGTTGTGCCCCTTTTGTTTCATAGTATGTAAATTGTGACTTGTATTAGAGTATCATTTTGTAATTGTGGACAAATTATGTATTAAAATGTAGAACTTTAATCTTGTGGACAATGTATTTTGGTTTAATTTCAATTATGAAAGTTTAGTCTTTTAATTTGCTATATGGATTATGTATGTTAAATGTGGATGATGAAATGTGATGACAGTTAGTCCTTTACTTCCGCGACTCTGTATCTATATTTGTGTACATCTCAATCAATTGTTAGTGTCGGGTCAATGTCCCGCTGTGGTGATCTTCGTCGTGCCGACGTGGGTTGGTACAACCGTACCGGCATAACGTGGGTCGTCACAGAGATTGGTATCAGAGCGACTGGTTGAGATCGTACATGAATATACATAAGTCATCGTCTCCATTACATGCTAAATCTTTATAGAATTGTCCACATGTGTAGAATTGATTAATAATGAGCAAAAGATAGATAAGAAAATGGGTTGGGAGTTAATTAACGAGCCCTGATTGATGGCTGAATTTTATTGCAGCCATGACTTCGCGTGGTAGGCGTGGAGGTGTTCCTGCTCGTGAGGGCGAGCAGAGAGGCGAGGAGCGGGTTGAGCAGCAGGTCCCGGCACCTCAGGGTCCTGTGCTTCCCCCACCACCGCCTGTGGACTATGGGGTGTTCATGCAAGGGTTAGTGCAGGCCATGCAGACGCAGGCCCACACCCAGGCAGCACTCCAGGCTCAGGTTAGTATACTTTGTTAAAGAGTAGTCTGTTTGATTTAATTGCATGATGTGATGGTAATTATGTAATGCTTGTTGGTTGTTGTAGCAGGCTCGAGTTCCAGCTCAGGACCATGGTGGCCCTTCCACCATGGAGAGATTTAAGAGGATGTTGCCACCCTCTTTTAAGGGGGAGAGCGACCCGTTACTAGCTGAGAGCTGGATGAGGGAGATAGAGAAAGTCTTCCGAGCTATGAGGTGTGCGGATGAGGACAAGGTTACCCTAGCCACCTACATGCTACAGGTATGCGTTTGTTTTGTATGCTTGTGTGTTCTGTTAAGTTAGAGTTGTTAGTTAGTGCTTATGAAGGGTATATTGCAGGAAAGAGCTGATGTATGGTGGGCTTCATTACTGCGTACCCGATTCGAGGATGGAGCTGTGGAAGTTGCTTGGGATGAGTTCGTGAGGCTCTTTCGGGCCAAGTTCGTCCCCGAGCATGTTCAGGATCGCATGGAGCAGGAGTTCCTCTCTTTAACTCAAGGCTCCATGACTGTGCTCGCATATGAGGCAAGGTTTGCTGAACTTTCTAAGTATGCACCTCATATAGTTGCTGATGAGCGCAGGAAGGCAAAGAAGTTCGTGATGGGCCTTAAGCCATCACTGAGGACGAGGCTCGTAGCGTTTGACCATCGCACCTTGGACGAGGCCCTTAGCGCAGCGTGCAGACAGGAGAGCGAGATGGAGCAGTACCTTGAAGAAAAGAAGGCTTCTCAGAAGAGGCCCGCGGCCCCGTTTCAGCGGCAGGACAAGAAGAAGGCAGTGTACCAGACACCGCAGTACCCAGTAGCAGTCGGCAGCACTCAGGTACCTTCTGTACGTTCCTATGGTGACAAGAAGGAGTGCCCTCATTGTGGAAGGGCACATGGTGGTACGGAATGTTGGAAGATAGCGGGCAAATGCCTAAAGTGTGGGAGTAGCGACCACAAGATCAAGGATTGCCCCAGACTTCAGCAGGGAGTCCAGCGTGGACCAGCCCCAGTAGCAGCAGCAGCGCCAGCGACAGGACGACCAGGAAGGCCTCGAGCCCCGGCTCGAGTGTTTGCGTTAGCTCGTGAGGACGCCGAGCAGGCGGAGCATGTCACCGAAGGTACAGTTTTACTTTTCGGTGTGCACGCTCGGGTTTTGTTTGATACGGGTGCTACTCACTCGTTCATTTCCGAGCGGTTCGCTAGGCAGTTAGCCCTAGAGTCAGGCATAGAGTCTGAGGAGTTAGAGGTCCCTTTGTCTGTGCACACCCCTGCGGGTACGGTATCGACTAGGAAGTGCATTCCGTCGTTACCTGTGTGCATTGAGGATAGATTCCTAGATGGGTGCTTCTTCTTGCTAAAGATGAAGGACTATGATTGCATTTTTGGTCTGGATTGGCTAGAGGAGCATTATGCGTTAGTGGATTGTCGTAGGAAGAAGATTGTTTTCCGCATTCCTGGTGAGGACGAGTTCTCTCATCCATTGCCAAAGAACTTGGCGGGAAAGTTAGTTATCTCTGCCATGAAGGCGATGCGCATGGTGAACAAGGGATGTGACGCATTTCTTGCCAGCGTTATGCTGGTACCCGATGCTGGTTCGTCACTGACTCTTGCAGAGATCGATGTGGTGCAGGACTTTCCAGATGTCTTTCCCGATGACTTGTCTGGATTGCCACCCGATAGGGAGATAGAGTTCACTATAGAGTTGCTTCCAGGCACCTCTCCTATCTCGAAGGCCCCTTATAGGATGGCACCTGCAGAGTTAGCCGAGTTAAGGAAGCAATTGCAAGAATTGCTTGATAAGGGATTTATTCGCCCTAGTGTTTCCCCTTGGGGCGCACCTGTATTATTCGTCAAGAAGAAAGACGGGTCACTTCGGTTGTGCATTGATTATAGGAAGCTAAACCAAGTGACTGTGAAGAACAGGTATCCCTTACCTCGGATTGATGATTTGTTTGACCAGTTGCGAGAGGCATCAGTCTTTTCCAAGATTGACTTGCGATCTGGTTATCATCAGTTGAGGATTAGGAGTGAGGATGTGTCCAAGACGGCATTTAGAACCCGTTATGGACATTATGAGTTCTTGGTCCTTCCTTTCGGGTTGACAAACGCCCCTGCAGCGTTCATGGATCTCATGAACCGGGTGTTTAGTCCGTATTTAGATAGTTTTGTCGTAGTGTTTATTGACGACGTGTTGGTCTATTCTCCGGATGAGGCCACGCACCGTCAGCATCTGAGGTTAGTGTTAGAGGTTCTTCGTGAGCACAAGCTGTATGCAAAATTCAGCAAGTGCGATTTTTGGTTGCGCGAGGTTCATTTCCTCGGGCATGTTATCTCCGGCGCTGGTGTAGCTGTTGATCCAGCAAAGGTCCAGGCAGTTATGGATTGGGAGATTCCCAGGACCCCTTCGGAGATTCGTAGTTTCATTGGGTTAGCTGGTTATTATCGGCGATTCATTGAGGGTTTCTCATCCATCGCCGCCCCCTTGACGAAGCTGACCCGGAAAGGTGAGAAGTTCGTATGGTCTGAGGCGTGTGAGCGTAGCTTTCAGCTATTGAAGGCTAAGCTTACTTCTGCTCCGGTATTAGTATTGCCTAGTGGTCTAGAGGGCTTTGCCATTTATACGGATGCATCTCAGATTGGTTTAGGTTGTGTGCTCATGCAGCAAGAGAGGGTAGTGGCTTATGCTTCTCGTCAGTTGAAGGAGCATGAGAAGAACTATCCGACTCATGATTTGGAGTTAGCAGCTGTGGTTCATGCACTAAAGATCTGGAGGCACTATCTTTATGGTGTCAGATTTGAGGTGTTTACCGACCACAAGAGCTTGAAGTATCTTTTCTCCCAAAAGGAATTAAACCTGAGGCAGAGAAGGTGGATTGAGTTCTTGAAGGACTATGACTTCGACCTTCAGTATCATCCTGGAAAGGCGAACGTCGTAGCGGATGCTCTTAGTAGGAAGAGGTCTTCGCTCCAGCAGGATTGGAAGATGTTGGAGGATGCAGCATGCTCTATGACCGAGTTAGAGCCATCGCTGAGTCAGGCTTTTGTAGCTCAGCTATCCCTTAGATCCTCAGTCTTGGATGAGGTAATTGAGCAGCAGAAAGCCGATCCTAGATTGTTAGAGTTAGTGGGTAAGGCAGGCATTGCTCGTGATGAGGACGGTGTGATTAGATTTCAGCACCGTGTTTGTGTCCCCGATGTGGTAGATGTCCGTGAGCATGTGTTAGCGGAGGCTCATAGATCGCGATTCTCTATTCATCCGGGTAACACCAAGATGTATCAAGATTTGAAGAGATCATTTTGGTGGTCCGGCATGAAGAAGGATGTTGCGGATTATGTGTCTAGGTGTCTAGTATGTCAGCAAGTGAAAGCCGAGCGGCAGCGACCATCCGGCCTTATGCAGAGGATGGATATCCCAGTGTGGAAGTGGGAAGCTGTCACTATGGATTTCGTATCGGGTTTACCTCGATCTAGAAGGGGCAATGACTCGATTTGGGTAGTTGTAGATAGATTCTCGAAGACTGCTCATTTCTTGCCTATGAAGAAGAAGCAGTCAGTAGAGAGTTTAGCTAGATTGTATGTTAGTGGTATCATTAGATTGCATGGTGTGCCGAAGTCGATCATTTCGGATCGAGATCCGAGATTCACTTCGAGATTGTGGAAGGGTCTTCAGGATGCGTTAGGTTCGGAGCTTAAGCTCAGTTCGGCGTTTCATCCCCAGACCGATGGACAGTCCGAGAGGACTATCCAGACGCTCGAGGATATGTTGAGAGCGTGTGTTCTGGATTGGAAGGATGATTGGGAGCGTCATTTACCTCTTGTGGAGTTCGCATACAACAACAGCTTTCATGCTAGTATCGGTATGGCTCCATTCGAGGCGTTGTATGGTAGGCCCTGCAGATCTCCTTTATGTTGGGAGGAGACTGGTGATAGGCAGTTGATCGGACCGGAGTTGGTTCAGGAAACTTCGGATAAGATTCAGCTTATCAGGAAAAGGCTTGTTGCGGCACAGGATAGGCAGAAGAGTTATGCCGACAACAGAAGAAAGGATTTGGAGTTCGAGGTTGGCGATCATGTCTTCTTGAAGATATCGCCTACTCGAGGTGTTGTCAGATTTGGCAGGCATAGCAAGCTAAGCCCTAGATTCATTGGCCCATATGAGATTCTCAGACGTTTGGGCAACGTGGCGTACGAGCTAGCTTTACCCCCGGCTTTGGCTAGTGTTCACCCGGTATTCCACGTATCTATGCTCAGGAAGTATGTCCGAGATCCGTCTCATGTGATTAGTCATGAGCCAGTGGAGATCCAGCCAGATCTTTCGTATGTCGAGCAACCGGTAGCCATTCTTGACCGGAAGGTCAGCATCTCCGGAACAAGAGTATCGCGTCGGTGAAAGTTCTATGGCGGAACTTCTCACGTGAGGAGGCTACGTGGGAGCTTGAGGATGCGATGAAGAAGAAGTATCCCCTTTTGTTCGAGTAGTGTCGTTCTAACTTCGAGGACGAAGTTTCTTTAAGGGGGAGAGGGTGTAAGGCCCTCAAATTTTGTCCTTATTATTTTATTATGTGTAATTTTATGCTTGTATATGTATATGCATTATCATATAAGTATTATGCATACTTTAGCTTGGTGTACTTATGAATGTATGTATATACTTAGTTGTATATATATCGGTGGATTTCGTGACATAATGAGTGTGTACATTACACCCTATGTATTGCATGCATGAACTTAGGAGAAATTAGGGTTTTGCATGGTTTTGGGTTCTGGCCGAAGGGTTAGTCGACGTCAACATGAATGGACGTTCACTTATTGTTAACGTCCATATCGGTGGACGTCGATTAGTAAGTAGACGGCCTTATCGGTGGACGTCTACATCCTGACAGGCCAGTCCGCAGCAGCATGGTGTGCCATGCTTGATGGGGCGTGGCAACCACTCCCCCAACGGCTCCTTGGCCTTCCAACCGATCTCTTGCGTGGGGTGAGAGGGTCCTCTCTTAAGAGAGCCCTTGTTGCAACCTCTAGAGCTCTCTTGGCTCTTTGCAAAGAGAAAAACAAAACCCTAGAGCTGTGAGAAAACCTGAGGTTTGAGAGCTTTGATCCGGCGATCCAAGGCTCTTCCTGGCGATCTACTTCGACAAGGAGGAAGACAACACATCCGGCTACACATCCCCGGCCCCGGATTTCAGAGGGGAGCATCACAGAGCCGGAGTGGAGGCATCTTGGAGGCTTCTTGGGACTGCCCAAGGAGAGCTTCTCCAACCATTTTGATCCCTTTAGGAGTTTTTCCAAAGGCAAGTAACCCTTGCACCTTGTCCATGTATGTGTCTAGGAGGTTTTTATCATTTTTATGGATTTTCCTCGTGTCCTGGATCCCCTACATTCACCATTCTTTAGAGCTCGGACTGTGTTTTTGCACAGGTCCGAACTTGACGGCAAGATCTATTGCCGTTGAGATCTTGAGTCAGCGGCTAACGATGTTGCCGCCAACTCTTGTGAACGGCCAGAGTATGCCGTTAAGTTCTTCTTGACAGAACAGTGAACTGTTCTGCCCTATATCTTTAATTTCCGGACTTTGGCGCATGAGGATATAATGTAAATTTTATATGTTATGTAAAATAGATAATGTGATGTGTGTGAAAATTTCTGTATTTTTCTGTGAATGGCATAATTTATTAGAATTATTGAAAGGCATGTGTAGGGAAGAGGTTATGCATGTTTGATTTTGTTCCCATGATTTCTGAGGACTTAAATGCTGTAAAATTTTATGAACCATGTTTATATGTATCAGTCCATGCCCTGCAAATTTGAGAATTTTTACATGGCTATGTGAATTACTGAAATTTCTGTAATGGGAATGGAAGCATGAGTAGGTTAATGAATAATTCATAGTAAATTTTGTGTCATGCAATAAATCTGGGAAAATTTCTTGTGCCAATATGTATGTGTGATTCATGACTGTGCATGATCAAATCTGAAATCCATGTCATGTTCTATGTTAACTTAGTTTATGAATGGCATGAAACTGGATGTTTCAATTTCTATAAATACATGTGAATTCAGAAAAATGTGAAAATTTGCATGTGTGTTCTTATACCCGAAAACAGCATGTGGTTAAATTTTCAGGAAAATTGGATAACAGTAGCCTACACTATGAGATTTCCATGTGAAAATGAGTTATAAATATATGTACCATGATTAAGGTTAAATGATGTGCATTCCAATTAATCCATGAGAACTACTAAATGCTTGATTTCTGTTATTAGTGGTATCATGCTAGGGAAGAACAGAACCATGAGCATAAATAAGAAAGTGTGAATATCATATGTAAAACGTGTGTTAATCGGAATGTGTAATGTGTAAAATGTGCCGTGTGTGACACTGCTTCCATAGAGGGCTGTGGAACTGTACCATGGAAAAGTCCCCATGGGAAGGTTCAATGTGTTAAGATATCCTAAGGGCATTAGGATGAAATCCTGGAGGTGGACAAGTACCGCTGGTTAGGGTGGAGACGTGTTCTCCCGGTCTGCGCAGTGCCAAGAGTCATCACTGTATTGCCTAGGTGATGTGCTATGTGTTATGTGTATGTGATGTGTCCTTCTAGTGGTGGTTTGGACTATGTGTCACGGCAAATAAATTGTGAAATGTGTATATGTGAACATGTGTAAATGTGTATATGTAAACATGTGAATGTGAAATGTGAAATCATGTGAACTATTTATGTTAGAATGTGAACATGTGTACATGTGAATTGTTTGAAAGAAAATGAACCATGTGAAATATGGGAATGTGTAACCATGTGAAGTGAATGTGTTAGAGTATGAGACGATAATTCATGCTATGATATTTCTAGTTCCATGTAAATTGCTATCATGTTATAGTCAAATTGGAAGTGTAGTCTTCATGTGATTAAATGAGTAGAAAGCATGTGATAGGAAGTGTTATTTGAAATATCTTAAACCATGTACCATGTGTTTTGATTTGGTAGAATTACCATGATAGGTTGTCTTTATTAATGTTCAAGCATGTTGTATGTTGCCTTGCAAATTGAATTAGTGGAACCTACTGTGATGTATGCATGAATGATGTGTATGGAGTTACTTGCTGAGTCTTTTAGACTCATTACTTGCTTCGGCGTACAGGTTTAGTTGGTGATCCGGTACCTTTGGAGGAGACCGTGGAGAGTGACTCCGAGCGCGGAGATTAGTTGGCGGAGTCTTCGTTGTGCCCCTTTTGTTTCATAGTATGTAAATTGTGACTTGTATTAGAGTCATCATTTTGTAATTGTGGACAAATTATGTATTAAAATGTAGAACTTTAATCTTGTGGACAATGTATTTTGGTTTAATTTCAATTATGAAAGTTTAGTCTTTTAATTTGCTATATGGATTATGTATGTTAAATGTGGATGATGAAATGTGATGACAGTTAGTCCTTTACTTCCGCGACTCTGTATCTATATTTGTGTACATCTCAATCAATTGTTAGTGTCGGGTCAATGTCCCGCTGTGGTGATCTTCGTCGTGCCGACGTGGGTTGGTACAACCGTACCAACGTGGGTCGTCACATCCTTGTTTCGCATATACAGATTAGGGTTTCGATCTGTTAAATTTATACAGATTAGTGAAACTCTACCGATTGTAATTTAATCCGCAATGATTACTAAACATCACTCTTCTGATTACCATGTTGTGTTCATTTTGATTGATACTCAGTCATTCTGATTATAAGTTTCACTTTGATTATACTTATTAAGTCTTCTTATCAACTCGTGTTGAAAGATGACATCGATTATGAGTCTCACATCGATTGCACAAGAACTAACAATTACAGAACAAAGACCTTTCCAATTACAATGAACATTCTATTATTGGTCTCCATCTGTAACGATTAGTGTTTCAGTGAGACTCCGATTAGTGAATATTTTACTACAATTATATTCATTCCAATCACTGACTAAGTATATTTCGATTGTCTTAGTCATCATTGTTCTGATTATTCTAGTCATTTGCATATCGATTATTGTTAGATGCTTCCGATTAGTGAATATTGTTCCATTTAGTGATCTTGAACTTAATAGCATTTCGATTAGTGTTATTCAGACTTTGATTAGTGAACAACATGCTCCTGCATCAATTAGCGAAGTCCTTGCTTATGATATTACATCGATTGGTTATGACCTGGATTAAATATTATTACTTGAGATACTCTTTACTATTTGCAACATGATTTCAATACATTGGATTTAAATATTATTACTTGAGACACTCTTTACTATTTGCAACATGATTTCAATACATTAAGTGAGGAGCACTATTCAAGTTTTTCACTAAATGATTTTAAAATTGCTATTTGAATTTCTCGCTTACTTGAATTCTTAGAATTTGGTGCTCTAATATCTTGTCTCTCTTTGGTATACATAAACTCTAACTAGCCTATATTGTCTATGAGAGATGTCAGTCAAGTAACCTATCTGTATGACACATTTGGCTAAAACATTAATGAAGACAAAATGAGCCTTCTTCTTTTAGCAAATATCACCTGCACGAAAATGAATACATGGTAGTTGAGAAAAGAAGTTGACTGACAATATCTTTGGTGCCTTCTCTCTCTGTATCCCAGCATTTATTGCATGAAGGTTTTCGGTACTCGCGTACGTAACAACGTTAGACCTGCTATAAGGGACCCTGGAAACGCGCACCAACTTGAGAAGACTCAAAGGACATATCAACGACTATTTTTCAAGAACCAGGATAAAAGGAGAAGACTAGGAATATAAGAAGCAATTTTTCAATGAGAGCGATTTTAATTCCAACCTTTGCACAACCAAAACAAGTTCAAGCATTCATGCGTCAGTCTTCTATATCTCTCTTGTGCTCCTGCCAAATACTTTCTTGAGAGATAGCATTGTGTCTGAGAGTTGCTTCTTTGCACATCTTTTTATCTTAGATATTGTCTCAGATTGAGTCTAGCTCTATGCATCTTGAGCTCGGTCTAGGGACATCTTGTAGAATCTATATTCTTTAGAATCGTGCCTCTTCTTGTGAGAAAGAAGGCTTGTAAGGGTGTTTACGAGTATTGTTTCCCTTTTATAGTTAAGGGAAGACTAGTGTGACCTAGTGTGGGTATTTCTCTTTGGGGTGTGAAGAGAAGACTAGCAGTGCTAGGTGTTGTAAATGTCCTTGAGGGGGACTGTACCCTTAGGTTAGTGAAATTTCAAGTAGTTGCTTGGAGATTGGATGTAGAATGAGGAGGAACTCAGTGCGGAACCAGGATAAAACCTTTGTGCATGTGAGTGATTTTGTTTGTCTTTATTTTCACTATTAACTAACTCTAACAATCACATTTAAGTATTATTTTTGAATTGTAAAAATTTATTTTGGCAACCCATTCACCTCCCTCTAGGCTTGCTAGCTAGGTAACAATTACTTCAATTATTTTATTAATTTCTATAGCACCTTCTACATATTGCTCGAGTTGGTAGTTCTTGTTGCTAAGGGTAGATTCTTAAATGTTTTAAACATTAAGGAGTCGATTCTTGCCTTATTATTAATTTATTAGTCTTTTCGTTCTTACTTCTCATTTCTAATCTTGTATTTCTATGCTTTTGTTTTTTACATTAATATCCAGAGATGTTACACTCTTCCCTACATAAAAAGAATTTGGTCCCCACATTCACTAATATGATTTAAAGTATATACTACTAGAATTGTTAAGGTTGTTCAGTTTGTTCATTGTCTTTGAATGGTTTCTTTACTGAATAAGCTAGTTTCAATCTTGGGCCTATGCATTATAGGGCTTACCATGCTTCCTCTACGCGCTTTGATTTCCTTTATCATCTACATTCTTCTTTCTTTAATGGTAGATGCTATTTCTTTCTTTTTTTATATCTCTTCTAACCTTCTTTACTAATTTTGTTCCCAAGTTCATTGAATTGATCTCATTGAGGGAGATATAAATACTAAGACTTATTTGGGCTGCTATCTTTGTTTCTTTGTTGTACTTGCTGAGAATTTATGATCGAAGCCTCCACACCATAAACAAACTCCATTCCTAAATCGCCAGTCTTCAATTCGAAGTCCAAATTTGTGGCAAAATTTACAAACTTCCTGGGTGCAATATTGTCTCCATGCTGTTTAACCTTTTTAATTTCCTACATGTCTCTTAGTTCCTTTCTATGGTGTTTCTTCTTATTCTTTAGTCTTAATTACAACCCTATCAGTAGCCTATTTAAGAGATCGGGCTCTCTTGACCAAGTCAGAATATGTTTGAATTAGCACGGGGGTTAATCGAGTGATGTATCTAGGTCTCAATCCATTCAGAATCTTTTAGTCTTCATTTTATCAATTGTAATCAAATGCAAGACATATCTTGATAGCCTTGTGAATTGTGCTTCATATTCAACAATACTTAAAGATTGTTTGCTTCAGATTTACAAATTCATTAGCCTTTCGTTCTTGAACTTTTTTAGATAAATATTTGTTGTAGAAGAGTTCCAAGAATGTTGTCTTTGTAAGTTGATCTCCCAATATTGTCTATATTGACTCCCACCATGCACTTGCATCCCTTTCAAGCTACAAGGTAGCAGTTTAACTTCATCTTCTTCTTGACATTGAGGGACTCTGAAAATTCTCTCTATTTCTTTAATCTAGTTTTCAGCTTCATCTGAATATTGCCACTAAACTTAGGTGGATCCAAACTCATGAAATTCCTATATATATATCCTTATCATTATGATGATTTCCACTTTGAATATCTGCCCTCAAAGCTTTAGTAAGTCCTCATACCGTTCATTGCATGCCTCTCCAATTTTTTTCCATTTTCTTCCATGTGTTGTTATCAATTGATATGGTAATAATTTCAAGATTTGACATACTAGACTAATCTAGCCTATCCCAAAGTCTTCTACCCAACCTCATAGGTCGACTATAAGTGTAACACCTCAACTTTATATTATGAAATTAGATAATTAATTAATTATGATATGTGAACATTATAAATATTTTTTTGGACCAATGTATTCCACTAAGTCAACACCAAGATTCCAAAAGTGGAGACAAAATTGAAGGCACCATAATTTGTAGTACATTCAAATTAGCTTACATCTGAAGTTTTATCTTAAATAGTCACCATTTAAATATTAAATAAGAGGACCAAATAATTAAATATCTATTTACATTATATATATATATATATATATGAAATTACTTTATTACGGAGGTAAGATTACGTAAGATAAATCTTACCTTACAAATTTTTTTAACATGTATCTGTATACGTGTTAACCTATGGTAAAAGCCCTACAACGTGGTTTGAATCGGTGCACGATAGGAATCCTAGAAATCACCGTCGTCCAGGTGTTATGTAAAAATCTTGCCCGTACATAGTCTCAACCCCTATAAAAGCTTGCTACATTTCACCCCGGCCAATGAACTTTGGTTGCTGCTCGTGGTGCTGCTACCATCAAATCCTGGAGATGGAGGCCGTGCAAGAGTGTGAGGAGAAGGTTTTGAAGAAGCCCTATTTTCTATTTTAGGTAAGAAGTTACCTTTCCTTTTCTTTTTGATGACCAAGCTTCACTTACTTTCTTCATTTGATAGATAGTCTTATCTTGGTATAGATTTGATATGTTTAGTGAATGTAAGCCCCAATCTATCACCACAGATGAGAAATAGAAACCAGTCTACTTGCAACGCCAGAATCGGTCATCCGGTTCTCTGAAATCGGTCGACCCGTTACCCTCTGGTTCAGCAACTCGAGAGAGAAAAGAAGAGAGATAAGAGGCTTGAAGGGTCCAAATAGGCCTCAAAAGTATGTGCAATTGTAGACTAGGTTATTTTCTTCTATTCCTGATTGTTTATTTCCATTACCAGGTTAGAAAAGTTGGTGCAATTTTGGTTTGTTAGATTCCAAAATTTTCAGAATTGGTCGGCCGAAAACCAAAAATCGGTCGACCGATTCAACCCAATCGGACAACTGATTTTATCTTTCTGATCGACTAATTACACCTTGAAAAACCAGAACCAAGCTACTGGGTAGATCGGTCGACTGAAAAATCCCTAAACGGTCTACTGATTCTGTCCAGATTTTAGGACCAACCTCTTGTGAAAACAAGTCGACTGATTTAGTTCTTCAAGTCGATCGATTTCTAATTTTGTTTGTTAGTAAGTCTCTGAACTATAAATCCAAGTTTGATATTCCCCTTACCTTGCTTCTAATGTTACTTCACCAACATGGTAACCATTTTAACCATATATTAGATCTTCTTGGATTATCCTTGATCATTATAACCAATTATTTTTACCCTCATATTTCAGATACTTATAGAAATCTATACCTTATGAATTGTTATAAGTACCTAAGAACCACATATGTATGATTATCAGAATGGAAATGGATGAAAATTTTGGGTCTTTAGAATCTTTTGAACTAATGCATGTGCAAATGGGGCCGGTCCAGTCCCGGGAGGAGCATCCGATAATGGATCATCGATATGACATCACTACATGCTATATTTGGTCTACATTTTCATGAACTATATTTGGAACTGAATATATGACTATTGATTGGTTCAGAGACATCTTTTATAATATTACCCGTTATCAGTTTGTATACCCGTTTTTTCTCTTTTATTGTACGATATGCATATTCTTTTCTTTCTATGCTAACCTTTGTTCCTAACTTTCATTGTGTAGAAGGTAAATCCTACTGGACACAACTGCTCATGCATTCCTACTTTTCTTCAGGAACTCAAGATGGGGCACAAGCTCTTAAGGGAAATATGTGCTGAGCGATTCTTAGAAATTAGCAACCCAAGCTTTTTCTTTAGACTTTAGTAATCTAGAGTATTATAAATATTAACTTTAAACCCTCAGTTTGTATAAACAATGCCATTTGATTCCATTGCACTACTTAATGAATGTAATTGAAGGGTTTATTTCCTTAATATTGAAACTCTGTCATTTTCATAATTATCAATTATTTGGACTTGACAGGTTTATTTGGTATCAGAGCGGAGTTTCCACAAAACCTGGAAATGACCTGTGAGATAGGTAGAAATATGGGAAGTAGTTTAGAAATAGTTGAGAATATTTCATTTTATATAGATTAACCAATTGATTATAACAGAATGGAAACGAATGCATGTGAGCGGTTACTTCTAGCCATAGAGCTGTTACGACGAGATATAGAATTGTATGCACAAGCTCAACGTGAGGCACACTTATAGATTAAAGAAGAAGTGTTGAAATTGACCAGTGTGGCATTTCTTGGGGGCAAGCCAGTCGCAACCTTGGAATCCATGATGGTAGTCATGGGTAATTTAGATAAATTAAAAGTCGGTCAAGATATGCTTTCACATTAGGTTGAAGAGTATTGAGATATTATGACTGAGGCTGCCATAGAGTTGTATTACAATCAAGATGACATCCAGGATCTTCGAGATCCACTACTCACCAATAATCAGGATAGAACTTAAGGAAACCCACTTTTGTTAACCTCTCTTGTAAAATAGTAAGTTAACATGTATAATTGACTTTTGTAGAAATGCTAGATTCTTGTATGGAGGGAGGGTTTGGAAGTTAATGTATTTTCAGTTATTGGCATGAAGGTAGTGCATGGTAGTGTTGTGTGTAGAAGAATCTGCAAATGCTTTATGGTTGGTTATGGTTTGCAACTTGTTATGGCGTATGGCATTTGAATATCTCAGATTACTTCTAAACTAGTCATGGAAGGAATAGGTGAAGCATGGATAATACAGTACATGGTATAACTCAGAGCATTAAAAATGGTAGCCTAGAATAACTCGCACAATGGAACCATATATTCAAGGATTCTCGTAGTTTAAATCGCCCTCATTTTTTAGGAAGTACTGACCCCAGATGAATCTAAGAATTAGGTTAAGGATATAGTAAGAATTTTTAGAGTTATTGAGTGCCAGGAGAAGGATAAAGTCCGCTTAACAACATTCCAACTAGACAGGGATGCCTGAGCGTGGTGGGAGGCCATGGAGGCTACTTTAAGGGATGTGGATCAATTATCTTGGGAGGAATTTGTTGAGTTATTCAATGAACAATACTTTTCTGAGGTAGTCCAGGAGAAGAAGACTATGGAATTTATTAACTTGAAACAATGAGAATTAACTATGGCTGAATACGAGACATAATTTGCTCAATTATCAATGTATGCTCCTCACCTGATAACTACAAAAAAGTTAAAAGCAAAGAGGTTCATGAATGGATTGCGCCTAAACTTTATCACGCAGTTGACACCGAACTTGATTACTACTTATTTTGAAATGGTCAAGAGAGCTCTAACTTTGGAACCCGCCACTGAAATGGTGGAGAAAATTAAAGGAAAATTTAATGGGAGTTCTACGATTGTAGAGAGTAAAAGGAAGTTTGATGCAGGAAGTGGATCTAAGCCTCAGCAGCTCATCAAGAAGCCAGGAAAGACTCCAATTGGAAATAAAGATGCTTGCCATCATTGCCATCTCAATGGGCATAGAGTTGAGAACTACTAGAGGAGGTTAGGAGCTTGTCTGTGATGTGGAAGTAATCAACATCAAATTCTTGATTGCCCATTTATATCAAAGATACATTCCAACAGAATGCAAAATATAAGCAACGATGCCTACATGCTGTACATGAAGTGGAATCAGAATCTCAACAAGAAGGCGGGCTTGTAGAAGGTACAATAATTGTGAACTCTAAACCTGCCTATGTTTTATTTGATTCTGGAGCAACACATTCCTTTGTTAGTCAAATATTTGCTAGATCATTTGAAGTACATCCAGTTTCACTACCAGAAAAATTTGAAGTTGCTACACCTCTTAGTAAGAGAAAAGAACTTGATTTCTACTGCCCAACTAGTGCAATAGTAATTGAAGGGTATAATTTTCTTGGAGATCTAATATATTTGGAAATGTGGGATTATGATGTGATCCTTAGGGCCAATTGGCTATCTAAACATCATGTCGGATTGGAATGTCATTCTAGGAAAATAACATTTTTGAATATGAAAGTTCCACCAGTAATTTTTAGCAAACCCCATTGCAATCATGGGGTTGTGCGCCCCTCTAAGACACAAAAGAGCATGCGATATATATAGAATGAAGGAATGTGATCACCAGCAAGATGATTGCCTAAAGAAATAATCCTAAATCATGGGATAATCAACTTGGAAAAGGAAGAGAAGGCCACTTACCTGTTAACACGTCGTTGATGTACGGCGCGATAGCAATCTTGTCGCGACCGCACGATCGGTCGCGATATGGATGTTGCAACTGGGTCCCTCGATGCCTTCTCAGTAGTGCGAAAAATGAATGGCGAACCTCCTTCCCTTCCTCCGGATGGCCAGAGGAGGAGAGCTCCTCGTCTGCTCTTCTTAGGGTACCTACCAAAACAAGGAAACAAGAAAAGAAAGACTCTATTAGACAACTTTTAAGTGAAGTATCTACACAACATAAATGGAAAGAAGGAAAGTATGGAGGGAATGAACCTGGGGTGTTTGGAAAACCCCTTTGGGTGTGGAAAAACTAGGAGGAGAAGTGCATGGAGACATTTAAGCATAAAGGAGAGGGAGGAATCCTAACAAGCATGCTTGTATGCACAAAATGCAGAAAAGAAAGTAAAAATCAAAACTAAATCAATATTGCCTCGTTTGACATGATTCTATTTGGAGCTCGTAGAGAAGCCATGAGGAACAAATTTCATGAAGAAGTCTCTAGGAGATATGCCCTCGTTTGGGCTGTGGAAGGCACGATAATCCGGCATGTGTAGATCTAGATATGAGAGAGAAGGTGAAGAATAATTTGTTGTAACTTTAAGCACATACCACCAATCAATGTGATTCTACTTCAAGGTTGAAGAGGGCTCTATAAGGGACAACTTTGATAAAGACACCTAGAAGAGATCCATCCTGGTTGGATATCCATAAACCGTGCAAACTCTTCTGGTCTTGGAGGCGATATGAGAGAGAAAGAGGAGAGAGAAGATAGGAAACGAGAATAATAGTTTCTTGTCTGTGTTTGGGGCGATGGGCTTGGTGAGCAGAGTCTCCTAGGGATCTCTTGACGTGGTGGTAGCCTTCTCCTCTCTTCTATAGAGTCCTAGGATGTTTTTAAGAGAGAGAGAGAGAGAGAGAGAGAGAGAGAGAGAGAGAGAAAGAGAGAGAGAATATAGGAAACGAGAATAATAGTCTATTGTCTGTGTTTGGGGCGATGGGGCTTGGTGAGCAGAGTCTCCCAGGGATCTCTTGACGTGGTGGTAGCCTTCTCCTCTCTTCTATAGAGTCCTAGGATGTTTTTAAGAGAGAGAGAGAGAGAGAGAGAGAGAGAGAGAGAGAGAGAGAGAGAGAGAGTGTCACGTCCTAATAAAAGTCTATTTATCTGAAATGACATATATTAGGCACGAAAATAAAACTAGTGTCTATTCATTTACAGCAAAATTTAGCGGAAGCATTATTACATTAGACTCCTCAATACAGTCTAGGTGAGGAGTAAGAAACAGTAACTTTATTTTATTACAATCCATGGGTTCAACTCTAAAGAAAACAAAATAGCTGGCTTCTTGAGGTCGGAAGATTCTCTCAGCACACCATTCCTCTTAAGCTTCACCCCCATCTTGATCACCTGAAAATGTAGGATGTGTGAGCTAACTAGCCTAGTAGGATTCAAATCATCAAATCATAAGGATTAAAATATATGATGGTCAAGGTAAAGACTTGACTAAGATCACAAAAGAACAAATAAGCATCTTAGCATGACAGTGGATTTGGAACAGTAGTACTGAAACACAGAGCATGTTCAGGAATTCACAATGAAACTCATAATTTGGTTCATATATACATTCACAGATGAAAAATAACATGATGACCATAATCAAGCTGTATTGATGCAATGCCAAGCATCCTGGTGTCCTTTATCATTATGTACGGCTTGTAAGTGAATTCGGGTGCTCCTCCTAGGACTGGACTAGCCCTATTTGCACAGACATATTAATCAAGTGGGGTTCAGGGACCCAATAATTGTTATCACCAGTTATTCACAATCAATTGTGGTACTCAAGTATTTACACTCTCATGAAATCAAAGTGTATGAATTTAGGTTACTGAACATAGGGAATTGTAATCAACTAGACATTACTTGTACTGGAAGACTTCAAGAGTAATCCAAGGAAGGGTATATAAAACAATTAGAGTGGTCTTCTTAGTGACACAATGTTAAACACCTATAAGAATGGAGATAGTAACTTTCTGGACCAATAGAAAGAAGTTTTAGCAAGAGATTAGGCAAGAAAAGGTACTGGAACACTAGCCAAAATAGAGGTTGTCGACAGCCAAGAGGTGGTTGTCGACAGGTGCAAGTATCAAGAAGTCAATTTCTGGTTCTGGGACAGTGCCTGTCGACAGGCTGGGTCTTTCTGTCGATAGGTTAGTGTGTCTGTCGACAGACAGATGCCATCTGTCGATAGGTACTTCCTGTCCGTCGACAGCCGCCAGTTCCACTTGCAGAAATGACTCTATTCTCATTCTAAAAACTTTAACCATGAAGCCTATGGATCAAAGTATGGACAATACCACATGGTAGACTTGTTTCTAGCTCTTTCAATAGGGCTACAAGTTGGACAATATAAACATGAAACTACAACCTACACGTCTAGCTTAACATGACATAATACTGGGAAAGTAACTTCTACAACAACAATTATAAAAGAGGATTTCTTCATGATAAACACATATTTCCAGAGATAATTAAGGAGTCAAACAAAAGTCTGAGGGTACAAACATCTAACAGGAGATAAATATTTTACTTCAAGGTTGGTTTACAAGTTCAAAGGCAACATGTACGTGGCTATGAACTTCCTAACAGGACTAGAAGACAAAGTAGGAGGAGATAGAATCCTACAACAACACATGATGCACACAAGCTTCTAGAGGTACTTACAGAAATCAAACAAGAACTTGAGAGCTTGAACACCTACACAGTAAGTTCTATAGTATGTTCAAGGGTAAGAGTAAGAGAGGAAGGAAAATAATCCTACATGATCTTGGAAGGTGATACTTCCACTTCGATGAACTCACAGCTGGTGAAAAAAAGATGGTGCCAAGGTGCAACGCAGCTGCCTCCAACAGCTACAGCTCTCAGCACTCCTGGTCAAAGCAAGGGAAGCAGTAGCTCCTTTTGGTGCACAACAACGGCAGCAGAAGATGCAGCAAGAACAGATACAAGAGCTGTGGTGCGCAAGGACAAGTAAGAACAAATGGTGGAAAGGTGCATACGAGGGGTAATGGGGTGTTCTTATAGCTTCCAAGCGCCCCATGCACAAGGGCACGTCGGTCGTCGATGTGTCATGGTAAAAACCACTTGGTTTTTACCATCGACACGATTACCATGCACCACCCACAGCTTACACCTATAGGGTTAACGTGTAAGACTCCTACTTAAGTGAGGTGGCTTCCCCAACTCCTCACACGTAGGCAAGTTTAATTCTACAAAAATCACCACCGTAAATGGCCCACAAATCAGCTGGCCCAATAATCCTCATACTAATATACTCGAATGATGTCCATTTGTGTTAAAATTTCAACCATAAGATAATGAAAAGGTTTTAAAAATTATGGTGATTTTAGTTTAATTTTTAGAATTTATTTTTCATCCAGTGAAAATTACCCGAAAAATAGTTGCGTCGGCTTATTCTTGAAATCCGTACGTCAACAAATCCGGATATTTACATTTCTGATATCACCATATTCTTCTGGAAATTATGGTGTTTTCGGATTGCATTTTCATTATAGAATTTCAGTGTCACCCTGTCGGAGCGCGCACCTCTGAGTACGACTCTGGGGTAACATTTATTAACAACAATTAATCCCAGGTTTTAATTATTTCAATCTCATAGTAATAATTAAGTTCAATAACCATATTATTCATATTTTCCTAACAAATAAAATTTTTCCGGGGTGTTACAACTCTCCCCCACTAAAAGAAATTTGGTCCTCTAAATTTTAATAACTTAAGAGTATCATTACTAACCTGTAAACAATTCCGGATACTTGACTTTGATGGTATCTTCCAGCTCCTACGTTGCTTCTTCTTGTCCTCGCTTATTCCACTGAATCTTTAATAGTGGAACTTCCTTGTTCCGAAGTTGCTTAATCTTCCAGTCAAGGATCTGTACAAGTCTTTCTTCATATGTCAGATTTTCTTGTATCTCCAGATCTCGGTATTCAATAATGTGTTCTGGATCGTACACATATTTTCTCAACATTGACACATGAAAAATATCATGTATATTAGATAACTGGGGTGGAAGTGCCAGTTGGTAAGTCATTTCCCCAACTTCCCTCAGTATTTCAAATGGTCCAATATATCTTGGACTCAACTTTCCTTTAATACCGAATCTCTTAATTCCTCTTCGGGGTGATACTTTAAGAAACACATGTTCTCCTTGCTGAAATTCCAGCTCCCTTCTTCGTTGATCGGCATAACTTTTCTGTCGGTCTTGGGTAGCTTTCATTCGGTCCTGCACTAACTTAATAATTTCTGTTGTTTCTTGGATCATTTCAGGTCCAAGAATATGTGATTCTTTCAATTCCACCCAAACACAATGGTGATCTGCATTGCCGACCATATAAGGCTTCAAATAGTGCCATTTGAATAGTAGACTGGTAACTATTATTATAAGCAAATTCCATGATTGCTAAGTGAGTATTCCAGTCATTTCCAAATTTTAAAACACAAGCACGACACATATCCTCAATAATCTGATTTACTCGTTCTGTCTGTCCGTCGATTTGAGGATGGAATGCGGTACTAAACTTCAGTTTAGTTCCCAATGCATCCTGTAGTTCTTTCCAAAAATGTGAGGTGAACCTCGCATCCCTATCCGAAATTATGTCCTTTGGAATTCCATGCAACCAAACAATTTCTTTCATATACAGTGCTGCTAAAATACTAACAGACCATCTTGTCTTAATTGTTAAGAAGTGAGTTGATTTTGTGAGTCGATCAATGATTACCCATATGACATCAAATCCACTTCGTGTTTTGGGTAACCCCACAATAAAATCCATACCAACACTATCCCATTTCCATTCTGGTACTTCAAGTGGTTTTAATTTTCCTGCCAGTTTCTGGTGTTCGGCCTTGATTTTATGACATGTCAAACATTTAGCTATGAAGTTCACGATGTCTTTCTTCATATTGCACCACCAGAAATGCTTCTTCAAATCCTGATACATTTTGACAGCTCCTGTAACATCCCTGTCCCCTTTGAGGGTCAGCCCTCTCGACTGTGGTCGCGACATGTCGACCCGTCGCCTTCTGAAGGCGACATAGGTGACCGTCGCGTTCTGAATGAGAACGTGCTGGCCGCCCCTGTCGCGACAGGGCTCTGACAGCAGACTGTTGTTTTGTCTTTTAGCTGTCTGAACAGTGGAGACACGTGTCGTCATGCATGCTTGAATGCGACATACTGGTCCGTCGCGATCATATGTCAGTGTTGCATGCATGCCACGTGGTGGCTTTGACCATCAGGGTCGCAGGCTTTTCCAGATCGCGATGTAGGTGGCTGTCGCGTTAACGTTGGTAATGCGATGACCAGGTCCGTTGCGTTCTTATCATCTGGGTTTAAGTTGCTCTGGCAGAGAGTAGAACCCCTATTTGCCTGTGTTGCTGTGTTCCTTCCTCTCCGACGATTCTTGTGGTTTGGTTGCTCCGTGGGGAGCTTGGGGAAGGCTTGGGGTGTGTGTGGTGTTTGGTGAAGGTAAGTGCATGGTTTGACTGTGTTGGTAGGTGTGAAATTTGTGCTTCTCCCTCTCACTGCCTTCTCCTTCCCCCTTCTCTGTGGCATGCACCTTGGTTTCTCTCCATTGGCTTGTGAAGGTCGAGCTCGGCTTGTGGACGGTGGCTCTTGGAGCGTTGGAGCTCAGAGGTGGAGGGGTGCTAGCCTACGAGAAGGCCCTAATTGGGTGGATCTTCGTATTGAGGTAGGGACCCCAAACCCTCCCCATAGTTCTACCATGCTAGGGCCAAACCCCCTTCTCCAAGCCTAGAATCCTTGCTTAGGATGTGCATATTGTCTTATGATTCATGTGGTTGGTTTGTGATGCTTGGATCATACTTGAGATGGGTGGGTTGTATTGAGGGTTTCATGTTTCATATGTGAGGTTTTAAGTGTAGCTTGAATTCCTTGCATGCATGAGGGTTTTCCTTGGGTGGTTTGCATGTCAATGGATGTGTTTCCCTCGTTTCCATGCTCCCCTCCTTGTTCTTGTTCAGTTTTGATGCATTTGGGGTGATGGAGTTGCTCTGTTTGAGCACTCGGCTGAACGCGCCCCAGCATCCGTCACATTTAGCAAACGCGACGGGGTACGTGTGCGGCGTTTAGGAGTTCAGGGAATGCGACGTCCGCCTCCATCGCGATGGGATCGCGACGGGGTACGTGTCACGTTCAGAAGACCCGGGTGTGTTGCGATGCCTTAAGCTGTAGCGTTCTTATCACGACGGGTCGAAGGGTCGCCTTCTGGTTTCTTGTCGTGACAGGTAGGATCGTCGCATTCTAATTGCAACGTAGCACTGCATCACCTCTCTGACCGAGAGGGACTGGCTATAGGTTTAGACATTCCGCTTCCGCTGCGACTCGGCTTTCTTGGCACCTGTGCTGTTCCTAGTGCAGTGCTACTCTAGTCTCTCTTCGCTTGGTGCTAGGCACTCGAGGGCTTGTCCACGAGACAGGTTGTTACCATTACCTGGGACCCCCATCCCCGTGCGCCTGTTAGAGGGAGTTCTCTGGGTGGTGGGCGTGCTTGAGTCATGGACTTGGAGCGGAGGGGAAAATGGTGGGGACAACGGCGTAGAGTCGTTTGTAGAGCTCTCTTAGCTGGTCTGGGTCTCCGAGGTAGTTGTGGTGCTCTTTCGGTGCGGACCAGCTAGTCCTTTCTCACTGCCTCACTCTACGTGGTTCAGGAACCATTTATAGGGGCCAGGCATGGGACCATAGTCCGGCCAGACTACGACGTTGTGGTTACTTTAGTTCCGTGTCTCACTCCAACGGGAGGTGCTAGACATGGACTGTCGGTCGAGGGTAAGGTGCGTGGAGTACCTGATTGGTTGACTAGTGTAGTGTTCTGTAGCTAGTGTTACTGTCCAGGTAGTCCTTACTGTCTGAGTTTACAGCCTTGGGTTCTTCTAGTGCCGTGTTTTACACGGGTTTTATGGTCCCGACGGGTAGCCTAGACCGACGACTGTGTAGTTTTTTTCACACATCCACACTTGAGTCTATTTAGTAGAATAGAATTTACTGCTTTATTTAATCATTGCATTTAATCTATTCTGCTGTTAGAACCAGTGGAAGATTGGTAGTCCCTACTGGGCTTCTTCGTGAAGCTCATGCCCTTCTTTTCAGGTGAGACTTCACAGCAGTTCCCTCCGTGGCGGACTGAGGATACGGGGCCGTAGTAGACGGCATCCCCAGTGAGCAGTGTTCCCCAGCTTGTGTACTTCACCCTTGGGGTATGCCCCTAAGGGACGTGTTCTTTCCCTTTTATCTCAGCACTTGTACATTATTTACTTTGGGACTGTACTAGACTGTTACTCAGTGTTGGACTCTTTTCCTTCACTTGTCGTACATTTTAGTGCATTTGTTGTTATTTATCTCTATTACATATCTTGTTAGACCGATCAGTTAGCCCTTTCGGGTCTCCGGACCCATGGACGCGGTGCCGATGTTCAGATTCTTGGTGGGAGCCGAGGGTCCGGGCGTCAGGGCCGTTACAGCTCCTGGATGGATAGTGTAGTGTGACCGATGAGCTTCTTCTAGTATTTGTTTCTTAATTCCAGGATTATCCGGCACACACAACCTGTTCCGGAATTGAAGATTCCCATGCATATCTTCATCAAAATGAGGTCCGGAAGCCAATTTTTCTCTGATTTCTATCAATATAGGGTCATTGTCTTGCTGTTCTCTAATTTGCTTTAGCAAATATGACTGTACTGTCAAATTATCAATTACAACCCTTTCTTCTTGTGGTTCGGCCTTCAAACTCAATGTAGAGAATTCCTCCAATAATTTCCATTCCTTAACTTGCAATTGGAATACCTTGGCTATAGAATTTCTACTGAGTGCATTAGCCACGATATTACCTTTTCCCAGATGGTACTCAATTTTGAAATCATAATCTTTGATATACTCCATCCATCTTCTTTGTCTCATATTCAATTCTTTCTGTGAGAATAAGTACTTGAGGCTTTTATGATCAGAGTACACTATGAATTGATTATCATACAAGTAGTGTCTCCAAAGTTTAAGAGCAAAAACTACTGTGGCCAATTCCAAATCATGTACTGGGTAATTTTTCTCGTGAGTCTTCAATTGTCGCGATGCATAAGCAATCACCCTACCTTCCTGCATCAATACACATCCCAATCCTGATGATCAGATCATCCCCAGATAATTTCACGAATTATATATCTATTTTGGTGATTAACAAAATCTTAACAATTAGTATCTAACAAGTTTTTATGAAGCTTAGTCACAGGAAATAAACCAGGCAAAATCAAGCAAAGACTTGTAAGTAAATCCTTACTTTGTTGTTCTTAATTTTTCAGAGCATGAAATTTCTCTAAGTACACATCGACTCGCTTTGAAGCACAACGATTTCATAAGTGAGCATAACAATTTTCTCTCATAACGACTCGACAAGTGAGTATAACGATTTCAATCTCACAACGATTTCGTAAGTGAGCATAACGATTTGCTCTCATAATGATTCGACAAGCGAGTATAACGATTTCAATCTCACAACGATTTCATAAGTGAGCATAAGGATTTGCTCTCATAACGACTCGACAAGTGAGTATAACGATTTCAATCTCACAACGATTTCGTAAGTGAGCATAACGATTTGCTCTCTTAACGATTTGATAAGTGAGTATAACGATTTTCTCATAACGATTTGCTCATAACGATTTGGTTATAACGATTTGCTCATAACGATTTGGTTATAACGATTTGCTCATAACGATTTGCTCATAACGATTTGCTTATAACGATTTGCTTATAACGATTTGCTCATAACGATTTACTTATAGTCTCATAATGATTTGCTCATAACGATTTGCTTATAGTGTTATAACGATTTGGTCATAACGATTTGCTCATAATGATTTGGTTATAACGATTTACTCTTAACGATTTGCTTATAGTGTTATAACGATTTGGTCATAACGATTTGCTTATAACTATTTGGTTATAACGATTTGCTTATAACGATTTGATTATGAATGCATAACGATTTATGCGTACAACGATTTGTTTACAAATGAGCAACGATTCACATGAACAATGATTCATTCACAATGATTCTATAAATCATGTTCATATCGACTTCATGAGCTATAACGACTTGATATTTGAATATCTTGACAAGTCAAAGTCATCCCGTGTATTTCTCTGTTATCCATGCATTAAATATAACCGTATATTTCTCTGCACGATGCATGTCTAGATATCTTCTATTCTTATACTCCTGCATGAAATATCTTTTTGGAAAGACAGAATGGAAATTTCTATCTTGATGTATTCTCACTCTAATGTTGACTGACAACAAGAGATAGCTTAGCTGTCTACGTTTTAGCATTTAATGTGTGCAGGTCTCTAACAACACGACTCTATACAACGTTGGATAAAGTAGAAGCTGTAGAATATCAAGAAGGATTTTCTTCTTACGTGCATGGAACACAAAGAACCGTTGACTACAAAGGAAAGCCATGCAGTCTAACGTTCTCAGAACTTAGAGACAACGGATACTTCAACGACTACATTTTCAAGAGAAGATACAAATAGAAGACTGGTGCCTATGAAAAGCACAACTAATCTTGAGAATTAAAAATCTGCAAGCACCATAGAAGAGCTCAAGTCTCACTCCATCGCCTTGTTGCAGCTCTTTGCTATCTGTGTCGAGTGTAGAACCTTGAGAGAGCTTTTGTGAACTAAGAGTGTTCTTCTTTGCAGACCTTTTCCTCTCAGTCTTCGCTTCGGATCAAGCACTGTGCTATTAGCTTGGTCCAGGGGCGTATCATCCCTTGAACACATCTTTGTGTTATTCCCTTCATGTTGAAGGAAGACCTGGGGGTTCCAGGGTGTTGTTCCCTTCGTGTTGAAGGAAGACCTGGAGGGTTCCAGGGTTTTGTATTCCTCTTCGGGTTGTGAAGAGAAGATCAGTTGCGGCTGGGTGTGTAAGTGTCCTTGAGGGGGACTGTACCCTTGGGTAGTGAATTCTGAGTTGTTGCTCAGGGACTGGATGTAGGACTCCTGTGGAGAGGAGGTCCGAACCAGGATAAAATCTTGTGTAGTGTGATTGCTTGCTTTGTGTTTGTTATTTACTTTTCACTAACGCTAACAATCATCGAAGTGCGTGTTGTGTGAACATTTTTGTGAACAGGTGTTTGATAATAAAATTTTAAAGAATCCCATTCACCCCCCCTCTGGGCTTGCTAGCTGGGCAACAAGTGGTATCAGAGCTAGTCTCTTCGACAAAGAAGAAGATCCAACGATCTGAAGAGAAAATATCAAATGGCAGCCCAAGGTCACTTCGAAGGTCAGTCAGTAAATAGGCCACCACTGTTCGATGGTGAAGACTACTGTAAAGCCCTTGATTTTATCTTGAGTGTTTGCTTATGTATATATATGTATACGAGTATATACTATTGATGTATGGACTATTATGCATAGTATTTATTTGTGTGAATTGCATGAATTAGTGCTGATGTAATATATGCTTGGTATATATGTATATATCTATATGTGTGTGGTGTATATAGTTTCTGCAGTCTTAAGTCTGTTCTGTCGACCAGTAGGCGTCAACATGAGTTGACATTTATTGGGAGTCAGCGGCCACATCGATGGACGCCAACTCTGTATTGGCGGCCAGAGATGTTAACGTTTATTTTCCAGATCTATTGCGATCTCAGATCCGGAAACGCCCCCGAAAATGTCGCCCTCTGATTTGGAAACCATTCCCCAATGGTAACCTAGCCTAACCCTTATGCGTATCCGACCCCCAACCCTTTATATTGTCCAGTTTTCGGCCAAGTCTGTCCTTTTGACTCTTGGGTCAAAAACCTAGACTTTCTGTGCGAAAACCTGTTTTGGAACTCTTCGATCCGGCTACTGGAGGCTTCATCCGACGATCTGCATTGACTGGAGAGGACTCTGATCATCTGGGAACGACTTCCCCACGCTGGTGTGCAGTGAAGATCAACAGGGAACCCGGATAAAGAAGGATTTGAAGGCTCTTTGGCTTAGGCCGAGGAGAGCTTCTTCAACTCAAAACATCGATTGAGGATTTTATCCAAGGCAAGTAACCCATCCACATCATCCCTATATGTGTCTAGTATGTCCCAGAAATTTTAGGATTTTAATTCGAGTCCTGGAACCCCCCATTCAGTCAATCTTTTGTGTTTAGTCTGTGTTCTGCACAGACAGGAACTTAATGGCAGGATCTATTGCCGTTAAGATCTGAACTTGGCGGCGGTCTTTGTTGCCGTTAACTTTGTAGGTGGCCACCCCTTGCTGTTTAGTTCTTCAGACAGAAACAATGTGTCTGTTGCCCTATAAAAACTATTTTCTCAAAATTTTCTGCACATGAGGATATAAGATAAACTTTATATGATATGTAATATCTGTGTGGAAGCATGTTGTGGATTGTTATGAATTTCTGTGGATTTCCCACATTATTAGAATTATCAGAAATGTCTAGTTGACAGGTTTTAATCTTGTAAAATCTCGATTATGCAAATATGTGTGGAATTTAATAGTTATGAACTTTCTGTATATCAGTTAAGGGTTTCAGTTCACGCTATATAAAATTTGGAATTTTATGATATCTGTGTAAATTATTAAAATTTCTGAATGGTAAAACAAGGAGCATGCTGATTTAGTATAGAAATTCCAATAAATGGTATGAAAGTAGATAAATTCGTGAAAATTAGCATATGTTCAGTACTGTCAGTATGCATGTGTAGCATGAACTATAGGTCTGAATGATAACAACTATGTAAATTGGGGTATTTTAACCTGAGATAATATCACTGTTTGAATTTTATTAAATAGTGGACATTTCAGAAAATTATGAACCTTCGTATATGTAATATGTGATAGTAAACGACCTATGGTTAACTTTTCACGTTCATTAGATAACAGTAGGTACTGATTACAATATTTTCATCATGAAAAGGGTATGGTTTAGTGTAATTAAAATGATTAATGTAATTACAGCATGATATGAATCAATTAGTAGTTGTGACTGATTTAGTTCTATTAACAGTAGTACCATGATAGGGAACCTGAACCATGTGCACGAATGTGAAAATGAGAATAACAGGTTAAAATGGTGTGAAATTGTGTGTGTTTAAATGGAAAATGTGTAAATGTGCCAATGGGTGACACTGCTACCTTAGAGGGCTGTGGAACTGTACTGTGGTAAAGTCCCCACGGGAAGGTTCATAGTGTGTGATGTCCCACGGGCATTGGGATTAAATCCTGGAGGCGAACAAGTATCGCTGGTTAGGGTGGAGAGTGCTTCTCCCGGTTCTGCGCAGTAACTAAGATTTATCACTAGAATGCCCAGGTGATAGATATGTGTTGTGATTAGTGTGTGTCCTTCTAATGGTGGTTTGGGCTATGTGTCACGACATTTAAATAATGTGAAATTATGTTTAAGGGAATATGCATGTGAAAACTGTGAAATTGTGTAAATGATTATATGTTAATATGAACTCTTGTGATAGCATGTGAAATGATAACTTCTTAAATGAATATGTTATGTACATAGCAAAACAACAAGCTTTTCATGTGTATAAATGTGTTATTCATGTGAATATGATTATAGAATCCATGCTAGAATTGTCTCTTTCTTTATGTGTACAAACTCCAGGTTTAATATGACAAATGTTAACATGTGAATATATAAATGTAATTAAATGAAACTTAGTTTAACATATTGATAAATGTGTAGAGATCAAGTGATAGGCTTTAAGTTATTGAACACTTTGTACTAAACAATTTCCATGTGTAACATGTGTAGAAATCATGTTTAGGTTCTATTTGCATAAATAGCCAAATCCATGCTTATATGTGATTGTGTGGTATGAGAATGTGAATGTTAGGTGATGCATGTAAGTTTAATGTGTTTAGAGTTATTTGTTGAGTTCTTTTGAACTCATCCTTGCTTCGGCGTACAGGTGCAGACGTTTCTACTTCTTCCGAGGAGATCGTTAGGAGCGACTCAGAGCGGGAGTAGGAGACCTCGTTTAGATTCAGCGTTGTACTTTCATTTTCATAAGTATGTAATAAAAAGACTCTGCGTAGTCTTATGTGGACAATGTATTTAATTCATTTCTTAGTTATGAAATGTTTAGTTCTCTTTTCCTCTATATGGACTGTGAATAGAATGTGGATGATGGAATAAGAGTTACTTTCCAGTCATTTCATTTCCGCTGTCATGTGTTATATATATATATATATTATATATATTTGTGTATGTTTCAGCCTAATTGTACAATTGTTGGGTAAATGTCCCACTGTAGCGGCGTTCATTATACCGATGTGGGTTGGTGTAACCATACCGGTATAAGGAGGGTCATTACAACTACACATATTGGAAAACAAGGATGGAGTTCTTTCTACAAGGACTTGACTATCAGATCTGGTCGATTGTTGAAGAAGGAGATCTTCTAGTCACGAATGAAAAGATAAATGGACGGAAGATGACAAGAGAAAAGATTTCCTTAAATTGCAAGGCCAAAGCATCCTGTGTTGTGCTCTTAGCAAGAAAGAGTTCAACCGTATATCTGCCTGCAAGTCAGCTATGGAGATGTGGAAAAAGTTGAGGATCACATACGAAGGTATTGACAAAGTAAAGGAAACCAGAATAGATATTCTGGTAACTCAATATGAAAGATTTCAGATGCAACCCGGTGAAACAATTACACAGATGTACAGTAGTTCACTGACATCACTAATGGATTAGCTGGTCTTGGAAAGACCTATGAAATGGGAGATATGGTTAGAAAAATCCTAAGATCCCTACCAGCTTCATGGACTCCCAAAGTAACGGCAATAGAAAAAGCAAATGACCTGAAGAGAATGTCATTGGAGAAACTCATTGGGTCCCTAATGGCCCATGAGATCAACATGGAGAGGTTGGGAGAGTCTTCGAGCAGAAAGAAGCACAACAATGCTCTCAAGGCAGCAGAAGACACATTAAGTGAAGAGTCAGACGGGGTTGAAAGTATAGAAGGCAGCGAAGACGAGGAAGCATTCCTCTCCAGAAGATTGCAACGTATACTTGCCAAGAAAAAATATCATTATGGAAGAAGATACTTTAAGAAAGGAAAAGATCTCAAGAAACCTGAAGTAAAGGACTCAAAGAAATCTGAGCCCATATGTTATGAATGCAAAAGCCTAGACATATCAAGACAGAATGTCCGAAGCTCAAGAAAACTGAGTTCAGAAAGAAAGACAGCACCAGAAGACCCAGAAGATTTAAAAAAAAGCCATGGCAGTAGCATGGGACAACAGTAGTGACTCTGATAGCGAGTCAAGCTCAAGCAATGAAGAAGAAGAAGAAGCCAACCTGGCATTATGGCCAACCTCGAAGACAAGGTAACATCAGACTCATCTTTCTCTTCATGCAATGAATCTGATTCTGACAACATAGAAGAAGTTTTTAATGAACTATATTGTAAATATAAAGAAGTGTGTAAATCACTAAAAGCCAATAAGAAAATCTCGCATGCTTAGAAAATACTAATTCAGACTTAAAATCTGAAAATGAACAAATGGAAAAATAAATTACTGAACTAAAAAGGAGAAATGAATTGTTATGCGAAGACTTGAAAATTAAAAATGATCAATTAGCGAGTTTGGAAAACCAAGAAACTGTAAATAAATTAAAACAAAAGTTAACACTTTAACAACAGAAAATGAAAAATTGTCAAGCACACTAGAAAAATTTACTAATGGCAAAACAACATTAATATTAAAAGGTGCTAGACGGTCAGGTAAGAAGAAACATGGATTAGGTTATACTCCTCCCGATAATGAGGAAACAGTAGTATATCCTAAAAATATCCAACTCCTAAATTTGTACCTGAACAAGACACAACATATAAATCAAATTTTAAATACATTCCAACTGAAAAGATAACTAAAATGTCTTGCTGTAGCCATTGCAATAAGTTAGGACACATTAAAGTATCATGTCCAACTAAACATAAAATATGGATAATTAAAAGAAAAATTGATGATACTAACTAATCAGGACCCAAAAGAACTTGGGTACCTAAAGCTTAATGTTTTTAATGCAGGGAAACCTTCGAGCATCCAAATGGTACTTAGATAGCAGATGCTCAAGGCATATGTCAGGTAACAAGAAGCTGTTCTCTCACCTTGAAGCTAAAGAAGGCACAGTTACATATGGTGACAATGACAAAGGAACTGTAATAGGTTGCGGACCGGTTGGTAGCAAAGGAAAAGTTATCATTGAAGATGTACTTTGTGTGAAAGGACTGAAGCACAACCTTATTAGTATCAGCCAGTTGTGCGATAAAGGACATCAGATCAGATTTCAAGAGTCAAAGTGCAGTATTATGAAGGATGGTGCAGTCGTGTTTGAAGCCAGCAGGGAAAAGAACCTGTATGTACTTTATTTGGAAGAACTAAAGGATCAGGACATATGTCTGGCAACAAATAAAGAGCAGTCAATAGATCTCTGGCACCGAAGACTGGGCCACTACAGCTTGGATGGCATGAGAAAGTTGATCAAGAGAAGCTTGGTGGAAGGTCTACCCAAGGTTAGTGCAAAAATGAATGGTGTCTGTAGGCCGTGTGCAAAAGGGAAGCACACCAAGTCATCCTTCAAGTCAAAGACCGTGGTAACAACCTCTAAACCCTTAGAACTTCTACATATGGATCTATTTGGGCCAATGAGGACCACAAGTCTCGGGGGAAAGAACTTTGGATTTGTTATAGTAGATGACTACTCAAGGTTTACATGGGTTTCTTTCCTAGATCACAAGGATGATACTTTTGAAAGTTTTGTTAGTTTCAGCAAGAAAGTTCAAAAGGATAAGAAGTATAGCATCATTGGTATCCGATCAGATCATGGAGGAGAATTTCAGAATGAGAGCTTTGCAAAATTCTGTGATAGCCAAGGAATAGAACACAACTTCTCAGCACCAAGGACACCACAACAAAATGGAGTTCTGAAAGAAAGAATAGAACCCTATTGGATATGGCAAGGACAATGCTATCAGAATATGATTTGCCAAGATATTTTTGGGCCGAAGCCATCAACACAACATGCTATATCATCAACAGAGTAATGATCAGGCCAATCTTGAAAAAGACTTCATATGAGCTATACAAGCAGAAGAAACCGAAGACCAGCCATTTCAGGACATTTGGATGTCCATGCTTCATCCACAACAACGGCAAAAGGGACATTGGTAAGCTAGATGCAAAATCAGATGAAGGTATATTCATGGGGTATGCTTCCAAACCCAAAGGATATAGAGTATTTAACAAACGAACTTTATTAATTGAGCAATCAGTGCATATTATTTTTGATGAAACTAACCCTTCCTTGAGAAAGGAAGTAGATAGTGATATTGATGATACAGATGAATTGTCCAAGAAGCTAAAGAACACATCTATTGAGGATAAGGATGATCCACCCTTGGAAGATCTGCAACAAAAGGATACATCACACGACAATCTTCCAAAGGAATGGAGGTATAAGAAGGATCACCCACTAGACAACATAATTGGAGATCCATCCGTTGGGGTAAGAACAAGAGGTAATGTAATTCCATGTGATTATTTAGCTTTTGTATCTCAAATAGAGCCTAAGACGGTCAATGAAGCACTGTCTGAGGAATCTTGGATATTAGCCATGCAAGATGAACTAAATCAGTTCAAGAGAAACCAAGTATGGTCCCTTGTTCCGAGACCATCAGATCATCCTGTGATTGGCACCAAATGGGTGTTCAGGAACAAATAGGATGAAGCTGGTGTGATCATAAGAAACAAGGCCAGATTGGTAGCTCAAGGCTATTCCCAAGAGGAAGGCATAGATTTTGATGAAACCTATGCACCAGTGGCTAGACTTGAGGCAATTAGGATTTTACTTGCATATGCTTCTGCATTAAATTTAAAACTCTTTCAAATGGATGTAAAATTTGCTTTTCTGAATGGTTTTATAAAGGAAGAGGTATATGTAGAACAACCACCTGGTTTTGATGACATGGATTTTCCAAATCATGTCTTTAAGTTGCATAAAGCTTTATATGGTTTAAAGCAAGCACCTAGAGCTTGGTATGAAAGGCTTAGTTCTTTTTTGTTAAATCATGGTTTCATTAGAGGAAAAGTAGATAGCACATTATTCATTAAGTCTAAACTTAAAAATGTGTTACTTGTTCAAATATACGTTGATGATATAATATTTGGCTCTACTGATGAATCTCTTTGCAAGTATTTTGAAAAGCTTATGCAGGGAGAATTTGAAATGAGCATGATGGGGGAGCTCAACTACTTCCTCAGATTGCAAATCAAACAAGGAAAGGATGGATCTCACATCTGTCAAGCCAAGTACACCAAAGAATTACTAAAGAAGTTTGGATTTGAAAACGCCAAGCCACTGTCAACACCCATGAGCACATCAACAAGGCTAGACAGTGACAAAAATGGTAAGAAAGTAGATCAGAAACTTTACAGAGGTATGATAGGTTCATTACTCTACTTAACAGCAAGTAGACCTGATATATTGTTCAGCGTATGTATGTGTGCTAGGTACCAGGCAGATCCTAAAGAGTCTCATTTAATTTGTGTTAAAAGGATCTTTAGATACTTAGCCAAAACTCATGATCTAGGATTATGGTACCCAAATTCATGTGAAATTAATTTAGTAGGATATTCTGATGCTGACTATGCTGGATGCAAGGTAGATAGGAAAAGCACCAGTGGATTTTGTCAATTTCTTGCAGGATGTCTGATTTCGTGGTCCTCAAAGAAGTAAAATTCAGTAGCACTATCTACAGCTGAAGCTGAGTACGTGGCTGCTGGAAGCTGTTGTACACAACTCTTATGGATCAAACAGCAGCTTGAGGATTTTGGACTAAATATCAAGACAATTCCATTACTGTGCGATAACACCAGTGCAATAAATCTCACCAAGAATCCAGTTCAGCATTCAAGGACAAAGCACATTGAGGTTAGGTACCATTTTATTCGTGATCATGTAGCTAATGGTAATATAGACATTTCTTTTGTAGATACACAAAATCAGTTAGCAGATATCTTCACAAAGGCCTTATCTGAAGAGAGATTTACTTCTCTTAGAAGGGAACTAGGCATGTGTAAATTGTGAAAGATTTATCTGTATAAAACTGAAATATAAATTATTTCAGAATAACCAAATTTCTCTCCCCTGTAGTTAAGCAAAATCTCATTAAAATATTACTTGTTTCTTACTTATCCGAGACGGTTCGATTATTTTTAAGTATTTATTCCTCTCGAACTGGTCACTTTGTCGTTTTCTGCCATTATGGCGTCTCTTGTTTCGAAAAGTCACCTTTATTCTTTTTTATAAAACCCGAAATCTGTGGTACAACGATTCACCCTTTGTCTTCATCTCCTTAACTTGCCTGAGGCGATACCCTATCGACTCTGGCATCGACTCTCTAGGATTTCAAAGTCTCTAACTCCTTCCCGCGAGAAATTTCTTGAGGGCTTCTGGTCCTTTCCTCATTCCAATCATCTAGAAACTTTCCCCATTCAAATCCATGGCCGCATCTTGTGTTTCCGACAGCGTCGGGGGCTATGGAGCTGAGTTTCTCACCACTGAGCAGCAAGAAAGGTTCACCTCTGTGAAGATCAAGGTCTGTGGCAACAAGGCAGTGGACGTTGCAGATTTGCAGAAGAATGGAATGGGTAGCATCATTGCAGCAATGGAGAGGATGAAATGGTCAAAGATGGCAACTCTTTCAGAGGTGAGTTATCCAGACCTAGTGAAGGCATTTTATGTTTGTTTGAAGACTGAGGAGGACGGGTCCTTGACATCCACCGTCAAAGGAACCCAGATTAAGATCACCTATGGGCTATTGGAATCACTATTTGGTGTTTGCACCATCGGTGACAGTGGGGTTCACACTGTGGATATCCAAGCGAAGGGATTAGGGATTGTTGGTCCCGAGTATAGACTAAAGGATGGGATGATTGACATCAACCAGCTGAATGCTTTCAACCGTATTTTGCACTTTATTGTTTGCCAAATTTTGGTCCCAAGGAGTGCCACCTTTTCGACTTGTACAAAGGCGGACTCAGATATGATGTTCTGGGCTATCCAGAACCAGAGCATAAATATGGCAGAGGTTATGATAGAAAGGATGAAGTTTGCATCCGCTCAGGTTTGGGACAAGAAGAGCAAGCTAAATGTGTCTCTACCATATGCACGTCTGCTCACCAAGGTATTTCAACATTCTGACATCAATTTATCTGGAGCAGTGTCAGAGAAAATGGGGAAGGCAATTCGAAGCAGAAACCTGAAGAAAAGTGGCTTCTCGTTGGTGGCTGGAGTATGGACTAAAACTTCAGCAGTAGAAGGCGAGGCCATTATTGGCGAAGCCTTAGAACCCAGGAAGGCCAGACCAGGAAATTCAAGAGCAGGCCACCCAAGAAGAGCCACAAGCAGCAGCAGAAGCGCCTACAGTGCAAGCAGCAGCAACAGATATCAGGGAATGTGTGTCAGGCATTCTGGAAGAGCAAGCAGCAGGAATTATTCAAGAAAATGTTGAGGATATCAGCTCCAGTGAAAGAAGGATAGAGGATATTCCTCCTGAGCACCTAGAGCCTGTAGAGCAATTGCAAGTAATTGTCTCTCCAACTTCTATGGTAGGGCCAGTCCTCAGAAGAGTTCTAGACTCCATTCCAAGCACTCAAAGTGTGCAAGAGGTTGCTATTGTTGAAGAAGCTGTGGCATCAGGGCACATTGCAGATGTTGTGATGGAGGAAGCTCCCATTCAGGAGGAGCAGGAAATTGTAACTGAAGATGTGCAAGTAGAAGATGCTCCTATTCAGGGGGAGCAAGCTGTTGTGAAGGAAGCACAAATCCAGGGGGAGCACACTGCCAATGCCCCCGTTGATGATCAGTTCAGAGAAGGCATTGTGGAGAGTGCCTCAGATGAAGAAGATAATGATGATAATGTGGAGCCCGTTGCAAGGGCAAGCAGCAAAGGGAAAGAAGCAGCTTCTGGGATTCCTCTCTTGACCAGGAGGCTTCATCAGAGGCAGAGAAAGAAGAAATTGAAGGTCAATATGAAGCCCTTAGTTGCTAGAATGGATGAACAAGGAAAGATTCTGTGCTCTGTGCAATCAGATATTCAGTCAATTTTCATAAGCCAAAGTACTTCAGCTAAGGAGATGGGCATGGTCAGAAATGCAGTGAGATGGGTGCGAAGTGAGCTCATTAGCATCAAGGAGTCTATAGCCGCACTTGCAGATTTGGTCAGGGCACAATCCTCAAATGCCCCTCCTGCAGAACCAGTCCAAAGTTCTGGGCCTTCAGAGGCCAGACAACAAGATGC
>CM024754.1:86617693-86817693 GCA_014218235.1 Colocasia esculenta | reverse complement strand
AATGTGGGGTTCTTACCTTTCAGAAGTTCATATGAAGTTTTCTTAAGGACTGGTCTTACCATTACCCTGTTGAGGATATAGCATGATGTATTGACAGCTTCTGCCCAGAATTTTCTTGGAAGTTTACTTTCAATCAACAAGGTTCTTGCCATTTCAACTAGAGTCCTATTCTTCCTTTCTACAATTCCGTTTTGTTCAGGAGTCCTTGGAGAAGCAAACTTATGCTCAATTCCTTTATTCCTGCAAAAATAAAAAAATGAATTATTATCAAATTCTCCACCATGATCAGTAAGGATAGAATGTATTTATTTATTTTTGCATTTTCAATTTTATCAACAAATTCTTTGAAGTTTTCTAATGTGTCACTCTTGTGAGATAGAAAGTACACCCATGTGAATCTAGAAAAATCATCTACAATCACAAATCCAAATCTATGTCCACTAAGACTGAGTGTCCTAGTTGGACCAAATAAGTCCATATGCAACAATTCAAAGGGTTTGGATGTGATTAAGGGTGCAATTGATTTGAAAGATTTCTGGTTTGTTTGCCTTGGGCACATGAAGCACATATCATTGCATTTTCTTTTTCTTCATTTTTGGCAAACCATTCACAAGAGAATTTCTTAACAACTTATTCAGAACATTTTCACTAGCATGACCTAACCTTCTATGCCACAGTTGAAATAGATCATGCTGATTGGCAACAAGACACAAATTTTCATGTTGATGACTATTCAAATCAACCAAGTAAACATTGTTTATTCTTTGGCCAAGAAATTTTATTTTCCATTATCTTTTTCAACAATTTCACATGATTCAGAATTGAAAATTACCTTAAGGCCTTTGTCACATAGTTGACTTATGCTCAAGAGATTATGATCAAGACCTTCAACAAGTAAAACATTCTCAATGGAGCTTGAAGGAGTCTTACCAATTTTTCCTGTTCCAATGATTTTACTTGTGTTCTTACCTCCAAAAATTACTTGTCCACCATCTTTTTCAATCAATGTAGAAAATTTTCCTCTATCTCCAGTCATATGTCTTGAACAGCCACTATCAAGATACCACTTATCCTTCTTGTGGACTGCAAGACATTCCTACAAAACAGATTTAGAAAAACAATTTTGGTACCCAAATTGCTTTGGGTCCCATCAGTTGTTTCAGCTCAACAGCAAGATGTTTTGGAATCCATATTTGTTTTTTTCTTTAAATTTATTATTGATCTGCATTTTTCATCAGTATGACCAGATTTCTTGCAGATTGTGCACATCATGACTCTTTGTGGTGTGAAAATATTATTCCTCTTGGTATGAAAATTATATCCACTTGAGAAACTTTTGTTGTTCTTTGGATACAAATCTGATCTATCATTTGATTTCTATTTTAATTGATTTTTGCTTTGAACACTTTCTTGTCTTACTTGGGTTTTGTTTTTGGATTTTAGATTTGTTTGTGGTTTTCCTTTGATGTTCTTTTCAAAGTTGCTACAAGAGGTACTACCTTGAACAAATGAAGTTATCAAGGTTTTTCCAATTTTTTCTTTGTTTTCAGGCTGATAACTAGACCATGTTTGATGTTGTTCTTTTGAATTCCTAAGATAGCATTAGGTTTTGCTTGCCTTTGACAAGTTTTAACAAGGTCTCTTTCTTGTCCCAGTTCTTCTTAATAGTTTTTAGTTCCTCTTGTATCACCTCTTTCATTTATGAGTTTTTCATTTTCATTCATCAAAAATCTGTTTTTTTTTCAATTGATTGACATCTCTCCTTGATTTCATCAATTTGTTTATCCATACATTCTTTCTCCTTTTTTAGATTATTGATTTCATCAGTCAACACTTGGAATTGCTCAGATTCTTCAGGAGTTTCACCATGCTGTTCACTTTTCTTTTCAATGCCTTATTTTCATGTTTTAATTCACACAATTTTTCAAATAACACAACATAGGTTTCTTCCCAATCATCAGTTGTAAAATCCTCAAAGGAAGGACTTACCTCAGTATCTTCTTCATGCCTTGCCATAAGACATGTTACCTCTTCCTCATCTGAACTACCTTCTTCTTGGTCTTCTTCATCCTCATCACTCCAAGTAGCTAGCATTGCTCTTGTCTTCTTGAATATCTGATTTTTCAGCTTCTTCTTTAGATCAGGACACTCTCCTCTCATGTGTCCTAGTTTCCTGCATTCATAACAAATAATGTCAGTCATTTTAGTAGTTTCCAATTTTTTATTGAAATCATTTTTCCTTGAAACATCCTTTCTGATAAAGGGCTTGAGTTTACCTTTTCCTTTCTTTCTCAAAAACGTTTTGAAGTGCCTTGTCAATAAGGCTAGTTCTTCATCATTCTCTTCATCAGAAGAATCATCATTTTCATCAGATTGATCAGCAACAATTTTTAAGCTAGATGAAGCTTTTAGAGCAATAGGTTTCTTAGATGTGTTCAAAGATGCATTTCTTTTCAAGTTGATTTCATATGTCATTAGAGAACCTATTAACTCATCCAATTGCATGGTTGACAGATTTTTGGAGTCCTCAATTACAGTAGCCTTCGTATGCCAAGCTGGTGGAAGTGATCTAAGGACGTTCCTAACAAGGTCACTATTTGAATATTCCTTTCCTAGACCTCTAAGACCATTTACTAAAAGCATGAATCTAGCAAACATCTCAGAAATAGTTTCATCACTCTTCATTCTAAACATTTCATATTCTGAGACTAGAATACTTGCCTTGGTCTCCCTTACCTCAGAAGTTCCCTCATAAATAAGTTGGAGTTTATCCCACATCTCCTTGGCAGTCTTGCATGAGGACACTCTGGAATACTCCTTGGGATGAATGGCACATTGCATCATATTCATGGCACTCCAGCTGAGTGTGGACTTATTGATCTGGTCCTTGGTCCATAAGCTTTCATCCTCAGGAAGTTCATATGGTCCCTTGTCAACAATCTTCCAGAGCTCATAATTCTGTGCTCTAAGGAATACTTGCATCCTGTTTTCCAATAAGCATAGTAAGATCCATCAAAAAAGGAGGTCTAGAGATTGAATGACCTTCAGCAATAAATCCCCTAACATTCTCCATAGCAATAAACTCTTGATCGTTAGATCAAACACTTAAAGTGTAATGAGAACCCGCTTGATACCAAATGAAATGTTGCGGAAAGAACTGCTATCAATCTAGAAGGGGGGGTGATGATAGATTCTACAAATTTTAAAAATCACTTCAACAAAAACTTAGAAAACTTAATTGAGTGTGAAATCTAAGTGTTAATGGCAATTCTAAACAAGTTAGGCAAGCTAGATGATGAGATTTCGATGAGCCTATCAAGCATCTAGCGCAAGAGACAAGCAAACCACAATGACACAAAGATTTAGGGTGGTTCGGATTACACAACAGTGTATCCTACATCCACCATCCACACACACACACAATTGTGGCTTATCTTGCCAGTTCAGAAAAGTCACAAAGAACCACACACACTGAGATACCGAAATCTCATATTCAATCACACACAAGTGAAATTGGGCACAAGGATTGCACCACTTTCACAAAAACACACAATATAGAATGAGATTGAAATGAGAAACCAGTCGGAACAGTGAATTCCAAATTGAAGAGGACTGGTTCGAAGATCCCTGTTTCTGCTTCAGGAATGGGGATCAGCTTCTCTGCTTCAGCTCCAGGAAGAAGACTCAAATGGATCAAAATTCTCCTTCAATTGGATCGTCCAAGGCATGCAGACCTCTTGTTCCTTCAGATCTGGGAGCAATTCGCCAGGTTGAAGTCTTCCTCAGAATTTGATCGGAATTCCCTGGAGTCTTGGGCGAACAGAAAAATATGCTCGACTTCTTGTTAAGGCCAAGTGGATAAGGAGTATATATAGCCCATGGGTCCACAAAATATCTTGGGATCTGTGGGCATAGAAGTTCCCGCCCAAAAAGGCCTTTCCCAAAAGCTTCCACGTGTCCCTGTTAATTACATCAAATAGAGAGAAAGAAAAATTAGACAGACTGTGTCGACACACCTTACCTATATGTCGACACCCTGTCCCAGTTATCACAAAACTGTCCCCTGGAGTCTTGAACTAGTGTCGACACATAACCAGGTTGTGTCGACACCACTGGGTAATCACAGATGACTTGTTCTGGGACAATGCACTAGTGTCGACACACAACCAGGTTGTGTCGACACCACTGAGTACTTTTGAGCTGTAAATGTGAAGGAAACATTGTGAGAACAAATGTAAGCATGATTTCAAAGTATTAATGAATCACATTTGGCTATCATCAAAATCAGAGATCCAACACGTGTCGCGTGCTGGGCGCCCGGACTAACGTCAGCAGGCTTAAGGCGACAGCCTAAAGCGTCGCGTTCAGATCGCGACTTATAAGGGCGTCGCGTTCTTAACCGCATTGCGTTTTTAAGAAACCCTGGCAGAACAGAGTTCACGGGGGCTCTGCTCGGCCAGGGGGTTTTTGCTGTGGGATTTTTGGGCGATTCGGCTTGTTAGAGCTTGGCTTGACGAGCTTCCACCGCGAGGATGCTACGTGGAGTGGAGGAACGTCGTACGAGCTTCGTTCTTCGCGATCTTCACGAAGGTAGGGAGATTTCCTGTGTTGATTCGTGAATTGCCCGTGTGTGGTGGATAATGTGTTTCCTGCTTTCTAAATCTTAGATAGCATGAGTAGGAACACATTAAAGCATGAAAATGGAATGGAAACCGTAGGTTCTAAAGAGTTTGGGGCGATCCGGATGATGGATTTCGGATTAGGGTTCGCACCTGCTAAGGCGTCGACCCTTGGCGTCACGATCATGTCGCGACACAGCGATACATCGCATTCAGAAGGCGACCTATCGTGTCGTCACGTCCTGTAGGCGACGTTTCACCTTGTCGCGACAAGAGCCGAATACTGTTATCCGAGAATACATATAAATATATAATTATCTGTTTAGCGTGGTTTGTGATTGTGATGATAAAAAGAGGTGCATTGGCACTCTCTTTACGCTCGGGGAGCGTGTGGTGTGTGATTTATATGGTGTTCACGTGGTTTACGTGGAGGTTTCACGTGGCTTGTGGTTGTGCACGTGGTTTCTGTGTACGTGGCATGTAGTTTGACGCCTTCCGTGGATACCTCTTCAGTTGGGAGCCCCAGGTTTTGTGTGAGCCAGGCACGTGAGTGCTCGGGGCTTGTCCCGGTACTGGGTACCGACGAGGTCTTGTCGTCTTCCTGGACACCCTCACTCTTGTGCTGAGTAGTACGTCCGGCTGAGGGAAAGACGACAATGGGATAGCGACTAGAGAGAGTTTGTTGTGTTGTCGCTTGTAGCGAGCTCGTAGTTGGGGGAGACGGACACCAGTATGAAGGATCGAAAAGGATATGGACAAGATCTAGAAGGGGCGGGGGGTTGAATAGATCTAGACCTGTGACGACCTCATTATACGGTACGGTTATACCAACCACGTCGATATAGCGAGCGTCATCACAGTGGGACATTTACCCAACAATAACATTCAGCTGAGATACACGTGAATATAAGAACAGAGTAGCGGAAGTAAAAGAACCACTGTCTTCATTTCATTCATCATCCACATTCAACATACATAAATCGATAACATTAAAGAACTGAAAGTCCACATAATTAAATTGCTGAAAATTTAATACATAAATGTCCGCACTTATACATTCCCTTTCTATAGTAATTCTAATACAATGTTGCAATTACCTACTATGAAAATCTCAAAATGTCACAAGTACTCCAACACTCTAATCTCCACGCTCGGAGTCGGTCTCCAACGTCTCCTCCACAAGTGTCTCGTCACCAACTACACCTGTACGCCGAAGCAAGTAGTGAGTCTAAAAGACTCCGCAAGTAATTCTACACATACCGCACATGCACATATCATAGTAGGTTCTACATACACATTCACAAGACACAATATGTAGCATGCTTGACATTAAATTTTACAACCTATCATGGTGAATCTACAATTTAAACACATGGACTATGCTTTCAGATTTTCTAAATCAAAATCATCTATCACATGCTTTCTATTCATTCCTCACATAAAAATCTACCTTCAGCCAACTAAGACATGGAAGCCATTAACATAAATTCCCGAGCATGTATGAAAGGAAACATACCTAACATGGAATCTACACATTTATATGCATATACGTAACCATTTACATGCTTTAAGCTTGCTGGTTTTACATACTTTAGTAACCATAATCTAACACATGAGAGCTATAACAGCGATTAAAACGCAACATGTGCACAACCAAGTATGGGAGTTGTTTATATATGCTTTAACAATTATCCCTAGCATGGATTTTAGGCATTTTGCATACATAAACATGATCATAACAAAGTAAAGCTACTGTTTAAGCATGATTTCAGATTGTCATAACATGGATTACAAACTCACATCCTCACATTTTGGTTTCACATCTTTACACAATTCCAAATTTACATATTTCACACTTTACACATGCACTTTTACACATTGTTCACATTCACATTTTTCACATGAACACATACACATTTACACATTCACATTTACACATTCACATTTAGTGCCGTGACACATAGTCCAAACCACCAAAGAAGGACACAACACATCACATCACATAGACGCCATCTAGGCAACACAATGGCGACTCTTGGACTGCGCAGACCGGGAGAACAAGTCTCCACCCTAACCAGTGGTACTTGTCCACCTCCAGGATTTCCCCCTAATGCCCTTAGGGTCACAACACATTGAACCTTCTCAGGGGGACTTTTCCCTGATACGGTTCCACTGCCCTCTGTGGAAGCAATGTCACACTTGGCACAATTTACACATTACACGTTTCCGATTTAAGCACTTAGTTTAGCACATGACACTCACATTTTACTCATTCACTCATTTACACACATGGTGCTCTATTTTCCTGACATGTCACTACAATTACAGAAATTTAGTGCTCAGGAGATTTCACTAATCAGGTTGCTATATACAAAATCAAATCATTTTTACAACGGCATGCATTAGTTTCACAATTTCACATGGAAAATTCATATTGCATCATATACTGGTCAAAATGACCTGAAATTTTAACCACAGGCTAATTTCGGATTTAGGATCCCACATGCAAAATTTCAGATTTTTCTAAGCTAAAACGAAATTACAGAAAATCCAACATTAATTTCACATGCTATCCGTAATTCGATTAACATGGAGTAGTTAAACACAAGCACAATTTTAACCACTCACGGTCTGAACCCTAACAGCGAGAGAGAGCCACATGATTTAATTCAGAATTTATTGGGCAACACACAATTACGGAAGATTTATCGTGACCTATGCATGATTTCTATTTCCCAAACAACATTTCACTAATTCACACAAGCATGTGAAAAATCTCAGAATTTCAGAACAGAGACTGACTAGTACATGCATGACCCATAAAATATAGTATATTCAGACTCGTCCTAAATCACACAAACAAAGGATTGACAAGGTTGATAACTCATCATACATGTATTTCCATAGAATAAATAAACTCTACCATTTACCACCTTGCACAAAATCCATCCACACACCACATTCACTAGTATACATAGTACATAAGAGATTACATTATATCTTCATCGTGAAACATATCGAAATTAGTCGTATAGAAGGGCAGAACAGCTTGCTGTTCTGCTCAGATGAACTTGGCGGCGGTCTCTGGCCGTTCCAGGAGTGGACGGCAATATCGCTAGACGCACACCTGGATCTTGGCGTCAAGGCATTGACGCCAAGTTCCTGTCTGTGCAGAAACACAGACCAAACTCAAATGAAAGGGTGAAAGGGGGGATCCAGGACACGAGGAAAAATTCATAAAATTTATAAAACCAACCTAGACACATACAGGGACGTTATGGGTAGGGTACTTGCCTTTTAGGTACACTCCAAAGGGATCAAAAGCTTGGTGAAGCTCTCCTTGGGCTGTCCCAAGAAGCCTCCAAAACACCTCTCCTCCGGTTCTTGGTTGATGCAGGTGCTAAGCCAGTGGTGGGGAAGCCTCCTCCTTGGTTCCCTCTAGCCTCCAGTTGCAATAGAACGTCGGATGAAGCCTTGGATCGCCGGATTGGAGCCTCCAAAGTTCAGTCTTTGCACAGCTCCGAGCTAGGGTTTTCTCTCCTCTTTTCCTCTTTTCCTCTCTTGGAAAGGGACAAGAGAAGGGTGGGTTGCAGAGAGAGCTTTGTATATAGCCAAAGACCTCTCACCCACGCAGGAGAGGAGATGATGTGATACCCCTTCAGACCGTGGGGACAGCTCCCCAATGGTTGGGGTAGCTTGCTCTCAGAATTCTGGGCTCTGCAACGCATGCAGGTCAGAGAGGTTGGCGTCCACATCGCTGGACGCTGGAATTAGTGTTGGCGTCCATAGGGTTGACGCCGACACCACATCGTCGTCATGATATTGACGCTAATCTGGCCTTCGACCATAGGTCTAAAACATGCAGAAACCCATGCACATCATGTATTATATACATGTAATATCTATATGGTATGTGCACACACTACCATCAAGCAATACATACATTATTTACACTAATTATACACATGCATGCAATAGTATACTAACTAGTACTTACGTAGATATTTACATACGTACATACACAACATGAATCATTTATATGCAATAAAATAATGCACAAAATTCGAGGGCCTTACACCCTCTCCCCCTTAAAAGAAACTTCGTCCTCGAAGTTAGAACGACACTACTCAAACAAAAGGGGATACTTCTTCTCATCGCATCCTCAAGCTCCCAAGTAGCCTCCTCTCGTGAGAAGTTCCGCCATAGAACTTTCACCGATGCAATACTCTTGTTCCGGAGATGCTGAACCTTCCGGTCAAGATAGCTACTGGTTGCTCGACATACAATAGATCTGGCTGGATCTCCACTGGCTCATGACTAATCACATGAGACGGATCTCGGACATACTTCTTGAGCATAGATACGTGGAACACAGGATGAACACTAGCCAAAGCTGGGGGTAAGGCTAGCTCATATGCCACGCTGCCCAAACGTCTGAGAATCTCATATGGGCCAATGAACCTAGGATTCAACTTGCTATGCCGGCCAAATCTGACGACACCACGAGTAGGCGATATCTTCAAGTAGACATATCACCAACTTCGAACTCCAAATCCTTCCTTCTGTTGTCGGCATAACTCTTCTGCCTATCCTGCCGCAACAAGCCTCTTCCTGATAAGCTGGACCTTATCCGAAGTTTCCTGAACTAACTCCGGTCCGATCAACTGCCTATCACCAATCTCCTCCCAACATAACGGAGATCTGCAGGGCCTACCATACAACGCCTCGAATGGAGCCATACCAATACTAGCATGAAAGCTGTTGTTGTATGCGAACTCCACAAGAGGTAAATGACGTTCCCAATCATCCTTCCAATCCAGAACACACGCCCTCAACATATGCTCGAGCGTCTGGATAGTCCTCTCGGACTGTCCATCGGTCTGGGGATGAAACGCCGAACTGAGCTTCAGCTCCGAACCTAAAGCATCCTGAAGACCCTTCCACAACCTCGAAGTTAATCTCGGATCTCGATCCGAAATGATCGACTTCGGCACACCATGCAATGTAATGATACCACTAACATACAATCTAGCTAAACTCTCTACTGACTGCTTCTTCTTCATAGGCAAGAAATGAGCAGTCTTCGAGAATCTATCTACGACTACCCAAATCGAATCATTGCCCCTTCTAGATCGAGGCAAACCCGAAACGAAATCCATAGTGACAGCTTCCCACTTCCATACTGGGATATCCATCTTCTGCATAAGGCCAGATGGTCGCTGTCGCTCGGCTTTCACTTGCTGACACACTAGACATCTAGACACATAATCCGCAACATCTTTCTTCATGCCGGACCACCAAATGACCTCTTTAGATCTTGGTACATCTTAGTGTTATTCGGATGAATAGAGATCGCGATCTATGAGCCTCCGCTAACACATGCTCACAGACATCTACTAAATCAGGGACACAACACGGTGCTGAAATCTAATCACACCGTCCTCATCATGAGCAATGCCTGCCTTGCCCACTAACTCTAAGAGTCTAGGGTCGGCTCCCTGTTGCTCGATCACCTCATCCAAAATCGAGGATCTAAGAGCTAACTGAGCTACAAAAGCCTGACATAGCGATGGCTCTAACTCAGTCAACGCGCAAGCCGCATCTTCCAACATCTTCCAATCCTGCTGGAGGGATGGCCTCTTTCTACTAAGAGCATCTGCTACGACATTCGCTTTTCCAGGACGGTACTGAAGGTCGAACCGGTCTGCGCAGTCCAAGAGTCGCCATTGGAATGCCTAGATGGCGTCTATGTGTAATGTGATGTGTATATGTCCTTCTTTGGTGGTTTGGACTATGTGTCACGACACCTAAAAATATGTAAAGTGTAATGTGAAATGTGTATGTGACCATGTGTAAATGTGTAAGTGACATGTGAATGTGTATGTGTAAAGTGTAACCATGTGAAAAGAGGAAACTAGTGTAAAGAAAAATGTGAAATTCTAGATGTGTAAATGCGTTATTGAAACCCATGTGAGACTAAATCTGAAACCATGTGAATTCAGAAAATGCATGTTATTATTCTTATGTTATGTGTGCAAAAATGTTTAGAGTCCATGTTAGGACAACGAGTGAATATGTGTGCAAATAGCATGATAGATTGTTCATATGATATGTTTAAGCAACGTTGTAGCTCTCATGTGTAGGTTTATAGCCATTGAATCATATGAATCAGCAACCTAAAGCATGTGAAAAGGTTCATGTAAGTGTTTAAAAATGTGTAAAACCCATGCTAGTTGCGTTACCTCACATGCATGTAAATTGTTCATGTTGATAGCTTATGTTTGATTGTTTAAAAGGTTAAAGTTCATGAGTAAATTGAATAGAGATCATGTGATAGGTGAAGTTTATTTTAGAAAACTGAAAGCATGAGTTATGTATGAAATTGTAGAATGTTCATGATAGGTTGAAAACTTGAAATGACTAGCATGCTATGTGTTGCTAATTGTAATGGGCATGTAGAAACCATTAGGACTTCTAAGTGTACATCATGAGTAGTGTTGCTTGCTGAGTCCTTGGACTCACTCCTTGCTTCGGCGTACAGGTATAGTTGGTGACACAGTACCTTTGGAGGAGGCAGCAGAGAGACTCCGAGCGCGGAGACTAGCTAGTTGTTAGAGCTTCTTTGTGATTGTGTACTTCATAGTATGTATTTGGAACATTGTATTAGAATTATCATGAAAGGAATGTATTATGTGGACATTTTGTAATCCTATTTCAGCAATTTAAATTATGTGAGCTCTTAGTTTCTCATTGTTAATTGTGAAAATTCATGTATGGTTAATGTGGATGATGAATGAATGGAGATAGTTCTCTTTTACTTCCGCTACTCTGTTGTATATTCGCGTGTATCTCAGCTGTATGTATCGTTTGGGTAAATGTCCCACTGTGGCAGCACTTGTTATACCGACGTGGGTTGGTACAACCGTACCGGTGTAATGAGGGCCGTCACACACATGCTCGAACTTGGCCCGAAAGAGCCTCACGAACTCGTCCCAAGCAACATCGATAGCTCCGTCCTCAAACCGGGTACGCAGCAATGAAGCCCACCAAACATCAGCTCTTTCCTGCAGTACACCGTCATAAGCACCATCTAAACAAATCTAGCTTAACAAAACATACAAGCATATAAACCAAAACATACCTGTAGCATGTAGGTGGGTAATGTAACCTTATCCTCATCTGCACACCTGATGGCTCGAAGATCTTTTCTATCTCCCTCATCCAGCTTTCAGCCAACAATGGATCGCTCTCCCCCTTAAAAGAGGGTGACAACATCCTCTTGAATCTCTCCATGGTAGAAGGTCCACCACGGTCCTGAGCCGGTACTTGAGCCTGCTACAGTGCACATCAAGCAATATACAATCAACATAATATCACATAAGCAATTAAACAGACTATTAGTCATTTTATTAGTCTAACCTGAGCCTCCAACTGCGCCTGGAGTTCTGCCTGGGTATGAGCCTGCGTCTGCATGGCTTGCACGTACCTTGCATGAATACTCCATAATCCACAGGCGGCGGTGGGGGAAGTACAGAACCTTGCGGTGCCGGGGCCTGCTGGTCCGCCCGCTCGTCACGTCGCGGCTCGTCCTCACGGGCCGACGCTCCACCACGCCTACCTCTCGAAGCCATGGCTGTAATAAATTTTAGCCACCATTAGCTAGGTTATTAAGTTTTCTAACCATCTTCTTATCTATTTTTCATTCATTATTAATCAATTCTACACATGTGGACATACTTAGCATGCAATGAAGATGACTTATGTATATTCATGTGCAATCTCAACCAGTTGCTCTGATACCAATCTCTGTGACGACCCTCATTATACCGGTACAGTTATACCAACCCATGTCGATATAGCGAGCGTCATCACAGTGGGACATTTACCCAACAATACATTCAGCTGAGATACACGTGAATATAAGAACAGAGTAGCGGAAGTAAAAGAACCACTGTCTTCATTTCATTCATCATCCACATTCAACATACATAAATCGATAACATTAAAGAACTGAAAGTCCACATAATTAAATTTCTGAAAATTTAATACATAAATGTCCGCACTTATACATTCCCTTTCCATAGTAATTCTAATACAATGTTGCAATTACATACTATGAAAATCTCAAAATGTCACAAGTACTCCAACACTCTAATCTCCACACTCGGAGTCGGTCTCCAATGTCTCCTCCACAAGTGTCTCGTCACCAACTACACCTGTACGCCGAAGCAAGTAGTGAGTCTAAAAGACTCCGCAAGTAATTCTACACATACAGCACATGCACATATCATAGTAGGTTCTACATACACATTCACAAGACACAATATGTAGCATGCTTGACATTAAATTTTACAACCTATCATGGTGAATCTACAATTTAACACATGGACTATGCTTTCAGATTTTCTAAATCAAAATCATCTATCACATGCTTTCTATTCATTCCTCACATAAAAATCTACCTTCAACCAACTAAGACATGGAAGCCATTAACATAAATTCCCGAGTATGCATGAAAGGATACATACCTAACATGGAATCTACACATTTCTACGCATATACGTAACCATTTTACATGCTTTAAGCTTGCTGGTTTTACATACTTTAGTAACCATAATCTAACACATGAGAGCTACAACAACGATTAAAACGCAACATGTGCACAACCAAGTATGGGAGTTGTTTATATATGCTTTAACAATTATCCCTAGCATGGATTTTAGGCATTTTGCATACATAAACATGATCATAACAAAGTAAAGCTACTGTTTAAGCATGATTTCAGATTGTCATAACATGGATTACAAACTCACATCCTCACATTTTGGTTTCACATCTTTACATAATTCCAAATTTACATATTTCACACTTTACACATGCACTTTTACACATTGTTCACATTCACATTTTTCACATGAACACATACACATTTACACATTCACATTTAGTGCCGTGACACATAGTCCAAACCACCAAGAAGGACACAACACATCACATCACATAGATGCCATCTAGGCAACACAATGGTGACTCTTGGACTGCGCAGACTGGGAGAACAAGTCTCCACCCTAACCAGTGGTACTTGTCCACCTCCAGGATTTCCCCCTAATGCCCTTAGGGTCACAACACATTGAACCTTCTCAGGGGGACTTTTCCCTGATACGGTTCCACTGCCCTCTGTGGAAGCAATGTCACACTTGGCACAATTTACACATTACACGTTTTCCGATTTAAGCACTTAGTTTAGCACATGACACTCACATTTTACTCATTCACTCATTTACACACATGGTGCTCTATTTTCCTGACATGTCACTACAATTACAGAAATTTAGTGCTCAGGAGATTTCACTAATCAGGTTGCTATATACAAAATCAAATCATTTTTACAACGGCATGCATTAGTTTCACAATTTCACATGGAAAATTCATATTGCATCATATACTGGTCAAAATGACCTGAAATTTTAACCACAGGCTAATTTCGGATTTAGGATCCCACATGCAAAATTTTAGATTTTTCTAAGCTAAAACGAAATTACAGAAAATCCAACATTAATTTCACATGCTATCCGTAATTCGATTTAACATGGAGTTAAACACAAGCACAGTTTTAACCACTCACGGTCTGAACCCTAACAGGCAGAGAGCCACATGATTTAATTCAGAATTTATTGGGCAACACACAATTTACGGAAGATTTATCGTGACCTATGCATGATTTCTATTTCCCAAACAACATTTTCACTAATTCACACAAGCATGAGAAAAATCTCAGAATTTCAGAACAGGGACTGACTAGTACATGCATGACCCATAAAATGTAGTATATTCAGACTCGTCCTAAATCACACAAACAAAGGATTGACAAGGTTGATAACTCATCATACATGTATTTCCATAGAATAAATAAACTCTACCATTTACCACCTTGCAAAAAATCCATCCACACACCACATTCACTAGTATACATAGTACATAAGAGATTACATTATATCCTCATCGTGAAACATATTGAAATTAGTCGTATAGAAGGGCAGAACAGCTTGCTGTTCTACTCAGATGAACTTGGCGGCGGTCTCTGGCCGTTCCAGAAGTGGACGGCAATATCGCTGGACGCACACCTGGATCTTGGCGTCAAGGCATTGGCGCCAAGTTCCTGTCTGTGCAGAAACACAGACCGAACTCAAATGAAAGGGTGAAAGGGGGGATCCAGGACACGAGGAAAAATTCATAAATTTATAAAACCAACCTAGACACATACAGGGACGTTATGGGTAGGGTACTTGCCTTTTAGGTACACTCCAAAGGGATCAAAAGCTTGGTGAAGCTCTCCTTGGGCTGTCCCAAGAAGCCTCTAAACACCTCTCCTCCGGTTCTTGGTTGATGCAGGTGCTAAGCCAGTGGTGGGGAAGCCTCCTCCTTGGTTCCCTCTAGCCTCCAGTTGCAATAGAACGTCGGATGAAGCCTTGGATCGCCGGATTGGAGCCTCCAAAGTTCAGTCTTTGCACAGCTCCGAGCTAGGGTTTTCTCTCCTCTTTTCCTCTTCTTCCTCTCTTGCAAAGGGACAAGAGAAGGGTGTGAGTTGCAGAGACGGCTTTGTATATAGCCAAAGACCTCTCACCCACGCAGGAGATGATGTGATACCCCTTTCAGACCGTTGGGGACAGGTCCCCAATGGTTGGGGTAGCTTGCTCTCGGAATTTGGGCTCTGCAACGCATGCAGGTCAGAGAGGTTGGCGTCCACATCGCTGGACGCTGGAATTAGTGTTGGCGTCCATAGGGTTGACGCCGACACCACATCGACGTCATGATATTGACGCCAATCTGGCCTTCGGCCAGAGGTCTAAAACATGCAGAAACCCATGCACATCATGTATATATACATGTAATATCTATATGGTATTGTGCACATACTACCATCAAGCAATACATACATTATTTACACTAATTATACACATGCATGCAGTAGTATACTAACTAGTACTTACGTAGATATTTACATACATACATACACAACATGAATCATTTATATGCAATAAAATAATGCAACAAAATTCGAGGGCCTTACAAGACCAACTATTGCGAAAGCTTAACCAATTTAGAAAAACTCTTGAATCAGAGACAATTGAAAATAGATTTCACAGATCTGAAGAGTGATTAAGTGAGTTGTGCAATTGGAGTGTGTGAACAAGTTAATTAAATGTGAATTTGAAAGCTCCTATGCATGCATCTAATGTAAATAGAATTCAAACCACAATCAAACCACTGCACAGAGACTTTTAGGTGGTTCGGAAATCACACCATTTGATTCCTACATCCACCCCCCACACAGTGAGAATCCACTAACAAACTTGGGTACACCACACCCACTGGAGCCTGACAACTCCAACAACCTGAGTTTACAACTCACACGACCTCTAGAGCAAGACTACTCTAGAACCCTGAGCAAGACTGCTCAACCACAACCTGAGTACACGACTCAGAACCACTGAGCACTACGGCTCACAAACAACTTGCTAGAAAGAAATACAAGATTCAGATCCTCTAGCAATAGGTCTGATCTATCAAGAGTTAATTCATGAGACTTATGCAACAACTCATGCACAATCTCAGAATCACTTAGAAGAGAAAAGGGAAAATGAAGAATTGTATGAATAATCTCTTCTCTTTAGATGTACTTCCTTGTAGAAGGTCGAATTGTGAAGAATCTTGAATCCTTGAAGTCCTGGCCGATACTCTGCACTTTGAGCTTTGGGATCTTCCTTGAAGTCTTCTCAATCGACTGCTTCCACTTGATCTGCTTCCTTGAGATGATCCAATTGCATCTTCAGTGATCAAACTCCACTTCTCATGCTTGGACAGATGAGAATTGGATTGAGGAATCACCAGGAGAGCAAGAACAGGGAGGAGAACTCTTCTTGCCGCCAAACGAATTTCTGGAAGGCTCTGAAAGGGTTCTCTTGTGTTGGATGGCCAATAGGAGGGTATTTATACCCTAAATAGTCCAAATGTACCCTTGGGGGTCGTAGGCACCGATCCAAGGCCGATCCAGCAATTCCCTAGGGTGCCACATGTCCAGGAGAAACTTTAAGTCATAAAGTTTCCGGAGTGTGTCGACCTGCCCATAGGGTGTGTCGACACACTGTCCCAGATAGGCAAAACTTTCCCTGGGAGAGGTCTCTAGTGTCGACCTGAGATGATCCAGTGTCGACACCCTGTCCCAGTCTGGCAAACAGGCCTTCTGGGAGAGGCATCTAGTGTCGACCTGTCTGCATTTGGTGTCGACCTGACTGCATCTGGTGTCGACCTGACTGCATCTGGTGTCGACCTGATTGTAGAGACCTGTGAACATGGTTCTCTGGGATCTGCCTCTAGTGTCGACCTGACTTGGTCTAGTGTCGACACTACTTGACCATTTCTTCATCTTTTAGCTTAGGGCTTGGAGCATTGTGTCGACACCAGTGTGGGGTGTGTCGACACTATCCTTGGAAGAAATGTTTGTCCCTGAGAAATAAACACATAAATCATTAGTCCAATGTATTATCATGAATATAAATGATAAATGTGTTTGGAAACATGCTTTTTGAAATGTTATTTCATGTGTGATGTATTTCACATGTTCCAATTACTGTGCATTAAAATCACAACTTGTCATCATCAAAATATGAGGAGAAATGAATTATATTCACACTCAACCCAACAATCTCCCCCTTTTTGATGATGGCAACATTAAGTTCATATGAAAGTTCAAAGTTTCAATGAAATGTGATTTTAAGCTTTTATTTACTCAGTCATCAATTTGAAAAACATTGATAGACACTGAGCTATGTTTCATTTCCTTTTTATTCACACATGTCAAAGACTTTTAAAAATACTTTATTTGCACACATTAGAGACACAATGTTACTAATGATGAACTATTTTCACAAAAGGTCAAGCAGCTTGACAAGCATCCATTCATTCATGACACTCATTCAAAATTCAATCACATTCAAGAAAAGATGTTTCTTTGCATTTCATCCAACAAAAGTCATTTCATTCAAAAATGTGCATTACAATCTTTCAAAAGGAGACATTTCAGAAAAGCTTTACAATCATCCAAATAGAAAAAACATCATTCCAAAAGAAACTTTCTTGCTTTCTAACTTTCTCCCCCCTTTGACATCATCAAAATAAGATACATTAGGCAGGAGGAGGAGGAGGAACTGGAAGTAGAATGGCTTCTATGGACTTGAGTCTTGAATCCATAGCATGAAGGCTTGTATGAAGTTGCTTCTGCATTGTGGATAATCTAGTGTGGACAATCTCTTCCAGGTGTTGACTATTATCAGACAAGGTGTACTGAAGAGATGACAAGTCAACTGAAAGTGTTGTGCACTAGAGGATGAACTTCCAATTCCATATTGTTGATGTTCTTCAGCTCCTTTTTGAGGTCAGTCATTTCACTGTCAATGTGAGCTGACAGATTTTTCATGCTTTCCAAGTCATCAACTAAATGAAAATGATAATCTGGTCTTGGAAATCTGGGTCAGTGTCTCCTTGGTGTTGAATACATCAGCCTGGGAATTTGCCAAAATTCCCTGAAGGACCATTTCCAACTTATCTTGGTGTTCTTTCAACTCAATAGAAGCATCTGCCAGGGTTCCAATCAACTATTAAACCTTTGGACTGCATGGTCTGATGCTGCTTTTTGCTCAATGATTTTGCAGACATTGTATTCTCCAACCTCTGTACCTTCAATTCAAAATTCTCTGTCATGTGCTGAAAGAAAGTTTGAAGGCATCAAATTTGTCATTCAGAATGAATATAATTCTGGTGGTACAGAAGGTCCACCAAAAGCATAGGAGGTTTGAGCTTGAGGTTGGGGAGTGAAGGTAGGAGTATCCTTGGCAGATGGTGGGTGAAGAATTGTGAAATGGAGGAGTGAGAGGGGCATCCTGGGGTAGTTGAAGTTCAGGTTCAATGTGAGGCTGATCCTCAGGAGCTAGAGGCTGTTCCTCTGGAATGGGAGGCTGGTCCTCATGAGCTTGAGGCTGGTCCTCATTAGCTGGAGGCTGGTCCTCAGGAGGTGGTATCACTGCCTCTGGAGCCTCAGGAACTGGGGCCTCAACAACTACTGGCCCTCTCCTCACTTGGTCACCCTCAAGCCTGAATCCCATAAACTTTTGAACATGCTTGAAGCAGTAATGTTGGATTTGGGAATCGGCTTAGATTTCTCATTAGCTAGAGACACACCAAAATGCTTAAAGACTTGAGTCAAGTGAGCTGCATAAGGAAGAGATCTATTGAGATCTTTCCTGGTTGTCTCAGAGATGATTTGGTACATTATGACATGGAGGTTGACCTTTATGTCCTTTTTCATGCAATATATCACAAATCTTTGAATATCTGTGAGTCTATCCCTGCCACCACCTTGAGGTGTGATTATAGTGGTGAGAATGTGATGGATAAGTCTCACACAGGTGGAAAGTGTTTGTGTTGAACTTGGTGACATGGGTCTGCTTGGGATCAGACTCATCAGCTTGCAATCCAGTCAAGATAGTGTAAGCTTCATGAAGGTCAAACTCAAAATTGTGGTAATCGCTCCTTCATCTGGAATTTTAATATGGTGGCTGCTGGGCTGTGGGCATATCAATCACAACACCTTTGACCTCAGACTTATAACCATCATCAGTGCATTCCAAATTCATGTAGAATTCTTGAACAAGACGAGGATAATGATCCAAATTCAGAGATAAAAGGTACCAAGTCTGAAATGAGAAGAAACTGTGAATTTCTGGAAATGCAGCTGCTAACTGAGTATCTGTCAAATCACTGCCCTAGTTTTCAAAATCATCTTCCCTTCACTAACCGACTTGGAAGGGGTGGCCTCAGAAGATGAGGAGGATGATTCCTCAGAAGCGTCAGGAGAAGAACCAAAATCCGTCTCCTAGGGTTTGCGGTTCCTCTACCTCGAACGGAGGATGTCCTACCTCTCTTGGCAGAAGAGGGAGATGCAGAGGAAGGCCCTGGCTGCTCTGCAGGGTCATGGCGCCTCTTGCTTCTCTCTTTCAGTGGGAGGTTCTTCTTCCGCCGGAATGGGCCGAGCTGTGCCCTGGACCTTGCTCCACGGCGAGGGGCTTGCTTGGGTGCCATGGAAGCAAGAGAGAGTGGAATAGCAGAGGATGGAGAGGAAGGAATGAGGAAGAAGACAAGGATGGGTTGGAGGAGGGAAGAAGGTGGAATGGTCGCCGTATTCAAAGGTGGAAGGCGGCCATGGGGTCGACCTTGCATATAAAAAGGGGTTTCGAGGTGCAATGCCCCGCAGGAACAAGAAGACCTTAACCGGCGCCCACGCTTGAATTACCCTGGAGGGTTATGTGTCGACACTAGAAGAGGTTAGTGTCGACCTGGGCTTAAGTGTGTCGACACTAGATTGAGGTAGTGTCGACCTGGCCTGATGAAAAGTTAAGATGTGAGAATGGGAAAATTGGTGAGCTTTGGGACATCTTTAAAATGATAAACAATGGGTGGAATTAACATTTCAAGGATTTTTAAGAGGCTTAAAAAATCATTTGTCATATTTTGCAGAAATTCAACACAATTCAAGTTTTACACAACATCCAAGATATGATTCATTCAGTGACTTGAGCCAATAAAATGATAATTTGAGAAATATAATACACAAACAATCAACTACAAACTACCATATTCTTCAAATCCAAAGAAATAAAATATCTTTTAGAGTGAAATCAAGTGTGTTGAAAGTAAACAAGTGTTTGTAAAAACAACTTGATGATGGATAGGATGATTCTTTTAAACAATTCTCCTTTGATAGACATTTTGTTTTTGAATCAAACTATCAAATGTGATAAATCTTGTTCACTCAAGAACTAATACTTTTTACACACCATAGTCCCTGGATACTAAAGATTTATCCATTATCAAGTCTCAAAGGGGTAAATGATGACCTTTTGACATGAAAATATACGTTTTTCAGACGCCAATATTTCCAGTTACTCAGTCATCATAAAAAGATAGGGCATATTTATTTTGTTTTGCATTTATTTTTGATTTTGAACCCCTTTGAACAGAGATAGCAGTAATGCCTCATGACATACATGGCACTTCATTCATTGTGAAGGTGTGTAGTTTCTCAGCATATGTGCCATTGCTCTGTTGAATTATCAGTTTTTGGAGAGTTTTGTAAAATTGAAATCATTTATATCCAACATCAATTGCAAACAAAGAAATGTTTAAATTCAAGATACACATTATCTTTCAGTCTTTGAAAGAGATTTGAATTTCTGTAGTTTTGAAGAATATAGGTGAGAGTTGACAAAAAATATAGTAGATCACTCAAGAATCATTTTGAGACTCTAGACATCTAAATGAGGACATCATGCAAGGAATTGATGTAATTCAAGAAGAGTTTTAAATTTTTCAAAAGAGATGACTTGTGAATTCTCTAGCTCCCCCTGAGATGAGATTCCAATCACTTTTCATCAAATAAAGAAATGCAAGTATTTTGAAATCAGAAATGATTCTCTTTGAACAACAAAGCTCCCCCTCAACAATTGCATATTCATTTCTTGGTACTTGGCGGAGACACATACTCTCGCATAGTGAAAGTGTCCAGACAAGCATAACTTGTCCTTCTCCAAGTCACCATTTGATATACCAAGAAATTCAACACAATGTGAGTTGAAGAATCCATTGTCAAAAAGAAATGGAAGTGAGCAATATGAATCAAGGAAGCAAAGGATAAAGAATGATGCAAAGAACTCCCCCTCAGAAAATGCCTAACACTCAACCCAAACCCAATGAGAGAGATCAAGAAAATGGACATTTACAAAGGCCAAGCTCTCTCCTCAAAGATGAGAATCTACTGTCAGGAAGAGGTTTGGTGAAGATGTCAGCAATTTGTTTTTCAGTTTCTATGAAGTGGAGTTCAAAGGATTTCTTTGCTACCTCATCTCTCAAGAAATGATGCCTAATTTCAATATGCTTTGTTCTTGAATGCTGAATTGGGTTTTTAGACAGATTTATTGCACTTGTGTTGTCACAAAGAATGGGAACACAACCTAACTCTTGGTTATAATCAAGAAGTTGATGTTTCACCCAAAGAATTTGAGTTCCACATCTACCTGCTGCAACATACTCAGCCTCTGCAGTTGACAGAGCAACTGAATGTTGCTTTTTAGAAGCCCAAGAGATTAGGCACCCACCTAAGTATAAACACAAGCCACTTGTGATTTTTCTATCTAATTTACATCCAGCATAGTCAGCATCACAATAGGCAATCAAATCTAACTTGCAACCAGCAGGATACCAAATTCCAATATCACATGTTCCAACAAGATATTTGAAAATTCTTTTAACAGCTAACATGTGACTTTCCTTAGGATTTGATTGAAATCTAGCACACAAACACACACTAAACTGAATATCAGGTCTAGAAGTTGTAAGATAGAGTAGAGAGCCATCATACCTCTGTATGTCTTTGGGTCTACTGACTTACCAAGTGAGTCTTCTTCTAGCTTAGCATTAATTGCAATGGGTGTGTTTGAATGCTTGAGGTTCTGGAAGTCAAACCTTTTCAGAAGTTCCTTGACATACTTGGTTTGACTTATGAAGATCCCCTCATGTGTTTGGTTAACCTGCAATCCCAAGAAAAACTGTAAGTCTCCACAGGCTTTTTTATTGGTTGATCCAAATATTATGGTTCCAACATAACATTTTGGACTGCAATTATTTGTTTATTAACTGTTTGTGAACAAAGTTTGATCAACATTTCCTCTAGAATATCCTTTTTCAAGCAAAAAGGAACTCAAACGGTCATACCAAGCTCTGGGAGCTTGTTTAAGACCATAGAGAGCCTTATGAAGCTTGAAACATGATTAGGATGTTTTTCATTTTCAAATCCTGGAGGTTGTTCAACAAAAACTTTCCTTTATGTATCCATTTAGAAATGCACTTTTGACATCCATTTGATAAACTTTAAATTTCATGGAGGATGCAAAAGCAAGGAAAATTCTAACAGCTTCTAGTCTAGCTACAGGGGCATATGATTCTTCAAAGTCAATTCCAAATTCTTGATTGTACCCCTTTGCAACTAGCCTAGCTTTATTTCTAATGACTTGACCATTTTCATTAGTTTATTTCTGAAAACCCATCTAGTGCCAATGACTGTTTGGTCACTAGGTCTAGGTACTAATTCCCATACTTGATTTCTTTCAAATTGATGAAGTTCATCATGCATTGCATTGATCCAATAGAACTCAATAAAGCTTCATCAATTGACTTTGGTTCAATTTGGGAAATTAGAGCTAGTGGGTCTTCATCAATAACATGCAGGAATGATGATCTAGTCCTAACTCTATCATGCAAATTGCCAACGACATTTTCCAATGGGTGATCTCTCAAAAATCTATGCTCAGAATTACCTGTTGAGGGGTACTTAAATCTGGAACAACATTACCTGATCCACTTGAAGATGGTGACTGGATGTTCAAGTTCTCACCAATGTCTTCAAGTTCCTCAACAGTTGGTGAAGAGTCCACAATGAAATCATCCTCTTCACTGTCTTGACTTTCCCTGCAAGATTTAGAGTTATTAGTTGAAAAGGAATTTTCATCAAAGATAACATGTGGAGATTCTTCAACAGTTTTGTTTTTGAGGATGTACACTCTGAAAGCTCTTGACACTTCTGAATAGCCAAGAAAAATTGCTTCCTGACTTTTAGCATCAAACTTGTCAAGATTTTCTTTATTATTGTTGTGTACAAAACATTTGCACCCAAAGTTTTGAAATAAGAAACAGTTGGCTTTTTGTTTTTCAATAATTCATAGGGGTTTTTTCTGATTTTTGGTCTGATCAAAGCTCTATTTAGAATGTGATTTCTGTGTTTACAGCTTCAGCCCAGAAGGATTTGGGCAAATTGCTTTCTAAGAGCATGGATCTAGCCATTTCCACAAGAGTTCTATTCTTTCTTTCCACAACTCCATTTTGTTCTGGAGTTCTTGGTGAAGAAAACTTGTGAAATATTTGAAGTTCAGCACATAAATCAGAAAAGGATTTGTTTTCAAACTCACCCCCATGATCAGTCAAAATGTTTTTGATTTTATATGGATAAGTTGTTAAGGCAGTGGTACAGAAATTCCTGAACTCAAGGCAACAGTATCACTTTTTTGTGGACAAGAAGATAACCCAGGTAAATCTGGTAAAATCATCAATGATCACAAACCCATATCTCTTGCCACTTAGACTTAGAATTCTTGTTGGGCCAAAGAGGTCCATGTGAAGTAATTCTAGTGGCCTAGATGTGAGTACCTCATTGAAGGTTTTAAAGGATTCCTGGTTTGTTTTCCTTGGCACAAATCCCAAACTTGATTTTCAATATTAGAAAAAGATTCAGGAAGACCCTTAACCAAATTCAGCCTTAACAATTTATTCATTGTTCTGAAACTTGCATGGCCAAGTCTTTTGTGCCAAGTCCATGCAATTTCATCTTTATTAGCAACAAAGCAAAGATTTTCAGAAAAGTTTTTATTGAGGTTGATCATGTAAACATTGTTTTCTCTCTTTCCAAAAAATTTTACTTTATCAGTTGATGAGTCATTATCTGCACAAATCAGATTCAAACACAACTTTGTGACCTTTGTCACATAGTTGGCTAATACTCAGCAAATTGTAATCTAGACCATCAACTAATAAACATTATCAACAGAGTTTGAGGAAGATTGACCAACCTTTCCAGATCCAATGATCTTTCCTTTATTTTTACCTCCAAAAGTTACTGAACCTCCCTCCTTCTCAATCAGGAATGAAAATTTGGCTTTGTCTCCAGTCATGTGTCGTGAACACCACTATCAAGAACCATACATTTGAATTGGGTGCACGACCTTCCTGCAAAATCAATCAGTTGAGAGAAGATTTTGGTACCCAAACAGTGTTGGGACCATCAGAATGTTTGAACATAGTCATCAAATCTTTTCTCACCCAAATTTGATTTGTTTTTTATTTTTGTTTTATTACAGTGGTGTTCTCTGTCTTTTCATTTATTCTTTCCCTTAGGAATGAAAACACCAGTGTTCTTGTTTTCAGTAGGAGGGGAGTTTTTCATTTGAACATGAGAGTTTAGATGAGGAGGTGGAATCCAAGGGTTTTGTTGGTACATCAAGAAATTTGGATAGAAGAATTGGGGATGATACCAAAATGGTTGTGATACCATTGGTTCCAATCAGCTTGATATGCTGTCTTGGAGGTCCAAGGTTTTTCGTGAATGACTTCCTTTGACTTTTTTATATTTTTTAGATTTTTATTTAAATTTTTGGTTTTGTGGTTTGTGTTTGTTGATGTTGAGCAGGTCGACCTTCCCTTGAGTGGTGTCGACACATCAGTCACATAATCCTTCTTCTTGTGGACTGGTGTCGACCTGTCAGGTAACTGTGTCGACCTGGTTGACTTCTTTTTGTTCTGAGTTTTTGAATTTTTTGTTGTTTTGCTTGATGTTTGCTTGATTTCAGTGTTCTCAGGCTAGGACCTTTGACAAATTTAATCAATGGTGCTTTATCCTTTTTCTCACCAGATTTGTCTTTCTTAGATTTTTGTTTATTGAATCCTAGTCCATGAGAATTGATTTCACTTTAGCTCCCAGCAAGGCCTCCAAATTGTCTTTCCCTTTTGTGAAGGTTTCAATAACTTCATCTTTTTCTTTTAGCTGGTTTTCCAAGGTTTTGATTTCTTCAACCTTTTGTTGTTTATCTTTGTTTTCCATTTCTAGCTTTTCAGACAGTTCTTTAAATTCATGGGTGGCCTTTTGAGAGGCAAGCTTAAGCTCATCAATTAAGTTTAGGAGATTTTTTTTTTCTTCATTAAGTTCAGCTACCTCATTTTCTAATTCACAAATTCTTTTGTTTGAGGATTGATATGGTAAATGTTTTCAATTTTCTTTTTGAGATGCTTGTTTTCTTTCCTTATTTCAGAGTATTTTTCAACAAGCTCAGCATATGCATCTTGCCAATCCTCAATTGAAAAGTCTTCGAAGGATGTACTTACCTTTCCATCTGAACTATTCGCCATGAAGCAGATTTCCTCACTTCCAGAGCTTGAGGATTTTTCTTCTTCTTCCTTTTCACTTGAGTCTTCATCAGACCAAGTGGCTACCATGGCCTCTGGCTTCTTGAACTTGTGAATCTTTTTGTGTTTTTCCTTCTTGTTTTCAGAACATTCTCCCTTCATATGTCCTGGCTTGTTGCACCTGTAACAAATGACAATTTCATAAGATTTTTTATTCTTATTGGAATTAACATTAGAAAAAGAAGTGTTTCTTTTACCTGATGAAAATTTCTTTTTCCCAGAAAATTTTCCTTTTCTATATTTTAAGAATTTTCTGAATTGCCTGGTCATGAGGGCAATCTCATCCTCATTGGACTCAGACTCTTTAGAACTGGTTTTCTCCTGATTCTTATCTTTGTTACTTGAAGAGGCCTTTAGTGCTACTGGCTTGGTTTTAATTATATGTTCTTCATTTCTTTTTAAATTGATTTCATAAGTCATTAAGGACCCTATCAATTCATCCAAAGAAATTTTGGACAAATCTTTAGAGTCTTCAATGACTGTAGCCTTAGTGTGCCAGATTGAAGAAAGAGAACGCAAAATTTTTCTTACCAAGTCAGCATCTGAATAATCCTTACCTAAGGCCTTCAGTCCATTTACTATGATCATAAACCTGGCAAACATTTCAGAAATTGTCTCATTAGATTTCATCATAAACAATTCATATTCAGAGACAAGAATATTAGCTTGGTTTCTTTAACCTGAGATGTTCCCTCATAGAGTAACTCAAGTTTATCCCACATCTCTTTGGCAGATTTGCACATTGAGATTCTTGAGTACTCTTTAGGGTGGACTGCACATTGGATCATGTTCATGGCACTATAATTCAAAGTGGCCCTCCTAATCTGTTCCCTAGTCCAGGTCTCTTCCTCCCCCTGATTCTCATAGGGACCTACTTCGACTACCTTCCATATTTCATAGTTTTGGCTCTAAGGAAACCTGCATTCTATTTTTCCAATAAGTGTAGTCGGTCCCATTGAAAAAGGAGGCCTATTAATAGAGTGACCCTCAGCCATGAACCCTCTTGAATCCATTAAGACAATTAAAAGGTGCAAAGAAGAGATATTCAGCAAACAGACAAGCAAACAATAAGACACACAGAACAATCAGAAACCACTCAGATCAGATCAGATATAAACCCGCTCTGATACCAATTGAAGGATCGAAAAGGATGTGGACAAGATCTAGAAGGGGGGGGGGGTTGAATAGATCTAGACCAACTATTGCGGAAGCTTAACCAATTTAGAAAAACTCTTGAATCAGAGACAATTGAAAACAAATTTCACAGATCTGAAGAGTGATTAAGTGAGTTGTGCAATTGGAGTGTGTGAACAAGTTAATTAGATGTGAATTTGAAAGCTCCTATGCATGCATCTAATGCAAAGAGAATTCAAACCACAATCAAACCACTGCACAGAGATTTTTAGGTGGTTCGAAATCACACCATGTGATTCCTACATCCACCCCTCACACAGTGAGGATCCACTAACAAACTTGGGTACACCACACCCACTGGAGCCTGACAACTCCAACAACCTGAGTTTACAACTCACACACCTCTAGAGCTAGACTACTCTAGAACCCTGAGCAAGACTGCTCAACCACAACCTGAGTACATGACTCAGAAACCACTGAGCACTACAGCTCACAGACAACTTGCTAGAAAGAAATACAAGATTCAGATCCTCTAGCAATAGGTCTGATCTATCAAGAGTTAATTCATGAGACTTATGCAACAACTCATGCACAATCTCAGAATCACTCAGAAGAGAAAAGGGAAAATGAAGAATTGTATGAATATCTCTTCTCTTCAGATGTACTCCCTTGTAGAAGGTCGAATTGTGAAGAATCTTGAATCCTTGAAGTCCCTGGCCGATACTCTGCACTTTGAGCTTTGGGATCTTCCTTGAAGTCTTCTTAATCGACTGCTTCCACTTGATCTGCTTCCTTGAGATGATTCAATTGCATCTTCAGTGATCAAACTCCACTTCTCATGCTTGGACAGATGAGAATTGGATTGAGGAATCACCAGGAGAGCAAGAACAGGGAGGAGAACTCTTCTGCCGCCAAACGGATTTCTGGAAGGCTCTGAAAGGGTTCTCTTGTGTGTTGGATGGCCAATAGGAGGGTATTTATACCCTAAATAGTCCAAATGTACCCTTGGGGTCGTGGGCACACGATCCAAGGCCGATCCAGCAATTCCCTAGGGTGCCACGTGTCCAGGAGAAACTTTAAGTCATAAAGTTTCCGAGTGTGTCGACCTGCCCATAGGGTGTGTCGACACACTGTCCCAGACAGGCAAACAGTTCCCTGGGAGAGGTCTCTAGTGTCGACACCCTGTCCAGTCTGGCAAATAGGCCTTTGGGAGAGGCATCTAGTGTCGACCTGTCTGCATCTGGTGTCAACCTGACTGCATCTAGTGTCGACCTGACTGCATCTGGTGTCGACCTGATTGTAGAGACCTGCGAACATGGTTCTCTGGGATCTGCCTCTAGTGTCGACCTGACTTGGTCTAGTGTCGACACTACTTGACCATTTCTTCATCTTTTGGCTTAGGGCTTGGAGCTTGTGTCGACACCAGTGTGGGGTGTGTCGACACTACCCATGGAAGAAATGTTTGTCCCTGAGAAATAACACATAAATCATTAGTCCAATGTATTATCATGAATATAAATGATAATGTGTTTGGAAACATACTTTTTGAAAATTGTTATTTCATGTGTGATGTATTTCACATGTTCCAATTACTGTGCATTAAAATCACAACTTGTCATCATCAAAATATGAGGAGAAATGAATTATTCACACTCAACCCAACATAGTAGGCGTACTGGACCCCAGCTAGTCCTGTTTTCCAGTGTCTCACTTTAGGGAGCTCGGGCCAGAGTCCCTAAAGGTGCCAGGCATGGGCCTGCGAGGTGTGTGGCTTGCAGGTTGTGGTGGTTTAGTTGGACTCCACAGTTCTTGTACTTGTTTAGTGGAGCGGCAGCTGGACCTTTCATCTGTGGCTGCGAGACTGAGAGGTAGTCCTGTGTTGTTGTCCGGGTCAGTAACTGGTGTCGCGAACCAGTTGACGTGGCCCGAGTGTGGCGTTTCTCTACAGTAGCTCGTACACCTGTTTGGTTTTGCTGTTTATTTATTTACGTTGATTCCTATTAAGCGGCAAATGGTAAGTGGTACTCATAGTTTTATATCTTGCTAGATATATTATAAATTGTTAGCGTAGCATTTCCTGCTTTGCTACTTGTGTTCGTTTGCTCGATTTCTAGGGAGTTCCCTACTGAGCCAGTGACTCAAGAGGCTCACCCCTACCTCCTACCAGGTGAGGGAGATCAGGAGATTTCGCACCCGTCGTCCAGTGGAGGGTCAGTACCACCAGCAGTGTAATTTTCACTTTTCTGTTGTTCCACCGGGGTCTGCCCCAGGTCTGTTGTAGTTTGGTTACAGTTGTACTGCAGCTATGTATATTTCATGTAAATATTTGTGAGATGAACAAATCTTATGAATATTTGAGCTGGTTCCTTTATATTTCTACGGACTCGTGGTTTGATATCCCTTGCGAGGCTCCGGCCCATTCGCGGGAGGCGGACTCGAGTTGGGCTCGTTATTGGGATAACGGGTCTGAACGGAGAGGACCGTCACAGTTGGTATCAGAGCAAGGTCCGTAAGAATATAAGGAATTGGAAATTACATAGCTATGTCTTTACTGTAACCCACTGCTGGTAGTGACCCTGGTTTTGTATTGATTTCTTGTGTATTGCATTGTTGGAATAATGTTTGTGCAGGAGTAATATGTCCGAAAGGAGAGATGTGGGAGGTGGTGGAGAAGGGTCAGGAGAGGATCCTACGCAGAGAATGATAGAAAGAATTTGGAAGCTTAATAGAGATTCGGGTAAGTCGGATCAGCAACCACTGGTACAGCCAGCGGCGACAGTACCACCATTTCCAGAGGAGCAGTACCAGTAGCTCCTCCAATTCCACCCCCACCCGGAGTAGAGGTACCTCCTGTCATACCTGTGCAACCGGTAGTTCCAGTAAGACCAGCTACTGGAGAGGAGACTACGGTACTTGTGGAGGATTTTTGAGATTGCACCCCCTACATACTCAGGAAGCCCCAATCCAGATACAGCGGAGCATTGGATATATGAGATCAAGAGGGTATTTGCGATAATGAGGTGTCCCCAGGAGATAGAGTGATTCTTGTAGCATATCAGTTACGAGGGTTTGCGCAGGAATGGTGGCGATTAAATGCAGACAGTTTTCACGGGCATGACGGAGGACACTATTACATGGTCGAAATTTTTGTCAGTTTTTAATGACTCTTTTTTCCCAATTCAGATTCAGTAGATGAAAATAGAGCAGTTCAGGACACTTCAGCAGAGGAACCTCTCGGTGCTTGAATATCAGATGAGATTTATAGCCCTGAGCAGGTACGCCCCATATGTAGTAACTGATATACCATGATGGTGGAATATTTTATTCGAGGTCTGAGGCTAGAATTGCAAGATGTAGTGATTCCATTGATGTGTAGAACAGTGGAAGAGGCAGCTCAGAGAGCAACATACTTGAGAGGACTGTTCGGGCCAGGCAGGGGCAGTCTCAAACAGGTGGCTTAGGCTCGGGTAGTTTCCGACATCCACAACCATCAGGAGGAATTAGTAAGGGGAAAGCACCTTCTGGAGCTTCTTCATCATCTGGAATAGCAAAATGGGGCAAGCAGATCAAGAAATTCTTTCAAGGAGGCCGTGGTAGAGGCAGGCAACAGGGTTTTCAGCAGGGAGCTTTCAGCAGGCGCGGCTATAGACCACCGGTTCCAGAGGAATCTCAGCAGAGTATGGCATACCCAGCTTTTAGATGTTATAATTGTTGGCAGCCAGAACATTTAGCAAGGAATTGTCCGTATCCTCGAGAGCAGACTTATGGTAGAGGAACCCAGCAGCAGCAGCCCTTTCAGCGGTCAGTAGAGCAAGGCAGGTGCACCATACCAGAGAGGAGGACGAGGTCGAGTGATGGCAGTTACCAGAGCTCAGGCGGAGGCATCCAATCTCATTGAAGGTATATTACCTTTCTTTGATTTTACTGCTAGAGTATTAATTGATCCGGGTGCTTCCCATTCATTTATTTCTGAAGATTTTCTGGATAGCATGGTACTTCCTTTAGAAGAGAAATCTTGTGAGTTGGTAGTGGAAATTCCTTTAGGAGGGTATATGTTGACTTCCTGCTTTTATAGAAGAGGTTCCGATAATGATTCATGGGAATCAAATGCCGGCAAGATTGTATGCTCTAACATTGAAAGAATATGATGTGATTCTGGGGAGGATTGGTTAGAGGCCTACGGGGCATTGGTTGATTGTAGAAAGAAGAGAGTCAGATTTTGCAGACCTGGTGTGAGGTGTTTGAATTTCAAGGTATGCCTTTTTACACTCCCAAGTTCATTATTTCTGCACTTAGAGCTAGAAAGTTAATTAATGCGGGATGTGTAGCGTACCTTGCTTCTGTTAGTCTAGTTGAATCTAGTAATCTGTAGATTCAGTGCCAGCGGTGAGAATTTGCAGATGTGTTCCCAGATGAGTTGCCAGGGTTAGCTCCGTGTAGAGAGGTAGACTTCACATTTGAATTGCAACCAGGCGTTTACCTATCTCTAAAGCACCATATAGAATGGCCCCCAGCAAATTGAAAGAGTTGAAAAAGCAGTTGCAAGAGTTATTAGAAAAAGGTTTTATTAGACCTAGTCAGTCACCATGGGAGCGCCAGTGTTATTTGTTAGAAAGAAAGATGGCAGTTTAAGAATGTGTATAGATTACAGGCAATTGAATAAAGTTACAATTAAGAATAAGTATCCACTTCCTCGGATTGATGATTTATTTGATCAACTGCAGTTAACCAAAGTATTTTCCAAGATAGATTTGAGATCAGGATATCATCAGTTGCGGATCAGAGAAGAAGATATTGAGAAGACAGCTTTTCGGACTAGGTATGAGCATTATGAGTTTGTTGTGATGCCTTTTGGATTGACAAATGCACCTGTAACATTTATGAATTTGATGAACAGAATATTTCATCAGTACTTGGATCAGTTTATAGTGGTCTTTATTGATGATTATTGGTTTATTCAGCATCAGAAGAAGAACATACAGATCATTTGCGGATTACTTTGCATATTGAGAGATCATCAGTTATTTTCTAATTTAGTAAATGTGAGTTCTGGTTGAAGGAGATTCAGTTTCTGGGTCATGTGATATCAGTGAAGGTATTGCAGTGGATCCAGCCAAAGTTGAGGCAATAATGAAGTGGGAAGAGCCGAGGACTGTGTTTGAGATTAGGAGTTTTCTGGGTTTGGCAGGTTATTACAGAAGATTTATCCAGGATTTCTCCAAGATAGCAGCACCAATGACAAGATTGACTAGAAAGGGTGTTCCTTTTGTGTGGTCCCCGGAGTGCAGGTGCAGTTTTGCGAGCTGAAGAAGAGGTTGACATCAACACCAGTTTTAGAGATTCCATCGGGCAGTGGCGGATTTGTTATGTTCACAGATGCATCCAGAGAGGTTTGGGTGTAGTTTGATGCAGCATAGTAAAGTGGTTGCCTATGCCTCCAAGCAATTGAAGAAACATGAGGAGAATTACCCTACTCATGATTTAGAGCTGGCAGCAGTAGTTTTTGCAATAAAGATCTGGCGGCATTATTTGTATGGTGAAAGATTTGAGATTTTTACTGATCATAAAAGCTTAAAATATATTTTCTCTCAGAAAGATTTGAATTTAAGGCAGCGCCGATGGATGGAATATTTAAAGGATTATGACTTTAATTTGGCATATCATCTAGGCAGAGCAAATGTAGTGGCAGATGCATTGAGCAGAAAAGCGGTTATGAATCAACTTATGATCAGAGAATGGAAACTCTATAAGGATGTGGCGGAGAATTCTTTTCATGTGCCAAGCAGTCAACGCAGAGCAATATTAGCACTAGTGCAGTGAAGCCTTCGGTTTACTGGCAGATAGCAGAGGCACAGAAAGCAGATATTAATTTAGCAGATATTCTCAGAATGGATGAAGTAAATTTGGGACATGATAATGTGGTCAGATTAAAAGGACGATTGTATGTCCCAGAAGATATAGAAATTAGACAAAATTTTTAGAAGAAGCTCATAGATCAAGATACACCATCCACCCAGGTAGCACTAAAATGTATCAAGATATGAAGAAGCATTTTTGGTGGCCAAATTGAAGAGAGAAATTGCAGAGTTTATAACAAATGTGCAGTATGTCAGCAAATAAAAGCAGAACATCAGAAGCCGGGAGGATTGTTGCAGCCATTACCCATTCCACAGTGGAAGTGGGATGATATAGCAATGGATTTCATAGTTGGTTTACTCAGTTCATCAGGTCATAATGCAATATGGTTTTTTGTGGATAGATTGACCAAGGTCTGCAGATTACTACCAGTTAGTATGACATGGTCAGTTGATAGATTAGCTAAGTTGTATGTAGAAAGGATTGTAGCTTTGCATGGAATACCAATCACTATAGTTTCAGATTGAGACCCTCGATTTACTTCAGGCTTTTGGAGGATTTTGCAAAGAGTCGTTGGCACAGAGCTAAGGTATATTCAGCTTATCATCCAAAACAGATGGCAGACAGAAAGAATATTCAGACTATTGAAGATATGTTGAGAGCTTGCTGTCTTGTGTGGGGAGGCATTTGGGAGCGTCATTTGGGTCTGGTTGAGTTTGCATATAACAACAGTTACCATTCAAGTATTGAGATGGCACCTTATGAAGCCTTTTATGGTAGACCGTGCAGATCACCATTAAACTGGCATGAAGTAGAAGAGAGCAGGTTTTGGGCCCAGAAATGGTTCGTCAGTGTGCAGAAACAGTAAGATTCATCCAAGAAAAGTTGAAAACAGCCCAAAGTCGCCAGAAGAGTTATGCAGATGTTAGACGCAGACCATTACAATTTGAAGTTGGTGATTATGTGTTTTTAAAGGTATCTCCTACTAAAGTGTATTAAGGTTCAATAAGAAAGGCAAATTGAGCCCGAGATATGTTGGGCCGTTTCAAATAAAAGAAAGAATGGGTAAAGCAGCTTATAAGTTAGATTTGCCAGCAGATTTCACAGATGCGCATGATGTATTTCATGTTTCAATGTTAAGAAAGTATATCAAAGATCCAACCCAAGTTGTCAGCTATCAAAGAGATGATTTGAAACCCGACATGTCATGCCGGAATATCCGTGTAAATTTCAGGCCACAGAACCCAAAGCTCAGAAACAAGAAATTGAATTGGTAAAGGTTAGATGGGAGGCAAGGTGGTGAAGATACCTGGGAATTAGCGGAAGAAATGAGAAAAGCATATCCATATTTGTTTGAGTAAGTCTTTATTTCTTTTTAGGTGATAGTACCATATGGACTGAATTGAAAATTTGATAGTTGGCTTCTGTTTTAAATTTTGAGGATGAAATTTCTTTTTAGGTGATAGTAATGTAACGTTTCGATCGTTCGGATCGTCTTTGTGTGGTTATGAAGGTCAGTGTGTGGCCGATGACGTGTGTGTGGCAGGTGATTTCCGCAGGTTATGAGATTTTGCCCAAAGCGCTCACTGTTTCTCGGTTCCTAACGTGACAGTGAGGGACGTCGCGTTTTGATCGCGACAGCCATGGTGCCGCGTTCATGAAACCGCTAGTTTAAGTGAACGTCTGCATGTCTGCCGCGTGTCGCGTGCTGGGCGCCCGGACTAACGTCAGCAGGCTTAAGGCGACAGCCTAAAGCATCGCGTTCAGATCACGACTTATAAGGGCGTCGCGTTCTTAACTGCATTGCGTTTTTAAGAAACCCTGGCAGAACAGAGTTCACGGGGGCTCTGCTCGGCCAGGGGGTTTTTGCTGTGGGATTTTTGGGTGATTCGGCTTGTTAGAGCTTGGCTTGACGAGCTTCCACCGCGAGGACGCTACGTGGAGTGGAGGAAACGTCGTACGAGCTTCGTTCTTCGCGTTCTTTGCGAAGGCAGGGAGATTTCCTGTGTTTTGATTCATGAATTGCCCATGTGTGGTGGATAATGTGTTTCCTGCTTTCTAAATCTTATATAGCATGTGTAGGAACACATTAAAGCATGAAAATGGAATGGAAACCGTAGGTTCTCTAAGAGTTTGGGGTGATCCGGATGATGGATTTCGGATTAGGGTTCGCACCTGCTAAGGCGTCGAACCTTGGCGTCGCGATCATGTCGCGACACAGCGATACGTCGCGTTCAGAAGGATACCTATCGTGCCGTCGCGTCCTGTAGCGACGTTTCACCTTGTCGCGACAACAACCGAATACTGTTATCCGAGAATACATATAATATATAATTATCCGTTTAGCGTAGTTTGTGATATGTGATGATAAAAGAGTGCATTGGCACTCTCTTTACGCTCGGGGAGCGTGTGGTGGTGTGATTTATATGGTGTTCACGTGGTTTACGTGGTTTCATGGGCTTGTGGTTGTGCACGTTACGTGGCGTGTAGTTTGACACCTTCCGTGGATACCTCTTCAGTTGGGAGCCCCAGGTTTTGTGTGAGCCAGGCACGTGAGTGCTCGGGGCTTGTCCCGGTACTGGGTACCGACGGGTCTTGTCGTCTTCCTGGACACCCTCACTCCTGTGCTGAGTAGTACGTCTGGCTGAGGGAAAGACGGCAGTGGGACAGCGACTAGAGAGAGTTTGTTGTGTTGTCACTTGTAGCACGCTCGTATTTGGGGGAGACAGACACCAGTAGACGTACTGGACCCTAGCTAGTCCTGTTTTCCAATGTCTCACTTTAGGGAGCTCGGGCCAGAGTCCCTAAAGGTGCCAGGCATGGGCCTGCGAGGTGTGTGGCTTGCAGGTTGTGGTGGTTTAGTTGGACTCCACAGTTCTTTGTACTTGTTTAGTGGAGCGGCAGCTGGACCTTTCGTCTGTGGCTGCGAGACAGAGAGGTAGTCCTGTGTTGTTTGTCCGGGTCAGTAACTGGTGTCGCAAACTAGTTGACGTGGCCCGAGTCTGGCATTTCTCTATAGTAGCTCGTACACCTGTTTGGTTTTGTTGTTTATTTATTTACGTTGATTCCTGTTAAGCGGAAAATGGTAAGTGGTACTTACAGTTTTATATCCCGCTAGATAATATTATAAATTGTTAGCATAGCATTTCCTGCTTTGCTACTTGTGTTCGTTTGCTCATTTCTAGGGAGTTTCCCTACTGAGCCAGTGATTCGAGAGGCTCATCCCTACCTCCTACCAGGTGAGGGAGATTAGGAGATTTCGTGCCCGTCGTCCAGTGGAGGGTCAGTACCACCAGCAGTGTAATTTTCACTTTTCTGTTGTTCACCTCGGGGTATGCCCCAGGTTCTGTTGTAGTTTGGTTACAGTTGTACTGCAGCTATGTATATTTCATGTAAATATTTGTGAGATGAACAAATCTTATGAATATTTGAGCTGTTCCTTTATTTTCTACGGACTCGTGGTTTGATATCCCTTGCGAGGCTCCGGCCCGTTCGCGGGAGGCGGACTCGAGTTGGCTCGTTATTGGGATAACGGGTCTGAACGGCGAGGACCGTCACATTTTTATTTTGATGCACCTTGGATATTTCAGGTTTCTTTTTCTGAGGTGTGTTAGTTTCTTTTACAAATTTTGGGAAAGGATATTTACCTGGAATTGTGACTTGTTTTTCCTTTTCTGGGGGTATGTTCCAAGCCCTTGTTTATTATTTCTAGATTTTGACCTTTTAAGCATAGGGCTAAGGATGCTTTCCCTTTAGTTAATTTTTCAACTGATTCTTTTAAGTACAGATTTTCTTCAGTGAGAGTTTTTAATTTTTCTTCTAACTCTAACTTCTCATTATTCTTACTTTTCAAATCTTCATTTAAAAGATGATTATTATCTTTATTGACCTTTTGTTTTTTTTTTCCAATTGTTCCATTTCTAATTTCAATCAGAATTAGTATTTTCCAAACAAGTAAGGTTGTTCTGGATATTTTTCAATTCTTTTACAACAACCTTGTGTTTATCATAAAGTTCATTAAAGACTTCTTCCAAGTCTTCAGATTCTGACCCTGAATTTGTGCATGAATTAAAAATGAGTCAGAATGTACCTCATCTAGTCCTACCATGAGGGCTAGATTTACTTGCTCTTTCTCTGAACTTGAGCTTGATGAGTCTGAGCTTGTGTCCTCTTCATTTTCCCAAGCAGCCGCCATGCCTTTTTTTTTGAACTTCTTGTGCTGCTTCTTGGATTTTTCGATTTGACCAGTCTTCTTGAGTCTTGGACAGTCTGGTCTTAGATGTCCAGGTTTTCTGCATTCATAGCAAACTGGTTCTTTCTCCTTTTTCTCTTTCCTTTGGATCCTTCTTGATCCATTTTTCTCTTCTTTAAAATCTTCTGAAGTTTGGACAGTACTTCATCAACATCACTGTCTTCAGATCCTGTAATTTTTGAGCTAGAAGAAGAAGTGGAAGAGCGCTACCACTTAAGAGCATTAGTACATTTCTTCTTAGATGAACTTTCAGATAATCGCTCCATATTTATTTCATGTGCCATGAGAGAACCTATTAAATTATCAATCGACAATTTGGTTAAATCATGGGCCTCTTCAATAGCAGTTACTTTAGGTGTCCATTAATAGTTAAAGACCTAAGTATCTTTCTAATGATTTTTCCTCATTAGAAAGAGTTTTACAAGTGCGCTTAGACTAATTACTATGCTCGAAAATCTATTATACATTTGAGTTATATTTCGTTAGGAAGCATTTTAAATTGTTCATATTGAGAGACAAGAATCTATCCTAGTTTTGTTTCACTTTATCTGTTCCTTCATAAGTTACCTGCAGTTTATCACATATTTCTTTGGCAAATTTACATGCAGATACTCTACTGAATTCTCTTTTAGATAAGGCACAACATAGATAATTCTTAGCTTTAAAATTTAGAGATAGTTTACTTTTATCAGTAGGTGTAATGGCAGTAGTGCCTTCAACAGGAGCAATAACAAAGTCACCTACCTCAATTACCTGCCACAGATCAAAGTCTGTGCCTCGAATGAAGCATTCCATTCTCATTTTCCAGTATTGGTAGTCCTCTCCATCAAAGAATGGAGGTCTGGTGACTGATTGACCTTCATCATATCCTTGAGCTGCCATGGATCTTTTCTCTAAGATCGTTGGATCTTCTTTGAATGTTCAGAGACCCGCTCTGATACCACTTGTTGGCCCTTTTGGAACGGTAGCAAGCTAACCTAGAGGGGGGGGGGGTGAATAGGTTTTTCTGAAATCTAAAATAGAAACTTAAATTCATAAAATTAACACTTGAAAGTTTGGTTAGATTAGTGTGATAAAGAGTAGCAGTGCGGAAGCAAATAAACAATCACACAAAGGACACAAGGAATTTATCCTGGTTCGGCCCTTCCCACATGGAAGTCCTACGTTCAGTCCCCAAGCAACCTCTTAGGATTTCACTAACCAAGGGTACAGTCCCCCTCAAGGACACTACAACACCCAGCACCCCAACTGGTCTTCTTCTCTTTTCCCGGGCAAGAAGGCAGCCCACTTCTTTTACAGGCTCAGAAGAAAACCTCCTGGTACAAACCCTAGTGCGGTTCTGCTAGACACAAAACCCTAGCTAGGTTCTACACTGTTATACAGTCCTACAGCTGGACAGGATGTCTTTCTTATAAAAGAAAGAACAGTGCTGAGAGTTCTACAAGAATGCCTCTACCCAAAAACTCTCAACAAAAACTCTCCCCAAGAATTACAATAAGCACATGGAGAATGAAGAGAAAAAGAAAGCTTGAAGGCTTGAATGCTTGAGACGCTTTTGCTTGCTTCTTCTTGGCTCAGGCTCTTTCTCTCTTTCTTTGAGTGTATGTGGCGTTGAGGTTCCTCACTGGTTGTACACTCCTTCAAAGATTTTCAGGAAAGCTCTCTATTTGAACTTCAGCCTTGCTTCATCTTTTATAGCGAGGCTTTGAATAGATCCGTTGAAAAGATCCGTTGGAGCTCTTCTAGACGTTGCTGATCTTCTCTTCATTTGTCTTAATCAGACTCTGGTGGTCTTGGAGGTCTGTAAGCATAGAAGAGAGTGTTAGTATAAAAGAGTGTTTATGATCAACGGTGCATGCCACTGTGTTTCTGCTATCATGCTGAAAATAGTAGTTCATATCTTTTTCTGACAAGATTCTGAAATATGCATGCAGCTTTATTCTGTCAGAAGATATTTGACTTGTCTTTAGGTGCCAAAAAGCACTAAACAAATTGTGTTTGAATTGAAGTGAATCGTTGTTTAAGTTACTTATCAAATCGTTATACTTATAAGACTTTAACAAATCAATATGAATCTTAACAAATCGATGTGTGAAGCAAATCATTGTTTTACTTATGAAATCGTTATGAGAACAAATCGATGTGATCACTTGAGAAATCGATGGAACAAAGAATCAATGTGACCCTTAATGAATCGTTATGAAAGGCAAATCGATGTGAGGACAAATCGTTGCGCTCACTTATCAAATCGTTATGAGCTTAACAAATCGTTATAGAAGGCAAATTGATGTGAGGGCAATCATTGCGCTCACTTATGAAATCGTTATGCGAACAAATCGTTATGAGCCTTAACGAATCGTTATAAAAACCAAATTGATATGAGAGCAAATCGTTGTGCTCACTTATCAAATCTTTGCACGATAAAATTGATGTTTCACTTAACGAATCGTTACACGATCAAATCATTGTGTAACTTATGAAATCATTGTTAGTGAAATCGATGTGGCACTTTTGAATAAAATCGATGTATATTGAATGAACATCGATTTAGCATTTTAGTGCGCCTTATTGCATCAATGTGAGACTTAGTATTTTGTTATAAGATTGATGCGACACAGATGATACAAGAATTTAATAATATTTAATTAACCATAAATTTTGTTATCACAAAGATATATTTGATATTATCATAAGTTTTGTTATCACCAAAATACAAGGACAAACATAGAGTGGTTCAACACACAGCACACCAATGATTGAAATTTCCTTTCCAAGGACGTATAGTCAAGGTAAAGAGTGCGACAACTACTCATACTGTGGAGGCCATTGAAAAATTATGCCGGCAGTCTGGCCATCTAATAAGCCCATCATTTCTGTACTTGATGTGAATTATCAATAGGCTTACACCTTCTCCTCCGGCCACCAAACTGTGTCCCCATCATTGGCTGCTATCAGGAAGGGCATATCGTCAAACACCAAGGGCTGGACATTTTGTTCAAAATTGGCTACCAGCCAGGAAAGGTCTTGGCGCCCATCTTTAGGGAGAACGCAGGTCATCGCTAGCTCAAAGTAAATCACAAGGCGTGGCCTAGGATACAAGGAAGAACTCAATCCATGGACATCCATTTCATCTGTTTCAAAGTCAGGGCAAGAGCCCCTCACCTGGACGTTATATGATCACTTTGTCAGAGGACCCATACAGCCAGGATACAACACCATTCTAACTGAAGCATATCAAGTTCTGGAGGCCCAACGGCCCGGTAAGAAGAAGAAGACCGAAGAGGTAGAGGCAGAAGAGTCAGATAGAAGACCTAATATCAGCACTCAGTCTTTTGTTCGGGATGGTGATCTCACACAGCCCCCTGGCAGTGGCAGAATCAGCAAGATCAGCATCGGCAACCACCTCCAAGCGACAGTTGCTTGGGCACGGTGAAGATTTTGAAGCATTCAATTCAATCAACTCGGTAGACGTTCTGGCTAGGGCATCCCTGGCCCCCCAATTATTCTGTGTTTTCGATCTTTGTTTCTAAATTTTTTTTTCATCCCTCCTTCTCCGCCCCTTGTTCTTCAATTCTCCCCTGACGCTCTTGAAGCGTTCACCACTTCCTCGCCTCATTTCACCCTTTCTTTTAATGGCACGGTCCTTTCCTTCACCCGATGCCTTCCAATGTAGGTAGTTTGTTTTCTTTCTTAGTTTAGTACGTCGTGTCTAATTCAAAAAAAAAAAAAAAACTTTCTACTCCTCATTCTCCTCGACAATCGGACGGAGATCCTCGTCTTTCCTTCCCTTCCTTCGGACGGCGATCCCCGTCTTTCCTTTCCCCTTCGTCGGACGGCGATCCCCATCCTTCCAATCCTCGCTTCCATTTTCGTTGCAATCCCCATTTTTGACGGCGATCCCCGTCACTCCCTACTTTCAAGCTCTTAGACGGTGATCCCCATCTCTATGTTCCCCTGTTCTTGACAGCGATCCCCATCACCCGCATGCTCCTCCTCTCTCTGACGACGATCCCCGTCACCCCTGCTTTCTTCCTCGGCGGCGATCCTCGCCTTTCGCTCCTTTTTGCTCGAGCGACGTTCCCCGCTCATTGACCAGCTTGGTTGTTCTGAACGATCTGGGTGAGGCGCCTTCTGTTTCCTTGCGCCCCAACTCTGCTGCAGGCACCCTGAGCTCGGGTGGCCTGCCTCTACCTCTAGACCCATCGAAGGCTCCCTGCGGCTATGTCGCACCCCTTCCTTTCCCTTCCAATGAACCTCTGGACACTTCTCCAGTGCCCTCTGTAAATATCAACCCTAGTTTAAGTTCAAGGGTAGAATCTAGCAAGTCCCCGTCCCCGTCTAGGAAGGGTAAGGGTAGTGGCATACCTCGTAGATACTTAGTAGATCTGGTGCAAAGGTGTGAGCTTTTCTAGCTGTCGAGGAGTTTGTCCAGGAAGCAGTCATTCTAAACATAGAAGCTCAGCATGAAGAGGAGGGCTAGACGATGGATTTGGAGTTTATGAAATCTTAACTGAGGAGGACCCAGTGGATGAAGAAGACGGTGAGATAGAGGACGCTGCCGAGATGTATCCTAGTGGAATGATGAGATTCGATGAACCTACATCGGCAGTTGACGAGCCCACCAAAGAGGTAAACATTGGGACAGAAGAAGAACCCAGGCTCTTAACCATAGCTTCCAATTTCCCTCCTGAAGAAGATGAGGCGCTCATAGAAATGTTAAGGGAGTACAAGGATTCTTTTGTCTGGTCATATGATGACATGCTCGACATTGACCCGAGTTAGTGGAACATAAGTGATTTTGAAGCCAGGGGCAATAGCCGTTAAACAAAAATTGAGGCGATTCCACCCTCACATTACTTTAAAGATGAAGGAGGAGATAGATAAACTACACAAAGCTAAGTTCATCCGTGTAGTCCTCTATCCTCTGTGGGTGGCCAACATAGTCCCGGTAATGAAGAAGGACAGAAGAGTACGAATCTGCATAGACTTTCAGGACTTGAATAGGGCATGTCCAAAGGACGATTTCCCATTACCTCATTTGGATGCTAATTGATAACACCGCTGGGTTTGAGACCCTGTCGTTCATGGATGGTTACTCAGGCTATAATCAAATCCGTCTAGCCCTAGAGGACCAAGAGAAAACCTCCTTCACCATGCCCTAGGGAACTTATTGCTATGTGGTCATGCCGTTTGGATTGAAGAACGTCGGTGCCACTTATCAAAGGGCAATGTTAGCAATCTTCCATGATATGATTCATATTGATGTTTATGTTTACGTGGACGATATTGTGGAGAAGTCTCGGACCCGAAGTGAACACTCCTTCGTGCTTGCCAAAGTGTTTCGACGCGCACAAGAGTATCAACTGAAGATGAATCCGAAGAAGTGCGTATTTGGGGTTCCTCAGGCAAGCTATTAGGATTCATAGTCAGCAAGCGGGGGATTCAAATAGACCCAACAAGGCCAAGGCAATAAATGAGCTGCTTCCTCCTAAGAACATATAAGAGCTTCGAGGACTTATTGGTCGGCTACAGTTCATAAGGAGATTCATATCTCAGCATTCTCAAAGATGTCGTCCTTTCTATGAACTGTTAAAAGGAGGAGTCAAATTCGAATGGAACGATAAGTGCCAAGAAGCCTTCGATGAGCTCAAGAGTTATCTTATGAATCCACCAGTGCTGCAGGCGCCTATCCCAGGAAAACCCCTTATCCTATATCTGTCAACTATTGAGGACTCCCTAGGAGCTGTCCTTGCACAACATGATGATTCCGGCAAAGAAAGGGCAGTTTACTACCTATCTAGGCTATTCTATCCCTCCGAGATCAAGCTCACCACAATGGAGAAAACATGTGCAGCGCTAGTGTTGGTAGTGCAGAAATTGAAGCGCTACTTCCTAGCCCATCAGGTGAGTTGATTTCTAGAATGGATCCTATTAGGTATCTCCTGGAGAAGCAGTCCTCGCCGACAGATTGGCACGTTGGCGGAGCTTCTTATCTCAATTCGATATCACCTTTGTAGTCCAAAAGGCTATAAAAGGGTATGCCATTGCTGAGCACCTTGCTCACCTTCCTCTTCCTCTTAGTGACACGGTTCAGGAGGAATTCCCTGATGAAAACCTGTCACTCGTTTCTCGCGATCCCTTCTGGTCACTCCATTTCGATGGAGCTCTTAATTCTAGAGGACGGGGCATAGGTACTGTCTTGCTCACCCCAGAAGAGATCACCATTCCACTGGCCTATCAACTCCAATTCCCTGCCACCAACAATGTCTCCAAATATGAGGCTCTCCTAACCGGTCTAAAACTTTCCTATCTCTTAGGCGCGCGTCATCTCAAGATCATAGGAGACTCTCAACTCGTCCTTCGGCAGGTCCTTTCTACTTATCGCACTCTTGACCCCAAACTCAACCTTATCAATATCTGGTCACTCTCCTAGCCAAGCAATTTCGCAAGCTCATCTACATTCACACTCCTCGCTCTCAGAACATCCTGGTCGATATCCTCGCATCTCTGCCTCATCTCTCTCCTTCCCTCTCAGCCGCAGCGCTGAGACTATCATTGTCTAGAGGTTAGAAGCATCCTCCACTCAGGATCCTTGGTTTAATAACCTTAGGAGCTCTTTAGTCCTGAAGGAAGAGAGAAGAGAAGCGAAGGAAGTAATGCTTGTAGAGCTAGGAGAAATGATGGAGGAAGAAAGGCCATGGTACCACGAGATCGAGCAATATTGCAGGGATGATACTTCCTAGAAGAAGCTGAAGCTGAAGATAGGAGAGCATCTATAGAGCGGCGCTAAGGTATACCATTGTTGGAGAAGTGTTGTACAGACGCGCTCTAAACGGGATGCTCCTCAAGTGCTTGACAGATGAAGAAGCTTGGAAGGTTGTGGAGGGGGCCCACTCTAGTGAGTGTGGAGGGCATGTGAACAGCCAAATGCTAGCTAAGAAAATCCTTAGGCATATACTGGCCGACCCTAGAAGAGGATTGTGCCATCTATGTCCGTAGGTGTGTTAAGTGCCAACTCCATGCCGATAAGATCCATGCCCCATCTTCCTCCTTGCATCCACTATCATCCCCTTGGCCATTTTCCATGTGGGCCTTTGATATCATTGGACCTCTTGGTGATCCCAATGCTCAAATCAAGCAAAAATCATTCATTCTCACTGCAACTGAGTACTTCACCAAGTGGGCCAAAGCAGAAGCGTTTGTAGAAATCAAAGGTTCAACCGTGTGCTGGTTCATCATGATGAACATCATCTCACAGTTTGGAGTGCCAAGCGGCATCGTCACCGACAACGGACCCCAATTCATATCTCAAGAGCTTCAGGACCTATGTAAGAAATTCAACATTTCTCTGCATCATTCGTCTTCATATATATCTGCAGGGCAACGGTCAAGCCGAAGCCATAAACAAAATACTTTTGAAAATTCTAAAGAAAACTTGTGAGTCTCATAAATTCGCTGATTGGTCTGAGAAATTGATTGAGACTCTATGGGCCTACCGTACCTCCGTCCGTATGCCCACAGGGCAAACTCCCTTTTCACTTACTTATGGGATGGAGGCGGTATGTCCACATGAGATCCTCATTCCTTCTCTAAGGGTACAACTAGACACAGAACTTAACCTCGATGAACGTTGAGAGGCGTTGCTTACACAGCTGGAATACTTTCATATCAAAACAGACTCTCATGATCTTTTCAAAAGAAAGTGATTGAACGTAAATTTCAAGATGGAGACATGGTCTTGAAGCGAATTTTCATAAAACTGGAGGATCTAGGTCGAAATTGCAAGCAAATTGGGAAGGGCCGTACGTCATCAAGGATGTGTACCCTGGGACGCGTATAGGCTAGTAAATGTCGAGGGTGAGGAGCTCTCTCACCCATGGAATGGGTTGTACCTTAAAAGATTCTACCCTTAATAAAAGATTTTCGATAGTGGCGCCATTTTGCAAAGGAACGCTAGCTGTTGTGAGTCTCACATCTGTATTGTTGTCAGGTAACCCCCGGTTTCGGTCAACACACACAACACGACAACCGCGGTCAATTTCCCTTAGACACAGGTGTTCCTACGTAGCCCTAGTGTAGGAGAGCGAATGTCTTTTCTTTTCCTGCTCGGACAAGGTCTAGGGGCAAAAGGACGCTGACTTATAGACAAACGAGGGTGTAAATCACGTGTGTAGGAAGTCTCAAAGAGAGACGGTCAGTCCGAAAGAAAGAAGAAATAACAAAAGAACAACAAACTAGTAAAAGAAAAATGATAATAGGGGCATGGCAAAGAGTGGCAGTACAGTTCCCCGCGGGACGCCCTTGAGACCGGTCGTACGCATGCCCCAAATAAAAGCAAAGACCACAAAGACTCTAGACAACAGACGGAATCCATGTGAGATACACCCTCGTGAGTCAAACAAGCCGGTGTCCCAAGCACCGACGCCAACTCTTATCCCTTTAAGTCTTCTATCCCCACTAATGATCGGAGCACTCCCACGCTTGGTCTGTGTGGGAACACTAGTGACTAGGACAATCAGTCATAAGGGAGTCAAAAAACAAATGCACACTGCACCAGAGGGTATTTAACAGTTTAAGATGGGAGGTGAGGTTTACAATTAATGTCCAAATGCAGAAGGTGTCGCTAGAGAAAATCTCAAAATAAAAAAGAAAAAATATATAAAAAAATCAGAAAATCCCCAAAAAAAAATCTTAAAATAAAAAAATGAAAAAAAAACCAAAAAATTTCAAGATAAAAAAAATCATAAAATCTCAAAATAAAAAATCTAAAAAATCCAAAATTTTTAGAAAATCTCAAAATCCAAAAAAAAAATTAGATGTACATATCGCTTTCTTTTAGCTTGCATTATTTCCGTTTACGTTCCGCTTATTTAATAAGGCTCAGCCCCTTGAGTATTATGAAGTTGAAGTCATTCCTTATTTAATGCAAAGGGATGAGTCAAAGAACAGATCTAAATATTTTGCTAAGTGTGCAGGGGCAGAACCTCTTGAACAACACAACGATGTACTCAGTTTTCTCTCGCCCACTCTCTCTCTCGCGCCGCTCACTCAGAGCTCATCTCTCACTCGTGTCAATCACAATTCATTCATACAATCACAAACATTGGCACAAAGGTAAAAGATTCACTAAGATAAACATCATGTACAAAGATAAGAGGGAGGTGGCTCACAAACTCCTCACTGTTCACTGCCACTCTCCCCAGATCCCTCCTACCTATCAGGTGGGGGTAGCATCTTGCCCCCACCCCTAGCACTCCTAGCACTCGTCTCTCCGGATAGGCATCTCTCCTCCTCCGTTCCTCCGACGACTAGAGGAACCAGCAAAATATTGCCTAACTGAGGTGCCACTCGCCACACTCGCCCGCTCCTACTCCTGCTCCTGCTCCGAGTAGTCTGGCTCATCATCGCCATGCAGCACCAGAGCTCCTGGACCAAGGACTGCTGCACGGCTAGGTTAGTGCGCAGTCGCGCCAGCTCCGCCGAGTCCACGGGCAATCCCTGCGCACGAGTGTCGCCAGCTCCCTCGTCAGCTTGCCCACCTGTGACACTGCCGCCTCTGCCTGGATGCACCACCGGGCTGTCTCCACTGTTGCAGTCTCTGCCTCTGTGCGCCAGGGTCACCTCCGCTGATGATGGCCCCGCCTGTGTGCGCAACTGGTCTGCCTCTGCTACTGTCGTCTCTGCCTGGAGGCGCCACTAAGCGATCGACGCTGCCGCCGCATCGGCCTGCTCTCGCCAGTGGGTCACCTGACCGGTGGCAGTCCTCAGCTCTATCACCTGTGAGAAGTATGTCAGTGCCAAATCTATATCAAATTCAATTCAGGTCTATGTCACACTTAACCTCTCTGCCAGCTCCGTCTCTGCCTCCTCGGCCCTCCTCAATGCACCAGCCAGTCGATCCTCTAGATCTGACTGGGAGGTCTCTGCTGCCGTCTGGGATGAGGATGCACCGGCCTGTGTCATCCTCACCTTCGCCAACTCCGCAAGCTGCACATACAACACTTGTTAATTCCTCAATAAGCTGAAATTATTGGTCAGCTACTGAAGATTGAGTAAGTACTTACCAGCTGCTCTGTCTCTCTTTGAGCCACTTCCTGATCCTGCACGGTGGAGTGCAGCAGGGCCTGGAGCGAGGCAATATTCCCGGCCACATCCACCTGCAAATCATTAAACTATGTCAGATCCAACTCAGTTATAGAACACTTCACAAGGTCTGGAGTTAGAAGTTTATCTGTCGTCTCGTGCCCCTGTAGACCTTCGCCCCATACTTCAAGGCAAAGGACTGTAGGTACGCGTCATCAGAATCGGCGTCTGACCGAACACGTCTGCCTCGGTGCTCCCAATCCGCGATATGCTTGTGGGCCCTCTCACGCCAGTCTGTGGTGTCGTGGAGCCCCCGAAAGCTCCCGCCAACCTAGGGGTCCGGCCTCGGCTGGGAAACTCCACGACACCCTGACGAAAGCCGAGGGACCTCTGAGTCAGATGCAGGTGAAGAGGTAGCACGAGGTTGAGAGCATGAACCATAGTGCCCTACCGAAGTAGGGACGAGCTTGCTCCAACCAGGGCTATCTCATCAATCACCCTCCTCTAGATACGAATGCCACACCACTTGCACATCAAAGCACATTTGATTAGTAACCAAGCAGTTAATCAAATCAATTTGAACTAAGAGAGAGGGTAGGATACTCACATCTAGATGAGGGTAGACATCTATCGCATCCTGGATGGACGCCAGCTGCTCCACCAGAGGGTGCGTGTCTCGGCATGGCACCCAGCGCCGAGCTGAGGGCATGAGGCCCGGTCGCTCCAGGGTCTCCCTCCTCAGGCCGGGGAGGTGGAGATAGGTCTAGACCTGCATGAATATGAAGCCACAGTTGTCACCACACAAACCATGTCACGACGGGCTCCCCCATCATGACCCTGAGGATGGGGCCAAGTGCCCAGGGGGGCCGACCTGGCCGTCGCGACAGGGTCACGACAAGGGCGGGCGTCGCGTTCTTGTCGCGGCGTCTGGCGGTGTCGCGCCTGTGTTTCTGATAGACGTGACCACTATCCCATCTGTCAGAATGGTCATGTCGGGTGCGTACAACGTTGACGCAACCTGGTCAGCCGTTGCGTTTGCTTTTCCCGGTCTTCGAGTTTGACCGCTTTTGGGGTCGCGCCGGGGGTGGCTGCCGCGACATGGTCGCGACGCCTAGGGGTGTCGCAACATGGTTATTGTACGCTGGGTCGACCCATCACGTCTTGGGGGCCGTCGGTTTAAAACAGAAGGTTCACCCCATTCTCCCCCGCTCGCCCTCTCTCCTCTCCTTCTTCCCTCTTCTTCCCCTCTCGAGCTCCCTTGCGATTTCTCTCCGGTTCTTTGTGCTCGTGGTGCTCGTGCTGAGGTGGGGTCGTCTCGTTCGTGCAGGGGACATGCTCGTGGAGCTTGGAGCGAGGAGGAGGTGGTCATTCCGACGTGAAGGCCCCAACGGGTCGGCTCTTCGTGTGGGGGTAGGGACCCTTGATCCTCTCGCCCTAGCATGCTCCCCTCCCCCTTTAGATGGTGTTCTCCTCGTGGTTTGGGGCGTGGGGGTGTGAGGAATCCATGTTCGTGTTTGAGTGAGGTTTTTCCATCGAGCGTAGATCCTGGTAATCCATGCTTTTGTGGGGTTTAAGGGTGGTGGTTTGGAGATTTATGAGCTTTTCTGCATGTTCTCCATGCTCCCCTCCCCTTGTGGTATGTTGTAATTCCGTTTTGGGATGGTCTCTGGGAGATCTGTTCTGGAACCCTCCCTCGGCTGAAGATGCGACCGCTATAGAGGTCGCGATCTTGTCGCGACGGCCTGGCTGATCGCGACATGATCGCGACGCTCTTGGGTGTCGCGACCAGGTCGCGGCAGCTTGGGCCGCCGCGACGGTGTCGCGACAGGGTTGGGCGTCGCGACAAGGTCACGATGGCCCGATGCGTCGCGACTACAGCCGTGAGACAGGTTATGGTCTTGCGAACTACCGTGCTTTGTCAAGTCTTCGCCGTTTCCGCTTCTTTTACTATACTCATGGCACCTGTGCTAGTTCCCTAGTACGGTCCTACACTAGTCGTCGCTCGATGTTCGGCACTTGAGGGCTTGTCCCGTAGAGAGGTTGTTACCGTCGCCTGGGACCCCCATCCTCGGAAGACTATTGAGGGAGTACTCAGGGCTACGAGCGTGCTCGAGTTGGTAGCCGAGTAGGCGGACTCTGGAGCAGAGGGGAAAATGGTGGTTAGGACAGCGGCGTTGATTCATTTGCAGAGCTCTCGTAGTTGGTCTGGGACACCGAGGTCATATTGAGGAGTTCTTCCCGGCATAGTCTAGCTAGTCCTTTTCTCACTGCCTTGCTCTTTGTGGTCCCGGAATCACCTAGAGAGGTCAGGCGTGGGACCGTGGTCCGTGTAAGACACGGACCCCCTTGGGCCCTGTGGCCCCGTCCTCAGGGTCGCGACATGCTCCCTGGTCGCGACAGGGAGGCCGTCGCGACAAGGTTCGGGTCGCGACGACCAGGGCTGTCACATTTTGGTCGCGACGGTATGGCCGCCGCGTTGTGGTCGCGACGTCCGATGGCATCGCGACGGCCCTTATGACAGACGTGACTGGTGTCCTTTCTGTCAGAACGGCTCTGTCGGGTGTCAGGTGTTGCCTAGTTGACGAGCCCAAGGGGGGGGTGAATGGGTCTTTAAAAATTTATTTGATTAGTACCTGTACTTAAAAACATCCATACAAGGATGCTCTTTGATGAAGGTTAGAAAAGGTTAGTATAAAAGTCAAACACACAATAAAACGATCACACAACACAGGAATTATTCTGATTCAGACCTCCTCTCCTTAGGAGTCCTACGTCCAGTCCCTGAGCAACAACTCAGGATTCCACTAACTAGGGTACAGTCCCCCTATGGACAATACAACACCCAGCTCAGCTGGTCTTCCTTCACAAGAAGGGAACTACAACACCCTGGATCCCTCACCAGGTCTTCCTTCACAACAGAAGGGAACACAACACAAAAGAGTAAACATGAATTCAAGCCCCTAGATCAGGCTTTAGCAAGTCAAGATCTGAAGCTACTAGCATTGAGAGTAAATAATCTAAACAAGGCACTCTCTCAGAACTACACTGGCTCTCTCAGGATTTCTTTCACATCACAAAGAGCAAAGAGCTAAAGACACACACGAATGAATTCTTGGATCTAGAATTCTTTCAGAAGAACTGGCAAGCTTTTCTTTCTTCAATAATAAGACTCTTTCTTATTTTGCTTATGGAGCTGCTAACTTGAATTTATATCCCATTTGAAAAGTAGTCGTTGAAGTAACCGTTGTCTCTTAGTTTGGTAGACGTTAGACTGCTTGACATTTGGAAGCTTCTAGTCAACAATCTTTTATCCAATTGAGCACGCAAAGAGATAAGGTCTTCTCTCGTCTATATGGTCCAACGTTGTATAACAAGATATCTTTAGGACCCTGCACATATTAAATGCTAGAACAGTAGACAGCTAGGCTGTCTCTTGTTGTCAGTAAACGTTGATGTGAATATTCACCAAAATAGCAATGCCAAATAGCTTGTTTTAAAAGATGTTGACAGAATATGCATGATAATGAAAATATATCATCTGTATGCATGCAGATACGTTCTGTCTTCATTAAATGCACAACAGTCAGACAGATAAGAGAAGACTTTGACTATTCAACTCTTTAAGAGATAAGATAATATCAAGTCGATATAAACCATAAAGTCGTTGTCTATATGACTTATGAAATCGTTATGATCAAGTGTTTACTGAAGAAATCATTATGAGTACCAACAAGTCATTATAGAGAGCAAATCGTTGTAGAAAGCAAGTTGATGTGTTCAACGAAGAAATCGTTATGAACACTTAACAAATCGTTATGGAAAGCAAGTTGATGTGTTCAACGAAGAAATCGTTATGAACACTTAACAAATCGTTATGGAAAGCAAGTTGATGTGTTCAACGCAGAAATCATTATGAACACTTAACAATCGTTATAGAAAGCAAGTTGATGTGTTCAACGAAGAAATCGTTATGACACTTAACAAATCGTTATGGAAAGCAAGTTGATGTGTTCAACGAAGAAATCATTATGAACACTTAACAAATCGTTGCGCAAGGCAAATCGTTATGAGTGCTAAAGAAATCGTTGCGCGAAGCAAATCGTTATGAGCTCTAAAGAAATCGTTGCGCAAGGCAAATCGTTATGAGCGCTAAAGAAATCGTTGCGCGAAGCAAATCGTTATGAGCTCTAAAGAAATCGTTGCGCAAGGCAAATCGTTATGAGCGCTAAAGAAATCGTTGCGATAACTTAAGGAATCGTTATGACGGGAAAGTTGTTACGAGTTCTAAAGAAATCGTTGCGATAACTTAAGAAATCGTTATGACGGGCAAGTCGTTACGAGTTCTAAAGGAATCGTTGCGATAACTTAAGGAATCGTTACGGGAACGACTTGTTTGTAACACCATGATATTTCAGTCTTATAAAGAAATCGTTATAGCTCTATTGAAATCTATACACACATAAGAAATCGTTGTGACTTTCAACAGGAGTCGAGGTGAACTTAGAGAAATATGATCTTGAGATGATTAAAGCTTCAGAAAGGTATACTTACCAATATTGGCTTGTTTGACCTTGGTATATTTCTTGTACTTAAGACTTATGAAAAATATGTTAGAGATTTTGATAGGGTTTTGTTAATCACCAAAATAAATGTGTAATTAAAATTTCATGGGGACAGACTGATCATCATCAGGCGCACGTGCGTGAACGCGACATGGGCACCCGTCGCGATCGCTTACCCGATCTTTGAGGTTTGACCTGCTTTTTGGGGTTGTGGCAGAGGCGACCGTCGTGATAAGGTCGCGATGCCTAGGGGCATCGCGACGAGAGTCTTATCGCGACATGTCGTGCAGTCGCATTCTGGGGGCCGCCGTTAAAACCCAAGGCCGTGCCCCATTTCCCCCTCTCGCCCTCTCAGCTCTCTTTTCCCCCTCTCCTTCCCTCTCGAGTTTCTCGTGCGATTTCTTGGCGGATCAGGGTGCTCGAGGCGTCTGTGCTGAGGTGGTGTCGTCCGGCTCGTGCAGGGGACGTGTTCGTGCCGTTTGGAGCGAGGAGGAAGCATCCTTTCCTACGAGAAGGCCCTAACGGGTTCGTTCTTCATGTAGAGGTAGGGACCTTGATCCTCTCGCCCTAAGCATGCTCCTTCCCCCTCTACATCGTGTTTCCTCTGTGGCTTGGGGCTTGGGAGTGTGAGAACTCCATGCTCGAGTTGAGTGAGGTTTCCCTCCGAGTGTAGATCCATGTTCGTGGGGTTTTTAAGGGTGGTTTGGATGCTTTAATGGCTTTCTTGCATGTTGAGCATGATCCCCTCCCCCTTGTGTGGTTGTAACCCTTTTTTGGGGTGGTTCCCAGAGGGGTTGCTCCGGAACCCCCCTCTGTCCGTGAACGCGACGCTCATGGAGGTCGCGATCTGGTCGTGACGGCCTGGCCGGTCGCGACGAGATCGCAACGCTCGTGGAGGTCGCGATCTGGTCGCGACGGTCTAGCCGGTCGCGACGAGATCGCGACGCTCTTGGTGTCGTGACCTGGTCACGACGGTCCGATACGTCACGACCCCAACCGTAAGACAGGTTCCTGGTCTTCTCCATTTCCGTTCCTTTTACTGTACCCGTGGCACATGTGCTAGTCCCTAGTACGGTCTACACTAGTCTTTCGCCCAGTGCTCGGCACTTGAGGGCTTGTCCCGTGTGAGAGGTTGTTACCATTGCCTGGGACCCCCATCCTCGGGAGCCTGTTGAGGGAGTACTCCGGGCTACGAGTGTGCTCGAGTTGGCAGCCACCAGGCGGACTTTGGAGCTTAGGGGAAAATGGTGGTTAGGACAGTGGCGTGTGAGTCACTTGCAGAGCTCTCGTGGGTGGTCTGGGATGCCGAGGACAGTTAGGAGTTCTACCCGGCGCATGCCAGCCAGTCCTTCTTATCACTGCCTCGCTCCTCACGGCCCCGGAACGGTTGGAGAGGTCAGGCGTGGGACCGTAGTCGGCCAGACTACGGCGGTTACTGTTGTGTTACTTGTGTCCTACTCGCTCTGACGAGACGTGAGGGTTAGGACCCGGGTCGAGGGAGACGTCGGTGGACGCACCTGACCTTGACTAGTGGTAGTGCTTCCGTAGCTAGTGTTCTTTGTTCAGGCGGAGTTCCTCCGTCTGTGTTTACTAGCGGTGTGGTGGTCACGACGAGCAGTCGTATGGAGTTTCTGACCGTGTGTACTTTCCGTACCGTGCTAGTTGTAGTTTCGCTTCCGCACTTCCATTTGTAGGTAGAATATAAACTGCTGTCATTCATTTGAATTTTATATTCTCCTGCCTATTTAGAGCCAGTAGGAGATTGGTAGTCCCTACTGAGCTTCTGTTGTGAAGCTCATCCCTCCTTTTCCCAGGTGAGACTTCTCAGCAGCGGCAGTGGTTCCCCTTTTTAGTGTACGTCACCCTCGGGGTATGCCCTAAGGGACTTGTTCTTCCCCTGCCTTTACTTGTACTAGCGTGCGTGCGTTGGGACTGTACTTAGAGTGGTACGTGGTGGTCTCACTCTCTTTTCTGTTTCCGCACGTACACTTCTAGATTAGCAGTTGACGTTTACTTCCGTTACATATCCTGTTAGACGTAGATCATAGCCCTTCCGGGTCCCTGGATCGTGGGTGGCGACCGCGAAAATCGAGTCCTCGGCGTGGGCCGAGGGTCGGGTTCTCGGGTCGTTACAGTTGGTATCAGAGCGAGAGTGACTTGTAATAATGGATTTGAACTGCAACAGGAAGTCCCAACGGTAGTACAAGTACACTGCTAGCCGCCCGAGTGGTATTGTTAACCCTTGTTGGTGTGTGTCGTGTAGGACATGGCTCCGCGTAGGCGCAGTCAGGCTAGACAGTTGATCGAGCAGCAGGATGAGTCGAGATGCCCGCGCAGGGGCAGGTCCAGGAGGAGGTGTCGACAAACGAGTCAGTGGCACAGCCTCAGGGTGCAGCGGCAGCAGCAGCGGAAGGTGGGCAGCAGCAGCAGGAGTACCAGCCTCAGCTGTAGCAGTACGCAGACTAGTTTCCCTTAGCAGAGCAGTTCTTTAGGAACTTGTACCAGGGAGCGTACCAGCTCGGGCAGGCAAGCAGTAGGTGTTCAGTTTCCGGTAGCTCCTCCAGTGGTGCCGGAGCAGCAGGTAGAGCCAGATGTGGAGCAGCCAGAGCGTCAGCAGTGGTCGGGCACTGGGAGTACCCGGGCCAGGCGGCGGAGGACGGCGGTTACAGAGGACAGGACCACTCTCCTCGAGAGGTTCCTGCGCCTTCGGCCACCGATGTTCCACGGTGAGTATGATCCAGACAAGGCAGAGAGCTGGACCCATGAGTTGGAGCGCATCTTCGAGACCATGGAGTGCGCTGAGGAGGACCAGGTTCGACTGGCAGTGTACCAACTCAAGGGAGCAGCCCATGAGTGGTGGAGAGTTCAGAGGCAGACTCACTTCCAGGGGCAGAGTTGGATCACATCACTTGGCAGCGGTTTTCGAAGGTCTTCCACGGACGAGTACTTCCCGACTACGCTCGACGTGAGAGACGGGACCAGTTCCACGCGTTGTTCAGGACGACCTCACAGTTTTGCAGTACCACAGAGGTTTGTCCGGTTGTTGAGGCATGTGCCTCATGTCGCAGGCAGCGATCAGGCGTGTGCAGAGAGGTTCATAGCAGGACTGAGACCAGACCTGAGGTAGGGTGTGACGGCACACATGTGTACCACCTTGGGAGAGGCCGTGGCGAAGGCCACCACCTTGGACAGAGAGACCTCGCAGCTCAGCAGCAGTAGCAGGGAGGAGCCTCTTCTAGGTCCTCGCCTTACCAGCGTCCAGGGGTATCCGCGGTAGTGCGACTTCCTCTTCCTCTGGCTCGGGCAGTTCTGGCAGCGTCGGGATTCGCTCGCAGTTTAGGAAGTTGTCTACTCGTGGGGACGGTCGGAGATGACAACAGAAGCGCCAGTCCAGGTTTGCAGAGCAGTCAGTTGTCCAGGGAGCTGAGCAGGGCGGAGTCAGAGGCAGTTTTCTACACCTGTGGCTTACCGGGCCACTTCAGGAGGGATTTCCCCATGGGACAAGCCCCGCAGCAGTAGCAGCCAGTGCAGTACCCTCAGCAGCCGCCTCAGTACCAGTACCCTCCTCAACAGCAGGCACCGTGTCAGTAGCAGTAGTGGGGGGCAGTACCAGCAGCAGGTCAGCAGTTTCGACAGCCGCAGCAATACCAGCCGTACCACCACCAGCAGTAGTACCCTAGCAGCTGCTGCCAGCAGCAGTAGCCCCAGCAGGCGCCGCAGCGTGGGCGTGGTCGCGTGATGGTGCTCACCCGGGAGCAGGCAGAGGCGTCAAACCTTGTTATAGGTACTCTACCTATCCTTGGCAGAGCTGCTCGTGTTTTGGTCGACCCCGGTGCTTCTTGTGTTTTGCTTCCGAGAATTCTATGAGTCCTTGCTTGTCACGCTCATGAGAGGCAGTGTGACGTGATGGTCGATCTCCCGTCTGGTGACTATATGCGTTCCTTTGGTTACCTGGAGGGTGTGGCAGTCGAGGTGAGGGGCACCAGTTGCCGGCCAGGTTGTACGTACTGCAGCTTTGCGACTTTGACGTCATCCTGAGCATGGACTGGTTGGAGGCTCAATCAGCCGTGGTTGATTGCCAGCGGAAAGACCGTTCGGTTTAGGATACCTGGAGAGCCCGTCCTCTACTTCCGAGGTATCCAGTCTACCGTCGGCCATTTATTTCCTTGTGTAGAGGTCGCCGTTTGATCCACGATGGCTGTGTGGCGTACATTGCTTTGGTTTGTTCTTTGGAGCCTAGCGGATCTTCAGTTTGACGTGCCAGTTGTTTCTGAGTTCTCCGACGTCTTCCCGGAGGATCTACCTGGGTTGCCGCCTGAGCGGGAGGTAGAGTTCTCCATGAGCTTTTTCCGGTACGATGCCTTTGTCCAAGGCACCCTACCGGATGGCCCCGGCGGAGCTGCATGAGTTGAAGCGCCAGTTGCAAAGAGCTTCTTGAGCTGGGCTTCATTCGCTCGAGTCGTTCGCCGTGGGGCGCGCCTGTTTTGTTTGTGAGAAGAAGGATGGCAGTCTTCATTTGTGCATCGATTATCGCAGTTGAACCAGGTTACTGTGAATAACAGGTAGCCGTTGCCAAGGATCTATGATTTATTTGATCAGTTACAGTCGGCCCGAGTTTTCTCGAAGATTGACTTGAGATCCGGTTACTATCAGATGTGGATCAGAGAGTCAGATGTCGGTTTGACGGCTTTCCTTTCTAGGTACGGTCACTTTGAGTTCATCGTGATGCCATTTGGGCTGACGAATGCCCCTGCAGCATTCATGGATCTGATGCATAGGGTGTTCAGTGAGTACCTAGATCGTTTTGTGGTTGTTTTTGTTGATGATATTTTGGTCTACTCGGCTTCTGAGGAGGAGCACGAGGAGCACCTGAGGATCGTGCTGGAGACCTATGGAGTCACCGCCTTTATGCCAAGTTCGACAAGTGTGAATTTTGGCTAAGGAGGTGCACTTTCTTGGCACGTGATCTCGGGTTCGGTGTGGCAGTGGACCCTGCCAAGGTGGAGGCCGTGTGTGTCGTGGGAGCAGCCCACATCGGTGTCAGAGGTCCGTAGTTTTCTGGGTTTGGCCGGTACTACGGAGGTTCATTCAGGATTTTGCCAAGTTAGCAGCGCCGTTGACCAGTTGACTAGGCAGGACGTCAGGTTTGTTTGGTCAGAGGACTGTGAGCAAGTTTTCGAGAGCTGAAGGCGAGGTTGACTTCAGCACCAGTGTTAGTCTTGCCGTCGGGCAGCGGTGGTTTTGTGGTCTACACCAAAGCGTCGAGGTCAGGTTTGGGTGCCGTGCTGACGCAGCACGGTGGGGTCGTTGCCTATGCTTCTCGACAGCTCAAGAAGCATGAGGAGAACTACCCCACCCACGACTTGGAGCTGGCAGCAATGGTGTTCGCTCTCAAGTTGTGGAGGCACTACCTGTATGGTGAGGCTTTTTAGATCTTCACCGATCACCAGAGCTTGCTGTATATTTTCACCCAGAGGGATCTGAACTCGAGGTAGTGCCGATGGATGGAGTATTTGAAGGACTACGACCTAACCCTCTCCTATCACCCAGGAAGGGCTAACGTCGTAGCCGATGCTTTGAGTAGGCGCGTGCCCTTGAGTTCGCTGATAGTCAGAGAGTGGAGGCTGTTCGAGGAGCTGTCCCAGGGAGTGTTCGTTCCGTCGAGGACCAAAGACCGTGCAGTGGCGAGCAGTTTGTCAGTTCGGTCGTCAGTGTTTAGGCAGGTGTTGCAGGCACAACAGGCAGACCCTCAGTTGGCGGACATTTTGTAGATGCCAGATGTTGAGCTCGACGAGGACAGCGAGGTCAGATTCAGAGGCCGCTTGTACGTTCCTGAGGAGGCGCGCCAGGCAGTTTTGTCAGAGGCTCACAGATCGAGGTATGTTGTTCATCCTGGCTCCCCCAAGATGTACCATTGCTTGAGGAGGTCCTTCTGGTGGCCAGGGATGAAGAGGGGCGTGGCAGAGTTTGTTGCTCGGTGCCTTACCTGTCAACAGGTGAAGGCCGAGCATCAGCGTCCTGGTGGTGAGCTGCAGCCGTTGCCCATTCCCGAGTGGAAGTGGGACGACATCACCATGGACTTTGTGGTTGGTTTGCCCCACACCCCGCAGAGGCACGATGGTATCTGGGTGATTGTGGATCGTTTGACCAAGGCAGCGCACTTTCTTCCGATCAGAATGTCGTGGTCAGTGGACAGGTTAGCCAGGTTGTACGTGGACAGAGTTGTTTCGTTGCACGGGATCCCAGTTTCAGTCGTCTCCGACAGAGATCTGAGGTTCACGTCAGGGTTTTGACGCAGTCTTTAGAGAGCACTGGGTACAGAGTTGAGGTTCAGCACAGCGTACCACCCTCAGACAGAAAGACAGTCAGAGTGGACTATTCAGACACTGGAGGACATGCTGAGAGCGTGCTGTTTAGACTAGAGCGGCACTTGGGAGTCGCACCTTCCGATGGTAGAGTTCGCATATAACAACAGTTATCACTCGAGCATCGGAATGGCACCATACGAGGCCTTGTATGGTCGCCCGTGCAGGACTCCACTTCACTGGTTCGAGGTTGGTGAGAGGCAGCTTTTGGGGCCAGAGTTAGTGCAATAGTGTGCAGACATGGTCAGTCTGATCAGGTAGAGGCTTCGGGCAGCACAGAGCAGACAGAAGAGTTACGCAGACGTCCGCAGGAGACCGTTACAGTTCAGTGTTGGTGACCTTGTTTTCTTGCGGGTCTTGCCAACCAAGGGCATCATGAGGTTTGGCAGAAAGGGAAAGCTCAGTCTGAGGTACGTTGGGCCTTTCCCTATCACCGAGAGGGTCGGCGAGGTGGCTTACAGGTTGAGTCTTTCGGCAGAGCTAGCAAGTGTGCACAGTTTGTTTCACGTTTCACAGCTCAGGAGGTACGTCGCAGATCCTTCGCACGTGTTGGACTACTCACAGCTGGAGGTAGCGCCAGACTTGTCAGTGCCAGAGTACCCGGTCAGAGTTGTCGACCGCAGAGTTCAGCAGTTGCGTCGGAAGCTGATTCCTTTGTGAAGGTCGTTTAGCAGAACCGCATTGTGGAGAGGCCACCTGCGAGTGCGAGGATGAGATGCTGGAGCAGTTTCCCTATTTGTTTGATTGATTGGTATGTTACTTCTCCTCGTACTGCTTTTCGGTTTGAGACCGAGTTGTTTTTATTTCGAGGAAGAAATGTCTTAAGGAGGGTGGGATGTAAGACTCGGCCCCCCTTGGGCCCTGTGGCCCCATCCTCAGGGTCGCGACATGCTCCCTGGTCGTGACGTCGCGACGTCCGATGGCGTTGCAACGGCCCTTCTGACAGACGTGACCGGTGTCCTTTCTGTCAGAACGGCTCTGTCGGGTGTCATGCGCACGTGCGTGAACGCACGTGGGCACCCGTCGCGATCGCTTTCCCAGTCTTCGAGGTTTGACCCACTTTTTTGGGTCGCGGTAGTGGCGGCCGTCGCGATAAGGTCGCGACGCCTAGGGGCGTCGCGACGAGAGTCTTATCGCGACATGTTGTGCCGTCGCGTTCTGGGGGCCGCCGGGTTAAAACCAAGGCCGCGCCCCATTTCCCCCTCTCACCCTCTCAGCTCTCTTTTCCCCCTCTCCTTCCCCTCTCGAGTTTCTCGTGCGGTTTCTTGGCGGATTGGGTGCTCGAGGCGTCTGTGCTGAGGTGGTGTCGTCCCGCTCGTGCAGGGGACGGTTCGTGCCGTTTGGAGCGAGGAGGAGGCGTCCTTTCCTACGAGAAGGCCCTAACGGGTTCGTTCTTCGTGTGGAGGTAGGGACCCTTGATCCTCTCGCCCTAAGCATGCTCCCTTCCCCCTCCACATCGTGTTCCCTCTGTGGTTTGGGCTTGGGAGTGTGAGAACTCCATGCTCGAGGTTGAGTGAGGTTTCCTTCAAGTGTAGATCCATGTTCGTGGGGTTTTTAAGGGTGTTTGGATGCTTTAATGTCTTTCTTGCATGTTGAGCATGATCCCCTCCCCCTTGTGTGGTTGTTCCCCGTTTTTGGGGTGGTTCCCGGAGGGGTTGCTCCGGAACCCCCCTCTTTCTGTGAACGCGATGCTCGTGGTGGTCGGGATCTGGTCGTGACAGCCTGGCCGGTCGCGACGAGATCGCGACGCTCGTGGAGGTCGCGATCTGGTCGCGACGGTCTATCCGGTCGCGACGAGATCGCGATGCTCTTTGGTGTCGCGACCTAGTCACGACGGTCCGATACGTCGCGACCCCAACCGTGAGACAGGTTCCTGGTCTTCGCCGTTTCCGTTCCTTTTACTGTACCCATGGCACCTGTGCTAGTTCCCTAGTGCGGTCTACACTAGTCTTTCGCCCGGTGCTCGGCACTTGAGGGCTTGTCCCGTGTGAGAGGTTGTTACCATTGCCTGGGACCCCCATCCTCGGGAGCCTGTTGAGGGAGTACTCCGGGCTACGAGTGTGCTCGAGTTGGCAGCCACCAGGCGGACTCTGGAGCTTAGGGGGTGGTTAGGACAGTGGCATGTGAGTCACTTGCAGAGCTCTCGTGGGTGGTCTGGGACGCCGAGGACACAGTTAGGAGTTCTACCCGGCGCAGGCCAGCCAGTCCTTCTTCTCACTGCCTCGCTCCTCACGGCCCCGGAACCGTTTGGAGAGGTCAGGCGTGGGACCGTAGTCCGGCCAGACTACGGCGGTTATTGTTGTGTTACTTGTGTCATACCTCGCTCTGACGAGACGTGAGGGTTAGGACCCGGGTCGAGGACAAGACGTCGGTGGACGCACCTGACCTTGACTAGTGGTAGTGCTTTCCGTAGCTAGTGTTCTTTGTCCAGGCGGAGTTCCCTCCGTCTGTGTTTACTAGCCGTGTGGTGATCACGACGAGCAGTCGTACAGAGTTTCCGACCGTGTGTACTTTCCGTACTGTGCTAGTTGTAGTTTCACTTCCGCACTTCCATTTGTAGGTAGAAGATATAAACTGTTGTCATTCATTTGATATTTATATTCTCCTGTCTGTTTAGAGCCAGTAGGAGATTGGTAGTCCCTACTGAGCTTCTGTTGTGAAGCTCATTCCCTCCTTTTTCCAGGTGAGACTTCTCAGCAGCGGCAGGGCGCGCGTCGGGCGGAGGAGACGGGGCGGTAGTCGGAGTCCCCGTAGCTAGCAGTGGTTCCCCTTTTTCAGTGTACGTCACCCTCGGGGTATGCCCCTAAGGGACTTGTTCTTCCCCTGCCTTTTACTTGTACTAGCGTGCGTGCGTTGGGACTGTACTTAGAGTGGTACGTGGTGGTCTCACTCTCTTTTCTGTTTCCGCACGTACACTTCTAGATTAGCAGTTGACGTTTACTTCCGTTACATATCCTGTTAGACGTAGATCATAGCCCTTCCGGGTCCTGGATCCGTGGGCGGCGACCGCGAAAATCGGGTCCTCGGCGTGGCCGAGGGTCGGGTTCTCGGGTCGTTACAGTCCAGCCAGACCATGGCGGTTACTGTTGTGTACTTTGTGTCCTGCCTCACTCTAACGAGACGTGGAGGTTTGGACCTGAGTCGAGGATAAGACGTCGGTGGACGCACCTGACCGGTTGACTAATGGTAGTGCATTCCGTAGCTAGTGTTCTTGTCCAGACAGGTTTCTCTCTGTCTGTGTTGCTAGCCGTGTGGTGGTTACGACGAGTAGTTGTACGGAGTTTCCGACCATGTTGTACTTCCGTACCGTTGCTAGTTAGTAGCTTTGCTTCCGCACTTCCATTCATAGGTAGAAGATATAACTGTTGTTATTTAATTGATATATATATTCTTTTGCCTGTTAGAGCCAGTAGGAGATTGGTTGTCCCTACTGAGCTTCTATTGTGAAGCTCATCCCTCCTTTTTCCCAGGTGAGACTTCTCAGCAGCGGCAGGGCGCGCGCCGGGCGGAGGAGATGGGGAGGTAGTCGTGGTCCCCGTAGCTAGCAGTGGTCCCCCCTCTCAGTGTACATCACCCTCGGGGTATGCCCCTAAGGGATTTGTTATCCCCTGCCTTTTACTTGTACTAGCGTGCGTGTGTTGGGACTGTACTTAGAGCGGTACACAGCGGTCTCGCTCTCTTTTCTGTTTCCGCACGTGCGCTTCTTGTTTTACGTTGACATTTTCTTCTATTACATATCCTGTTAGATTTATATTATAGCCCTTCCGGGTCTCCGGATCCGTGGGCGGCGACCACGAAAATCGGGTCCTCGGCGTGGGCCGAGGGTCGGGTTCTCAAGGTCATTACAACAATCAGATCACAGTTGTAATATAAAGGCAGTTCAAGTAAAAAAGCAAGAGGAAGAGAAGTGTACCTGAAGGAAAGGGAAGAAGCCACTGATTGACGTCTGCCAGTCAGAGGAGCCCAAGCTGTCGAACTGATGTGCCAGGAATGCAGGCCCCCACGCATAGTCCCCCACCCGTCTAGATCCTCCAGCAGCGGCAGGAACCGGCAGTGGACCGCGTCGCCCCTCGTAGTAAACAAAAATCTGCCCAAAAGAAAGTCAGGAAGCGACACAGATCTAGATCTGCCTGAGCCCCAGGCTCGCTGGCTAGAACCTCCCTACATCCCTTCAGGAGCCGATCCAGCTACTCGTCCACCATCTCTCCCACCTCCCTGCTGGTCTGTGCTAACCCCAGGCTCTCCTGCAACTCCACCCTAGGGACTAGAGAACCTCTGCCCTACAGTCAGGTCTAGTAGCCTATGGGCTAACTCCCTATAGCAAGGGTAGGTGAACCCGCTCACTGGACGTCCGTACACTCTTAGGTCCGTGATGCGACTCACGTCCTCCAGGCTAGGGATCATGTGTCCCCATGGGAACACGAAGGCAGTTGCCTCCGCATCCCACCTGCTGCGTAGGGATTGGGTGAGTGGGGCATCCGCCTCATCCAATCCATCCGGAGCACCTCCCCAAACCCCATTTCATCTAGTCTATCTCTCTAAAACCGGGGAGTGCCAGGTACACCGCCAGCACTAAGAGCCACGAGACCTGGGCCTCATCTCCACCCTGCAAGCACAGAGAGAGCTGGAGAGTGAGGAGATCGCCCAAATCGTCGGAGCTCAGAGAGAGGGTTTTGAGCCCGTGAGAGGGGGAAGAAGAGGACTTCTGCGTATTTGAATCCTCAGTTCATGTTGCGACAGCTATAGGCGTCGCGTTAAGATCGCGACGATCAGATGGGCCGTGACCGTGTCGCGACCTATCGACTCGTCGCAACCTTATGGCGTCATCTGTGTAGGTCGCGACCTTAACAGAACAATGCGCACAGTGAATAAAATGCTGATTTTATTGATTCAAATTGTCTATTGCAACTCCTAATCATGCCTACAATCAATCAAGCTATCTTTTCAAGCCCTAATTACCATCTTTCACATCCCCTATCTCTCTCAGGCACCTGTGCAGCCCTAGACCCTGAGGGTACTATTGGTCGGACCCTCTTCAAAGCTAGTTGATACTCACGGGTCACATCATCGTCCTCCGTCACTTCCACTGAAATGATGCCCGGGCACACCTCCCAATGGACGATGGAGCTCCTCACGTCCCGTTCATTCTGTTCATCGTTCATCTTCCGTGCTTGGATTGGCGGGTAGTGGGAGAGAGTCGGCACGACCGTGCGTGCTGCACCACACTGGAGGTAGCACCGGTCGGGGTTGTAGAGGACCAGTGCTTCGTCGCCGATCAGTTGTAGAGCCAAGCCGATGTGCTGAGGAAGGTGGATCATCTTGTTGTGGAGAAATCTTAGGCACATCTCGAACCGCTCCACTGTCATTGTCTTGAAGTAGATCCTCCTCCACTCTTTCAACCCCTTGATCATTGCCGTTGCGCACCATGCCTGGGTAGTCATGTAAAGTGGAGCACCGACGAAGGCGAGTGGTTGATGTAGCATGCTTATGCACTTGATGGAAGGATCGTCTGTTGCCTTGAAGCTTATGTGCATGCCCATCCAGCACTCGAGGGCAACCACAGAGCCAAAGAAAGGACCGCTAGTAGCTTCAGAAGATATCCCAGAATAAAGATAGCCAAGAATAGCTTGGGAGATGCTCATACCTTCCCACGCACAACTGATAGCGCTTAGTTTGGATGCGGAAAGAAGATGGTCTTGTGCGGGGAAGAGGATGACACCGCATATGCAGATAGCGGCTGCCTTGGTGATGGCGAGATAGTTTCGGTCTTTCTCTTGCATTGGGAGGCAATCCCCTGAGAGATGGGAATGAGATGGACATAGCCAGGGCTAGTCATGGTGCACAGGTTCTCAGACTTGGTGGTGATCTCCCGGAGGATGGCCCAGGAGTTGATGGGAGCCACGGTGTGCACGATGTGATAATCCTCCCCTTTCTTGTCTTTTGGGAGCCCCAGCATGAGCTCCAATTCCCCAGCAGGATCGTGGCCTGAATGAGGGAAGATAAAGGTATGTGTCTGCGGGTGCCACAACTCCACCAGTGTCGTAAGACTATCCCACACGTGCACCATCTTATGGTAGTTCTTCGCCAGAACTAAGACGGTAGTGAGCTTCCATTTGTGCAGAAGGTTTGTAGACGCCACGGGAAGTGCGTTGACCATGAGTTCTAGCCATGGGATCTTGGAGAAACGCCTATTGCCCGAGAAGATCTAGAAGAAGAAGAAAAAATAGAGGGTTGGCAGAAGAAGAGAGAAAGAAGAAGAAGAAGAAGAAGAAGAGGAGAGAGAAAATCAAAGAGTAGAGAGAGAAAGTACTTACTTGAAGATCCGGTCTTGCATTGATATGGCCGGGCATGGAAGAGAGGCGGAGAAGCTCTACATGGGCCGTCCTCGCTGCCTTGGAGCCTCCATAAGGGGTGGAGCTGGCTTGAGGGAAGAAAAAGATCTCTTCATTGCTTAAGGAGAGAGAAAACCAAGAGAGAGAAGAGAGAGAAGATGCACTCCGAAAATAGACCCCTGCACACCTATTTATAGAGCTCTAGGAGGCCTAATCCCCATCCCAACTCGTCCATAGGAGTTAGAGTAGTCATAGGTTTGGTCTTAGAGTCCCATTAGTGTTAGGAATAGCTCTAGGATAAGGATAAGGCTCGATTTTGGGGTTTATCGCACAGAATGATGTCGCGATGCCCCGATCTGACACGTTAGGGTTGCGACCTACTAGGGCGTCGTGACAATGTTGCGACCTCTAGGTATGTCGCATTTCTATGTTTTATGCTTCCACGTGTTCTGCATAGTTTTGTTTCGTGTTATTGTCGTGTATATTTTGTTAGTTGTTGCTTCTTTCATTATCAGAAAATCGCAAAAAAAATGGAAAACCAGAAAATCACAAAAATGGATCTGCACAGGTAAGTCAGGTAAGTATCTCTATCCTTACTCCCTTGCATTACTATATGATAACCTACTTATTATATCACTTCAAGGACCGATAGGTTCTCAACGTACTCTGGGATCTGAGTTCCCCTTTAACAAAAACGGTGATGATCTAGGTGCGCGTTGTGATCGCTGGATAAGCCGTTAAGTTGGGCAAGTTCGGGGATGATGGACTCTGTTTTGCACAGCAGTTGTAGGAAGACTCTCGACCCATTTTGTCCGGTTTAGCAATATTATCCTTGATATATTTTCTATTTTCCTCTTCTTTGCATTTGATTCAATGATTTCTTTTGTTTTTAGCCCAGCATGCATCATGTAGGACTTTGAGTTGTCATGACTCATCCCTGGCTAATGGTGAGCGCTTGTTGAGTACCCAACCATTCTTCATATTCAGAACAAGAAACCCTATTCCACTCCGAATCGGAAGGTTTGCCTCCGAGTAAGTTGTTCTTGTCAGTCTGCCAAGAATTTCTCTGTCTGGATTCTATATACAATTTTCATCCTTATTCCTTATGATTCGTTTTGGTTGCGAACCGCTCCCAGGACAGAGTTTGTGTTACCTGCCTGGCACGCACACGTCCCTCCAAAATGAAATCTGCAGGCCAATCAGCTAGGGTACCTCTCAATCGAGGATTGATCGTCCTTTTCTTTCTTCTTCTCGTCCAGACTTGAGTTTTCCTTGCATTCTACTCGAGCAGCTAACTCAGGGCTTTCAAGAAGATTCCAATTGCTTGTTGGTTAGATCAAGTGTTTTTTTTACCTTGGCTCCCATTTTTCAGTCCACTCCAAGTCATTTCCGTTTCACCTTCATTTCATGATACCTTCGCTACACTTATGCTACGCTCCCTTGCAAAGTGGAAGCCAAGGAGGGGCAATCTGTAGACACCCGATTCTGGCCCATAAGTCGAACCACATTTCTTGTTCTCTTAATCAGCCTCAAGTTGGTCATTCACATTGAGCCCATTCCTTAGCCATGTTGTGAGCCCATTAAAAGCCCATGTTTCATGATATCCCGTCCAATTATCCTTTTAAGAGTCCACAAGCCTCATTGTTGATTATTCCACTCCAAAATTGATCAATAATTGGAGAATAATCTATTTTCCTTAACGCGACGGGTCGTTGCGTCGCGTTATCCTTGTTGCGCCCTTCTTTGCCATCGCGATAGCCCATGCACATCCATGCACGTGCCCTTAAGGTCACGTCCATCGTGACCATCGTGACTATCATTGTCGTGCCCCTACGACCCGTCGCGACAACAGCTGTATTCTCTAGCCTCCGCAACCACCTCCTATTTATCCTCTCATGGCCTTATCTCCATCCCTAAGCAACCCCCACAACCTCCATGCGTGGTTTGAGGGTTCATGGGACCTTGGGGCCTTCCTAGGACTCTTCCCCATGGATTTACATGACTTTATCTCAATATTTTTGGTCATTATCACTTGAGGACGAGATTATTCTCTCTCCTCTCTATATAAGCATCCCTTCTTCTTCAGAGAGAGGGGAGCCCGTTTTTTGCCACGAAGTGCTGCCGAAATCTCCCCAGACCTCATACTTAGCTCGTGGCTCACCCATTCTCCCACATTTCCTTCTATCCTCTTCATCAAGCATAGAGTATTCTTCATCCATGGAGCTTGGTGGCTAAGGAGGCGACGTCCAGGGCCTCTCCAACACTCAGGGACATCTGCTACAGCCAGGGAGTCGCCCCCATGGGGCTCCTTCTTCCCTTCTTCCCTCATTTCTCTTTTCATGCATGCTATTTACTTTCTTAGATAGGAACACATTTCCCTCTTTCTTCCCACATTTTTATACCACCCAGGGGTTTAAAACCACCCCAGGTTTGTTCCCTCCATGCTCTCCCTCTTTACTTTATTTTTGGATAGATACTACACATAAATATGGTTTAACAGAGTTTATTTGTTTGTTTTCTTTGTTTGGCAGGCACATAAGCAAGGTTTGACAAGGAGCTCTTGTCCTCTGGCCGGCCGGAGGGCAGGAAGAAGGTCCACCCAAGTTTTCTCCCGCATTGTAGAGAACACGGCTGGTGTTGGCGTTGTGACACCAGGAACGTGCCCTAGTTGGACGTCGCGACATCAGCAACATTGCGACGGGGAGACTCGTTGCGACAAAGGTAAGTGCCCTGTTCTCACCTCCTTTTCCTAGCAATGTTAGCCTAGTCTAATTTCTATTCATGACAACTTATTAGGTGGCGATCACACATCCTATTTCCATGCTATTTTAAGTTGATTTTAAAGCATGTTGCGTGTTTCGAGGGATGCGCAACCCCGTGATTACATTCGGCTTCTGAGGAGGAGCACGAGGAGCATCTGAGGATCGTGCTAGAGACGTTGCGGAGTCACCAACTTTATGCCAAGTTTGACAAGTGCGAATTTTGGCTGAGGGAGGTGCACTTTCTCGGGCACGTGATCTTAGGTTCTGGGGTGGTGGTGGACCCTGCCAAGGTTGAGGCAGTGTTGTCTTGGGAGCAGCCCACTACAGTGTCAGAGGTTCGCAGCTTTCTAGGTTTGGCAGGCTATTACCAGAGGTTCATCCAGGATTTTTCCAGGATCGCAGAGCCGTTGACCAGATTGACTAGGCTTGAGACCAGATTTGTTTGGACTGAGGACTGTGAGCGGAGCTTTCAGGAGCTGAAGACGAGGTTGACTTCAGCACCAATGTTGGTCTTTCCGTCAGGTAGTGGAGGTTTTGTGGTCTTCACCAACGTGTCGAGGTCAAGTTTGGGTGCAGTGCTGATGCAGTATGGTGGGGTTGTCACCTATGCTTCTCGATAGTTGAAGAAGCATGAGGAGAACTACCATACCCATGACTTAGAGTTGGCAGTGGTGGTGTTCGCTCTGAAGTTGTGGAGGCACTATTTGTACGGCGAGGCATTCGAGATCTTCACCGACCATTAGAGTTTGCAGTATATTTTTACTCAGAAGGATTTGAACTTGAGGCAACGCAGATGGATAGAGTACTTGAAAGACTATGACCTTACCCTCTCCTATCACCCAGGTCAGGCTAACGTCGTGACAGATGCTTTGAGCAGGCGTGTTCGCTTGAGTTCGTTGATGGTCAGAGAGTGGAGGCTGTTTAAGGATTTGTCCCAGGGAGTCTTCTACCCTTCGAGGTGCAGAGACCATGCAGTGATGACTAGTTTGTCAGTTCGTCCATCAGTGTACCGTCATGTGTTGTAGGCGCAGCAGGCAGACTCAGAGTTGGCAGATATTTTGCAGATGCCAGATGTTGAGCTGGACGAGGACAGTGAGGTCAGGTTCAGAGGTAGATTGTATGTTCCCGGTGATGCGTGCCAGGCACTGTTGTCAGAGGCACACCGGTCGAGGTATGCTGTTCATCCTGGTTCTACTAAGATGTACCATAATCTGAGGAGGTTCTTCTGGTGTCCAGGGATGAAGAGGGGCATGACAGAGTTTGTCGCTCAGTGCCTTACCTGTCAGCAGGTGAAGGCTGAGCATCAACGTCGGGTGGTGAGCTGCAGTCGTTATCCATTCCCGAGTGGAAGTGGGATGACATCACCATGGACTTTATGGTTGGGTTGCCCCGTACCCTGCAGCGGCATGATGGCATTTGGGTGATCGTGGATCGATTGACCAAGTCAGCACGCTTTCTTCCAGTCAGGATGTCTTGGTCAGTGGACAGGTTAGCCTGGCTATATGTGGACCAAGTTGTTCCGTTGCATGGCACCCCAGTTTCGATCGACTCCGACAGAGATCTGAGGTTCACAACAGGGTTTTGGCGCAGTTTGCAGAGAGCTCTTGGTACAGAGTTGAGGCTGAGTCAGCGTATTACCCATAGTCAGATGGGCAGTCAGAGAGGACGATTCAGACTTTGGAGGATATGTTGAGAGCGTGCTGTTTGGACTGGAGTGGCACCTGGGAGTCGCACCTTCTGATGGTAGAGTTTGCATACAACAACAGTTACCACTCGAGCATCAGAATGATACTATACGAGGCTTTGTATGGTCGGCCATGCAGAACACCACTTCACTGGTTCGAGGTTGATGAGAGGCAACTTTTGGGACCAGAGATGGTGCAGCAGTGTGTAGACACAGTCAACTTAGTCAGGCAGAGACTTCAGGCAGCACAGAGAGTAGACAGAAGAGTTATGCAGATATTCGTAGGAGGCCGTTGCAGTTCAGCATGGGTGACCTTGTGTTCTTGTGGGTTTCACCGACCAAGGGTGTTATGAGATTTGGCAGGAAGGGAAAGCTCAGTCTGGTATATTGGGCCATTCCCTATCACAGAGAGGATCGGCGAGGTGGCTTACAGGTTGAGTCTTTTGGTAGAGTTGGCAGGCGTGCACAGTGTTTTTCACATTTCGCAGCTCAGGAGGTACATCGCAGATCCGTCGCACGTGTGTTGGACTACTCGCAGCTTGAGGTAGCACCAGACTTGTTAGTGCCAGAGTACCCGGTCAGAGGTTGTGGACCGCAGAGTGCAGTAGTTGCGCAGGAAGCAGATTTCGCTGGTCAAGGTTGTTTGGGAGAACCGCGTTGGTGGCGAGGCCACTTGGGAGCACGAGGATGAGAGAGCAATTCCCATATTTGTTTGATTGACCGGTACATTGTTTTCCCTTTTTGCGTTGCTTCATGTTGAAGCTGAGTTTCTTTTAATTCGAGGACGAAAGTTCTTAAGGAGGCTGGGATGTAAGACCCGGCTCTCTTGGGCCCATGGCCCCATCCTCAGGGTTGCAACGGGTGCCCTGATCGCGACATGGTCACGCCAGAGGGGTCTGCCGCGATAGGCTTCGAGTCGTGACGCGCTCGGCCGTCGCGTTCTGGTCGTGACGGGGGAGGGCGTCGCGTTCCTGTCATGCCGTCTGGAGGCATCGCGACTGCTGTTGATGATCAGTCCATCTCCATATAATTTTATTTATTATATGAAATTTTTGGTGATTAAAAAAATCTAAATAAATATTTCCTAACAAATTCCTTTTAAGTTTATCCACAGGAAATAATTCAAGCAAAATCTGTAAGTTACTCTCACACACTGTCATTCAAAGTTCAGAACATGCATTTCTTCTAAGTACACATCGACTCCCTTTATAAAACAACGATTTCATAAGTGAAACAACGATTTCTATCGCTACAACGATTTCATAAGTGAAACAACGATTTCCATCACTACAACGATTTCATAAGTGAAACAACGATTTCCATCGCTACAATGATTTCATAAGTAAAATAACGATTTCCATCGCTACAACGATTCACTTTAACTTAAACAACGATTTGCTCGAAAAACAACGATTTGATCGCAAATAACGATTCACTTTCACTCAAATAACGATTTGATCGAAACAACGATTCACTTTAACTCAAACAACGATTTGGTCTCTGTAACGATTCGCTTGTACTTAAACAACGATTCGCTCGAAAACAACGATTTGCTCGAAAACAACGATTCACTTTAACTTAAACAACGATTTGATCGAAAATAACGATTTGTTTGTACTTAAACAATGATTTGATCGAAACAACGATTCGCTTATACTTAAACAACGATTTGATTGAAAACAACGATTTGTCTTCAGTTAAACAACGATTTGATCACAACAACGATTTGGTCACAAACAACGATTTGTCTTCACTTGAACAACGATTTAGGTCTCACAACGATTTCATTATTGAAACAACGATTTCATCTACTCATCGATTTCTGTTAAGTAATAACTTTGTACAGAACATCGATTTCATTATATTAATACATGGACTATATTCACATCGACTTGGTTTCAACATGGATTACATTCTCACATGATTATATCATCAATTTGATATCAATATCATTTCTATACAGAATGCTCTTTATATAGCTTTTTGTACAATCTTGCTTTATCTTCTTATTTTCATAATACTTAAATATGCATATGCTTAAGACTCTGTGTATTTCAAATACCTTCCCGCACATCATGCTGTATCCTAAGATCTTGATCATTTATTTTGGTAGTACATATTTCCACACGAAATATTTTTGCTTACTTCATGTATCGCATAGAGTCTTGATTTGTGTAATGTCAAAATAACCTTTCCTATTTAGCATGCCTTCATACTGCACAACTATCAATGTTGACTGACAACGTAGACAAAAAGAAGTTGTCTAGGTATCAGCGTTTACTGCATGCAGGACTTTTGTAGTAAAGCACGTCAAAAATGGATCTGCCAACTTGTCAAAAGGATAAAAGATTCAGAAAATCTTTCTATGAGGCATAAAGATCAATCCAAGAATTTATGGCTGCAGGCTCACCTACTCCATGCTTCGGACTAGTCTCTCTAATGCGCATAAAGCTGTGAGACAACAGACACTTCAATAGATTCTACAACGGTCAAGATATTTCAAAGGAGATAAATAGAAGACTGGTGACTCCAAGAACCACAACCAGACAACTAGAGTATTCAAATCTTTCAATCCTTAGAAAAGCTTGAAGCCTCAGTCATCTGAAGAAAAGAAGAGCCATTTCATCCAATCCAATCTTTCTGTAGCTCTTAGCTCTCTGTGAGAATAGTGTATTACTTTTTTTGAGAGCTTGCGTAGATCTGAGAGAAAATTCCTTGTAATCATCTTGTGCCTCTCAGACCTCCCCTCAGATCAAGCAAGTGCTAATAAGCTTGGTCTTAGGGCCTCCCTCCTTCAACTCACTCTTGTGCTGGATCCTCTTTAGTTGTGAAGAGAAGACCTGTTGTTGAACAGGTGGTTGTTTCCCTTTGGTAAGAAGGAAGACCTATTGGTACAGGTGTTGTTGTTCCTCTTCTGGTTGAGAAGAGAAGGCCAGCTGCGGCTGGATGTGTAAGTGTCCTTAAGGGGGACTATACCCTTGTATAGTGAAATCCCAAGTGATTGCTTGGGGACTGGACGTAGGACTCCTTGGGAGAGGAGATCCGAACCAGGATAATTCCTTGTGTCTATGTGTGATTGCTTATCTTTCTTTATTCGGCACTAACTGTCCAACGTAGTGGTTGTTGTCAAGCATTTTTATTTACAGGTGTTTTTCAAAGAAGTATTTTTAGCAATCCATTCACCGCCCCCTTTGGGCTAGCTATCTGGGCAACACTTTTCTGACAGACTTGACCGCTGTCCTATCTGTCAGAACGGCCTTGTCGGGTGTCAGGTGTGTACAACATTGACACGACCTAGTCAGCCGTCGCGTTCTGGTTTCTCAGTCTTCGAGGTTTGACCGCCTTTTGGGGTCGCGCCGGGGGTGGCCGCCGTGACATGGTTATGACGCTCTTGGGTGTCGCGACATGGTCGATGTCGGGGCGGGCCGGCCCATCGCGTCTTGGGGCCCATCGGTTTAAAATAGAGGGCTGCGCGCCATTTCCCCCTCTCCCCCTTTCCTTCCTTTCTTTCCCCCTTCTTCTTCCTCCTCCGAGTTCTCCCTTCTCCGGTGGTTTCTCGGCGTGCTTGGGGTGCTCGTGGTGGGAGGTGACGCCCCATTCGTGCAGGCGGCGTGATCGTGGAGTTTGGAGCGAGGAGGAGGTGGCCATTTCGACGTAAAGGCCCCAACGGGTCGGCTCTACACTTGGAGGTAGGGACCCTTGACTCCTCTCCCCTAGCATGCTCCCGCCCCCCTTGAGATTGTAGTTTCTCATGGTTTGGGGTTGTGGGAGCATAAGGATCATGCTCGTGTGAGTGAGGATTCCATCGAGCGTAGATTCCTTGTAAATCCATGTTTTGTGGGGTTTGAGGGTGGTTTGTATGGTTTATAAGCTTTCCTACATGTTTAGCATGCTCCCCTCCCCCTGTGGATGTGGTTTGTACCCGTTTTTGGGGTGGTCTCTGGGAGGATCGTCCCGGAACCCCTCTCGGCTGAGAACGCGACCTGTATAGAGGTCGCGATGTTGTCGCGACCGGCATGGCCGTCGTGACATCATCGCGACGCTCTTTGGTGTCGGGTGACAAGGTAGCGACGGCCCGATGCGTCGCAACTGCAGCAGAGATAGGTAAGGTCTTGTGGAGTTCCATTTTTTGTGGAGTCTTCGTCGTTTCCGCTTCTTATTGTACCCGTGGAACCAGTGCTAGTTCCCTAGTACGGTCCTACACTAGTCACTCGCTCGGTGCTCGGCACTTGAGGGCTTGTCCCGTGAGAGAGGTTGTTACTGTTGCCTGGGACCCCTGTCCTCACGCGTCTGTTGAGGGAGTACTCCGGGCGGCAGGCGTGCTTGAGTCATGGACTCTGGAGCGGTGGGGAAAACGATGGTTAGGACAGCGGCATTGAGTCATTTACAGAGCTCTCATAGTTGGTCTGGGACGCTGAGATCGTTTTGGGTGTTCTTCCCGGTGCAGTCTAGCTAGTACTTTTCTCACTGCCTCGCTCTTTGTGGCCCCGGAACCACCTAGAGAGGCCAGGCATGGGACCGTAGTCCGGCCAGACTATGTCGGTTACTGTTGTGTACTTCGTGTCCTGCCTCACTCTGACGAGAGGGGAGGTTTGGACTTGGGTCGAAGATAAGACGTCAGTGGACACACCTGACCGGTTGACTAGTGGCAGTGTTTTCCATAGCTAGTGTCTCTTGTCCAGGGGTTCTCTCTGTCTACGTAGCCAGCCGTGTGGTGGTCACATCGTGCATGTTCTACAGAGTTTCTGACCGTGGTGTTTTCCGTATCGTTGGTAGTTAGTAGCTTAGCTTCCGCACTTTCCTTCGTAGCGTAGAAGATATAACTGCTGTCATTAATTAAGTACATAGTTTTGACTACCTGTTAGAGCCAGTAGGAGATTGGTAGTCCCTACTGAGCTTCTATTGTGAAGCTCATCCATTTCTTTTCCAGGTAAGACTTCTCAGCAGCGGCAGGGCGCGCGCCAGGTGGAGGAGACGGGGCGATAGTCGTGGTCCCCATAGCTAGCAGTGGTTCCCCCTCTCAGCTGTACATCACCCTCGGGGTATGCCCCTAAGGGACTTGTTCTTCCCCTATCTTGTACTAGTTGTGTGTGTTGGGACTGTACCTAGAGCGATACGCAGCGGTCTCGCTCTTCTTCAGCTTCCGCGTGTGTGCTCCTAGTTAGCAGTTGACATTTATTTCCTTTACATATTCTGTTAGACTTGTGTTTATAGCCCTTCCGGGTCCCCAGATCGTGGGCGGCGACCGCGAAAATTGGATCCTCGGCTTGGGCCAAGGGTCGGGTACTCGGGGTCGTTACATTTGCTGCTGTTAACAGGAAGTGAACGTCCATCGATCTGGACGTCAATCTCCCCTGCCCATGAAGTCAACGACACACTGATTGCCGTCTACCTGCCCTTAATGTCAATGGATGTTGACGTTAACTGGGATTTCGGGCAGAATACATAAATATCAATAACCAACATACACAATATAATTACATACAATATGCACACCATTATCTAAATACAATATGTACAGAAATAAACATGTATATACATATGCACATAAGTAATTAAATAAACATGCTATTTACAACAATACGATATGTACATAAATAAACAAAATATGAATAAAGTTCGAGGGCCTTACAAAAACCAACACTCAAGTATGATCTCCCCATCTTATTTAATGCTCTTTTCATGCTTTAAATAGATTCTAGATAAACCAAGTTCTAAATGTATTTTATTTGTTTTCTTGTTCATGACAGGCACTAATAGAGCACAGGCATGATGCCCACCCTCCTTAGTCGGCTGAGATGGAAAGAAGTAGGATCTATAGTTGCGGACACCCAAAAATGACACAAAATATAAGGGCTAGCTCCAGCATAAAACATAAGCAAGATGCAGGTTGACAAGCAAGTGGCAACCTAGTCAGTGGATGGTTAACGAGCATGGTGAAGGCTAATTCTAGGTCAAAGACTCACTGTCATGTGGTAGGTTCGATCTTGGGGCAACACAAAAAGGGGCAAAGGCTGATGATCATGCAAAGATTCAGAAGCCTGAATGAAACTGGCTGAATGAAACTTGAAGATTGGAGCCTGACAAACACCAAAAGGGGACTGATGCACTTCACGCTATATTATCTCAGCCATTGCAAGTTGAAAAGTTGTTGGCCCAGTGTCACCTTGAAGCCCTTCAAATCAATAAGCCAACACAATAGATGGATTTTCAATCCGACACTCATACACAAAGTTATGGGCAAAATAAGTGGCATCAAATCACCATAAAGGCATGATCTGACACTAGACCACTTTGTGCGCCAGATGAGTCTGATATCTTTCAAGTCATGTTTCCCTGGATAATACAAGGTGAAATCACATGAGGCTAGTGTGATCTTGAAGCCCTTCAATCTAGGAGTCCAACATAACAAATGGCTCATCGATCCGACGCCCATACGCAAAGTTATGGGCAAAACAAGTGGCACCGGATCACCATGAAGGCATGATCCTGCAGCAGACCACTCCGTGTGTCGGATGAGTCTGATATCTTTCAAGTCATATTTCTTTAATAAATATAGAGTGAAATCACATGAACCCAATGCCAACTTAAATCCCTTCAAGGTAGAAGTCCAACGCAACAAATGGCTCCTCGATCTGATGCCCATACACGAAGTTATGAGGAAAACAAGTGTCACCAGATCACCATGAAGGCATGATCCGGTGCCAAACCACTCTATGTGCCAGATGAATATGATATCTTTCAAGCCATGTTTCACTGACCAATCTGGGGTGCAATCAAATTAGCCCTTGCCATCTTGAAGCCCTTCAAGTCAGGGTCCAACACAACAAATGGCTCATCTATCCAACACTCATGCAAAGTTATGGGCAAAACAAGTGGCATTGGATCACATGAAGGCATGATTCGGCACCAGACCACTCTTGGCACTAGATGAGTCTGATATCTTTAAAATCATATTTTCTTGACCAATCTAGGGTGAAATCATATGAGCCCAATGCCATCTTGAAGCCCTTCAAGTTAGGAGTCCAAAGTAATAAACGACATGTCGATCCGATGTTTGTAAGTGAAGTTAATGGGTAAAACAAGTGTCACCAGATCACCATGAAGACTTGATCCGGCCCCAACCCATGCGCCAAATCACCATGAATGCATGATCTAGCACCAGACCAGTCTGTGCACCGGACCACTTGCCTATTTCCTTTATAGATAGGACCCAAGGGTTCAAGGAGGCATATGAAGTGGCCAAGGGGGTAGGGGGAGATTATGTCACTCCTAAATCTCTCTCTCCTCTCTTCTCCTCTTGGGGTTCAAAGGGAGGACTTCCTCTATAGAGTGCATACATGCCAAGGGGTAGTAGGTAAGGTGTGAGAGCTCCACCATCTCTCCCTTCCTCTCATGTATCTTCATGCTATCTCCAGAGCTTAATGCAAAGCAATGTTCTATGGTGGATCTATGGAAAGGAATGAAGGCTTTTATGGCATCTTTTTGCCTCAATGTCTACTATGTTGTTCTATATGTTCCATGTATGCTTTCTCTCTCTTCTATCTTTACTTTTTTCTTTTGATCTTTTGAGCACACTTTGGATCTAGTGGGTATAGGATTCGTCCACTTCATGGACAGGACTCTACGACTCTAGGAATCCTAAATGGTCATCATATTGCTGATCTATGCTCTCATTTACTACGTTATTTTTCCATTTTTGGCCTAAGTGTGGATATAGTGGGCATAGGGTCATCCAAAATGAATGGACGTGCTCTATGGCTCCGACAGCCCAAATGGCCAATCTAAACCACACCTCTACGCACACACATGCACAAAGCCTCCCATGTTCTCCCGCGAGGATATGTCCATGGGGTTTGTCCCTTCCAATGGATGGGGATCTATGGTTCAAGACCTCAAAATGCCCCTCCACTATACCCTTGCATGTTGCATTCTATGTATTCTATTTCTTGCAAATTTAAACTCATGTTTTTTTATTGCATATGCTTCCTTCTATCTCTATAAGCCACTTGCCCTTCTTTTTCCCATTTATGAAATGGCAACATGGCTTTGATGGCCCATGCCCCAAGCACTTGGAGCGCGTCCATGTAGATCTCGGGCTTGCCTAGTGATTCTATTGCGGGTGGCTAATGCCTATTGTGTTTGGGGCGGCCTCGAGGGATCAAGCATGGCCTCTCTATGCCATATGCTCATCTCTTATAAGCCTATATTCCCCACATTCCAGGTTCTATTCACTGGCACAATTCCTACCGCCCGGCCCAGATGTGGCTCCAATAGGCACAGACAAGCCATCGGCCTCTCGGTAGATTAGGCAGTCCCCTAACTTGGTCAGAAGTGTCCACTAGTTGTTCACTTTCCCCTCAGAGTCACCATCCCCTTTGCCGGAGAAGCACCCGGGGGAGCATACGTCGTAAATTCCTTGAACGTCATGCTATGTTTCTCATGTTACAATCACCGTCATGATTTTTATCACAATCGTTGGTTTTAGATCACACCGTCGGATTTCATACTTTCTCTGGCATATTTTACGTGTTGTCGCCGCCCCATTATCGCCATGATCAACAGGATCTAGCCCCTCATATGTTGATTACAGGATGGAAATTGAGATAAATTACAATGCCATTAAGGTGTATATTTGTCCCTTGGATCTGTCTAGGCAATGCCAAGCCCTCCGGTACACTTGTCCTCATGGGAGCGGTGCCTAGACCTAGGGTGTGTTGCTGGCCACGTATCCAGCTATTGGAGCCATCTTAGATTTTTCCATGGATGGTTATCCATTTGTACTCCACCCAACAAGTCCCCGGGAAAGGGGGAGGTGTCGTCAGAATGTTATCAACATTTTCCCTTATTTAAAATTTAAGTGTTTATGTCATAAGTTTAAGCAAATAAACAAATGATGACTAAGGCATGCCAATGACTGCATCGAATATGGCTTCCTCGGCATGACCGAGGGGTAGGCATGAACCATTTTTGTTGCCTTATCGGGCAGACCAAGGACCTACACTATGACATTGATTTGACAATAGAGTCAACTATTCATGACCTCATGCATTAAATAAATAAAACAAAAAGAGAGTGTAAAATGTCTTAAATAAAACACTTGATAGTTGATCCAACTGGATAAAAAAAACTCAGCATGAAATAAATTTTGACTAGAGGATTAAAGATGAACCATAATATAATAACAATAGTAAAAAATGAATAAGTAAATAATGAAATTTCAAAAGATCAAACATAATAATTAACCTCTTCACAAGTCAAATTAAGTCAAAAAAATGATAAGTAAATCGATCTCCTAACTAAAAGGAATAAAAATAAGGAATCGGGTTAAGGGGGAGGTGATTTGGCGTACGAAAACTTGGCGCCATATCACATAGTTAGGTGATCTGACACCCTATTATATCCTTCTTTTCCCCAAAACCCTCCGATACACATAAAAATGTGTAATAAAATATGAATAATTATGATAATATGAATAGCAATAAAATAAATAAATAAATAATTAAAAAATACATATAATAACAACAATAATACATGCATGCATCAAATCAAATCGCCAATCAAGCCAACCAAATCAATTCAAAACAATTTGAAACTAAGCAAGCAAAATCATAAAATAAGCATAAGTCAAAATGATAAACTAAAAACTACAAATCGAGTCTCAAATAATAACTTCAAGTCATGCAAACTCTGAATCAAGCAAAACTTAAATCTAAATAAACAATAAAAAGAAATATAATGGAAACAAGGTGAAAGATAATAAATTCAAATCAAATAAAATAGTCACATATGTTCAAACCATGACATGTAATAAACCCAAGTCAAACAAAGTAAATCATGATAAACAATAAAAGAGATTAAATCAAATCAAATCCATGTAAAGAAATCAAATATAACCATCTTAAAATGATCAAGTTAGCTTAAAATAAGCCTTATCTTGGCAATAAAAACTATGCATTTACCTGTAGTTCATGTTACGCTATCTTTATTGAATGTATCCACTTTCGGCCATGAGGCCCCTATATTCTGGCTGCTTATCAAGAGTTTTCTTCTCCAAGAGGAAGATGTAATTAACGTTATCGTGCCTAGTGACAGCGGGTCTTTGGTCCCGAACCCGATACCCATGCTCATTTGACGAAGTCAGACGTTGCGCACATGAGAGTTAAAGTCCTCTGACCTTCAGAGGTAGAACATGTCCTGTGTGACTGGCACACTTACACTCTATGATTGTGGATTCATTTCCCTTTGACAACTTATGATCAACATGCAAATGAGACTAGAATTTGCAATATATGTACATGCCCACACATCCAAACATAAAACCATAATTAATTAAATCAATTCCCACTAAAGTCTCTCATTTCTATCTTTAAATGCATCCGATAGATAGATCGCCTGTAGAATGCATCGAGCTCCGTCATCGCCATCAAGAGGCGCTTCTCAAGTTGACCACGTTCTTACACAGTGAGCATCTTGGATTGTTCTTTCATACTTCTAATGTATTCAACCTAGTTTGCATCTACACTTGTTTGACAATTACTTTGGTGGGGGTCACGATCACTTTTTCATACTTTTCATATTATCACATCATTTTAATTAAGGATAAGTTTTGTGATTATAAGGAGCTTTAGTGGTCGAAAAATACAAACGTCTATAAATACAAATAGAGGCCATGAAAAAACAATAGATAAGAAAAGAAAAGCAGAAACAGGAGAAAGTACATACATCATGGTGAGAAAGAAAGGAGACTAAAGGTCCATTTGGTTGTATGTAAAATAGTTTAATAGGAAAATAGTTTTTCACGGAATAACTTTTACGTGAAAATAAAAACATAATTGTCTATTTGATTGTCAGATAAATATAAAGTTGTATGGAAGGATATGAGATCTTATGATTCACACAAATAAGGGAGAATCATATACTCCTTGTGTATTAACACTATTCATCAAATTTTTTTTATTTTTTATTTTATTTTTAATATTTTTTTAAAAATAAAAAATTAGATAACTAATGAAAAATATGTAACTTTGACAAAGATAATTTAAAATAGGAGAAATAAAATAAAACACAATTTGAATGAATAGTATTCTACAGATATTTTAATAAAAAATAAAAATTAAATTAACTAATAAAAAATAATTAAACTTAACAAAGACTATTTAAATGAGTGGAAAAAAAAATAAAATGTAACTTACATGAATAGTGCCTAAACTTGTTATGTAGAAACTGCAGGGGTGACAGAAACTGCAGGGGCGACCGTTAGGAAAATGGCATCTGCGGTTTTCCCGCAGATGACAAAATCCAGACTTTTGGTGATTTAATTTTTCAAATTTTAATTTTCAATCATATCAAATAATATAAAAATTTAAATTTTCTGAAAACTATTTTCTAACCCAGATTTTCCGGACAAACAAACAGACCCAAGCCAACCCCATTTTCCAACCTTTGTCTCCAAGTCTCTACAGCACTTAGCTTGTGCATTGTCTAAGGAGGCTTTTGCTCAGGATCATCTCTGCATCCGTCTACTCCGAGCAAACAACCAATCGACATCAAGCTCCTTCTTGCTATATCATTTTCTGAAGTCAAGTTTGGCTATTGTGTTTTTATCTGTTGCCATATCAATCTTTTGAGAAGACATTTCTTTGACGTTATTTCTTCAGAAGTTGGATCTGTGTGCCTATGTTGCCCTCTGTTGAGGGGAAGACCTGGGTGTTACAGAACCATATGGTTATTTCCATCTATTCAGAGGAGATTCAACGTGTTTGGGGTTGTGACCTCCATAGGAGGAAGACTTGTAAACCAAGTAGAATGCCCATAGGAGTCTAATGGTGATTAGATTCAAACTAGGATAAAAATCTGTGTGTTCTTGTGTGCATGCTCTCTTTATGCCTTATACTCCGTTGTGCTTTTTCTTAACATTTTATTTTTAATTTGCTAATATTGAGATAAAGACCCATTTAACTCCCTTTGGGTCTATAGTCTATAGTGTGGTTAACAATTGATATCAGAGTCACATCTTCTTACACTTTGAAAGATCTAGCGATCTGAGAAGAAAATATCTAGTTGTGGTTATCAGAGTAGGCTACTCTATTAATTATCCTCCAATCCTAGATGACATTGACTACTTACATTGGAAGATCGTCATGGAACACTTCATTAAGAGTCAAAGTTATGATCTTTAGAATATAATTGAAGAAGGTGATTGGTCTACATAAATTCTAAAGACAACAATATATGCATTGATAAAGAAATTTTGTCTTTGAATGTCAAAGCTAGGTACTTGTTCTGTTGTGCACTTATAAAGAAATACATCATCAATCATCTTGGGTCTTTTGTCATTAGTCGTTGGTTTTTTTTAATGTCTTTTACATCCACTTTTTATGTCTGTAGGCGCAGCTCCATCCAGTGTGTTTTAATTTTCCGCAGAGCTAATGCTGATCAATTGTTTTACATTGTTTTTTTATCATACAGGGTGTTGTTCTATTTTTGTTCTTAATTAATATTAATCTCTTCTCTGGGTTTAATTATTTAAAATCTTTTATTTATTTTTTGTGCACCCGATTTCTTACTTTGAACAACTTGTCTTAAAATTGTTAACTTTAGAGAAGCTTTTTCTTTAAATGAACTAATTCCTGTTTTAGAAATAACTTTTGCCTTTTCATCTCATTATAATCTACTTGCAAATAATTTTTAATTTTTTATTATTTTATCATGTTTAGCTTTTAAAGCTTTTTTATTAATATTTTTATATAAATTAAACAATTCTTAAGAAGCTTCTTCTATAGAATCTTCATTTTTTCATCAGAGAGATCAGAGTAAAAACTATAATAATTTTCATAGTGTACCACAATTGATCTTGTTGTCAGCGCATGGTAAGTGTCATCTTGATCTTCTATGCTTTCTAAAATTTCCATGTCAGTTGATGTCGAGGTGAAATTTTTTGGTCTGACATTTCAATATCCATAGAGATATCTAAAGTAGAGCTTCTTTGAGTTCCTGCTCAGTTAAGTAAATTATCTTCAATGAGTTCCAAACTTCTTGAGCAGACTTGTATACTACTATGAATTGGACGTAAGACTTCTTTTGAGGGAAGTGGCAAACCAGAATAGAAAATAGTATTGGGGCGACAATTAATAGAAATGTTCATCAAACCTCTCATCTCCAATTATTTCTAGATTTTGGTGATAAAAAAACTCTAGAAATATGTGCTTAATATTTAATGAATCCTTAAGTATGTAAACAGGGCAAAAAGACCATTTTATCACTTTAAAGATTCCCACTGTAAGTATACTGAAAACCTCAAACTCATGCATGTCCTAAATTCTCTCAAGTCCACATCAATAAGTCTAAACCCTGCATCAATTGTAATATAAATGGTTCACATACCGATTCCAATTAAAGCACTACATCGAATATAGTTTGAATGTCACATCAACTATTGAGTAAATGTCATTAGGATTGTTCATGGTTTGGTTCAGTCCGGTTGGACATTTTTAGAAAACTGAACCTAACTGAATTTGAAGGCAAACCGAACCGAACCAAATGAACTAGTTCGGTTCGGTTTGAATTGAAATGGGGAAAAAATGTTTTTAAGGTAGGAGGCGCCACCAACCATTGTGCTATTAGTTTTCTTATGATATTATTTATTTGTATTATATATACATATTTTCAGTTCATATCGATTCCAATCTTAACCCGAACTGAATGTGAACCCTCCGAACTAAACCGAACCGGTCGGTTCGATTTTTCGATTTAGACCGTTTTATGAACATCCCTAAATATCATATCGATTAGTATCTATGCTTCCTATCGTTTCAAATTGAAGGTTTATATCGATTGTAGAATAATACTACAATGATTAGAGTTATAACATCATTCAATTATATAATTAAGTGTTCACCAATTGGAGTACCAAGTTCATATCGATTGATGTTCAATTACGTTCCGATTGTGATACACTTATGTTTGATTGGATATTTATCACTTGTAAGACCCTCAATTTTGTCCTTATTATTTTATTATGTGTAGTTTTATGCTTGTATATGTATATGCATTATCATATAAGTATTATGCATACTTTAGCTTGGTGTACTTATGAATGTATGTATATACTTAGTTGTATATATATCGGTGGATTTCGTGACATAATGAGTGTGTACATTACACCCTATGTATTGCATGCATGAACTTAGGAGAAATTAGGGTTTTGCATTGTTTTGGGTTCTGGCCGAAGGGTTAGTCGACGTCAACATGAATGGACGTTCACTTATTGTTAACGTCCATATCGGTGGACGTCGATTAGTAAGTAGACGGCCTTATCGGTGGACGTCTACATCCTGACAGGCCAGTCCGCAGCAGCATGGTGTGCCATGCTTGATGGGGCGTGGCAACCACTCCCCCAACGGCTCCTTGGCCTTCCAACCGATCTCTTGCGTGGGGTGAGAGGGTCCTCTCTTAAGAGAGCCCTTGTTGCAACCTCTAGAGCTCTCTTGGCTCTTTGCAAAGAGAAAACAAAACCCTAGTGAGCTGTGAGAAAACCTGAGGTTTGAGAGCTTTGATCCGGCGATCCAAGGCTCTTCCTGGCGATCTACTTCGACAAGGAGGAAGACAACACATCCGGCTACACATCCCCGCCCCGGATTTCAGAGGGGAGCATCACAGAAGCCGGAGTGGAGGCATCTTGGAGGCTTCTTGGGACTGCCCAAGGAGAGCTTCTCCAACCATTTTGATCCCTTTAGGAGTTTTTCCAAAGGCAAGTAACCCTTGCACCTTGTCCATGTATGTGTCTAGGAGGCTTTTATCATTTTTATGGATTTTCCTCGTGTCCTGGATCCCCTACATTCACCATTCTTTAGAGCTCGGACTGTGTTTTTGCACAGGTCCGAACTTGACGGCAAGATCTATTGCCGTTGAGATCTTGAGTCAGCGGCTAACGATGTTGCCGCCAACTCTTGTGAACGGCCAGAGTATGCCGTTAAGTTCTTCTTGACAGAACAGTGAACTGTTCTGCCCTATATCTTTAATTTCCGGACTTTGGCGCATGAGGATATAATGTAAATTTTATATGTTATGTAAAATAGATAATGTGATGTGTGTGAATTTTGTATTTTTCTGTGAATGGCATAATTTATTAGAATTATTGAAAGGCATGTGTAGGGAAGAGGTTATGCATGTTTGATTTTGTTCCCATGATTTCTGAGGACTTAAATGCTGTAAAATTTTATGAACCATGTTATATGTATCAGTCCATGCCCTGCAAATTTGAGAATTTTACATGGCTATGTGAATTACTGAAATTTCTGTAATGGGAATGGAAGCATGAGTAGGTTAATGAATAATTCATAGTAAATTTTGTGTCATGCAATAAATCTGGGAAAATTTCTTGTGCCAATATGTATGTGTGATTCATGACTGTGCATGATCAAATCTGAAATCCATGTCATGTTCTATGTTAACTTAGTTTGAATGGCATGAAACTGGATGTTTCAATTTCTATAAATACATGTGAATTCAGAAAAATGTGAAAATTTGCATGTGTGTTCTTATACCCGAAAACAGCATGTGGTTAAATTTTCAGGAAAATTGGATAACAGTAGCCTACACTATGAGATTTCCATGTGAAAATGAGTTATAAATATATGTACCATGATTAAGGTTAAATGATGTGCATTCCAATTAATCCATGAGAACTACTAAATGCTTGATTTCTGTTATTAGTGGTATCATGCTAGGGAAGAACAGAACCATGAGCATAAATAAGAAAGTGTGAATATCATATGTAAAACGTGTGTTAATCGGAATGTGTAATGTGTAAAATGTGCCGTGTGTGACACTGCTTCCATAGAGGGCTGTGGAACTGTACCATGGAAAAGTCCCCATGGGAAGGTTCAATGTGTTAAGATATCCTAAGGGCATTAGGATGAAATCCTGGAGGTGGACAAGTACCGCTGGTTAGGGTGGAGACGTGTTCTCCCGGTCTGCGCAGTGCCAAGAGTCATCACTGTATTGCCTAGGTGATGTGCTATGTGTTATGTGTATGTGATGTGTCCTTCTAGTGGTGGTTTGGACTATGTGTCACGGCAAATAATTGTGAAATGTGTATATGTGAACATGTGTAAATTGTGTATATGTAACATGTGAATGTGAAATGTGAAATCATGTGAACTATTTATGTTAGAATGTGAACATGTGTACATGTGAATTGTTTGAAAGAAATGAACCATGTGAAATATGGGAATGTGTAACCATGTGAAGTGAATGTGTTAGAGTATGAGACGATAATTCATGCTATGATATTTCTAGTTCCATGTAAATTGCTATCATGTTATAGTCAAATTGGAAGTGTAGTCTTCATGTGATTAAATGAGTAGAAAGCATGTGATAGGAAGTGTTATTTGAAATATCTTAAACCATGTACCATGTGTTTTGATTTGGTAGAATTACCATGATAGGTTGTCTTTTATTAATGTTCAAGCATGTTGTATGTTGCCTTGCAAATTGAATTAGTGGAACCTACTGTGATGTATGCATGAATGATGTGTATGGAGTTACTTGCTGAGTCTTTTAGACTCATTACTTGCTTCGGCGTACAGGTTTAGTTGGTGATCCGGTACCTTTGGAGGAGACCGTGGAGAGTGACTCCGAGCGCGGAGATTAGTTGGCGGAGTCTTCGTTGTGCCCCTTTTGTTTCATAGTATGTAAATTGTGACTTGTATTAGAGTCATCATTTTGTAATTGTGGACAAATTATGTATTAAAATGTAGAACTTTAATCTTGTGGACAATGTATTTTGGTTTAATTTCAATTATGAAAGTTTAGTCTTTTAATTTGCTATATGGATTATGTATGTTAAATGTGGATGATGAAATGTGATGACAGTTAGTCCTTTACTTCCGCGACTCTGTATCTATATTTGTGTACATCTCAATCAATTGTTAGTGTCGGGTCAATGTCCCGCTGTGGTGATCTTCGTCGTGCCGACGTGGGTTGGTACAACCGTACCGGCATAACGTGGGTCGTCACAGAGATTGGTATCAGAGCGACTGGTTGAGATCGTACATGAATATACATAAGTCATCGTCTCCATTACATGCTAAATCTTTATAGAATTGTCCACATGTGTAGAATTGATTAATAATGAGCAAAAGATAGATAAGAAAATGGGTTGGGAGTTAATTAACGAGCCCTGATTGATGGCTGAATTTTATTGCAGCCATGACTTCGCGTGGTAGGCGTGGAGGTGTTCCTGCTCGTGAGGGCGAGCAGAGAGGCGAGGAGCGGGCTGAGCAGCAGGTCCCGGCACCTCAGGGTCCTGTGCTTCCCCCACCACCGCCTGTGGACTATGGGGTGTTCATGCAAGGGTTAGTGCAGGCCATGCAGACGCAGGCCCACACCCAGGCAGCACACTCAAGGCTCAGGTTAGTATACTTTGTTAAAGAGTAGTCTGTTTGATTTAATTGCATGATGTGATGGTAATTATGTAATGCTTGTTGGTTGTTGTAGCAGGCTCGAGTTCCAGCTCAGGACCATGGTGGCCCTTCCACCATGGAGAGATTTAAGAGGATGTTGCCACCCTCTTTTAAGGGGGAGAGCGACCCGTTACTAGCTGAGAGCTGGATGAGGGAGATAGAGAAAGTCTTCCGAGCTATGAGGTGTGCGGATGAGGACAAGGTTACCCTAGCCACCTATGCTACAGGTATGCGTTTGTTTTGTATGCTTGTGTGTTCTGTTAAGTTAGAGTTGTTAGTTAGTGCTTATGAAGGGTATATTGCAGGAAAGAGCTGATGTATGGTGGGCTTCATTACTGCGTACCCGATTCGAGGATGGAGCTGTGGAAGTTGCTTGGGATGAGTTCGTGAGGCTCTTTCGGGCCAAGTTCGTCCCCGAGCATGTTCAGGATCGCATGGAGCAGGAGTTCCTCTCTTTAACTCAAGGCTCCATGACTGTGCTCGCATATGAGGCAAGGTTTGCTGAACTTTCTAAGTATGCACCTCATATAGTTGCTGATGAGCGCAGGAAGGCAAAGAAGTTCGTGATGGGCCTTAAGCCATCACTGAGGACGAGGCTCGTAGCGTTTGACCATCGCACCTTGGACGAGGCCCTTAGCGCAGCGTGCAGACAGGAGAGCGAGATGGAGCAGTACCTTGAAGAAAAGAAGGCTTCTCAGAAGAGGCCCGCGGCCCCGTTTCAGCGGCAGGACAAGAAGAAGGCAGTGTACCAGACACCGCAGTACCCAGTAGCAGTCGGCAGCACTCAGGTACCTTCTGTACGTTCCTATGGTGACAAGAAGGAGTGCCCTCATTGTGGAAGGGCACATGGTGGTACGGAATGTTGGAAGATAGCGGGCAAATGCCTAAAGTGTGGGAGTAGCGACCACAAGATCAAGGATTGCCCCAGACTTCAGCAGGGAGTCAGCGTGGACCAGCCCCAGTAGCAGCAGCAGCGCCAGCGACAGGACGACCAGGAAGGCCTCGAGCCCCGGCTCGAGTGTTTGCGTTAGCTCGTGAGGACGCCGAGCAGGCGGAGCATGTCACCGAAGGTACAGTTTTACTTTTCGGTGTGCACGCTCGGGTTTTGTTTGATACGGGTGCTACTCACTCGTTCATTTCCGAGCGGTTCGCTAGGCAGTTAGCCCTAGAGTCAGGCATAGAGTCTGAGGAGTTAGAGGTCCCTTTGTCTGTGCACACCCCTGCGGGTACGGTATCGACTAGGAAGTGCATTCCGTCGTTACCTGTGTGCATTGAGGATAGATTCCTAGATGGGTGCTTCTTCTTGCTAAAGATGAAGGACTATGATTGCATTTTTGGTCTGGATTGGCTAGAGGAGCATTATGCGTTAGTGGATTGTCGTAGGAAGAAGATTGTTTTCCGCATTCCTGGTGAGGACGAGTTCTCTCATCCATTGCCAAAGAACTTGGCGGGAAAGTTAGTTATCTCTGCCATGAAGGCGATGCGCATGGTGAACAAGGGATGTGACGCATTTCTTGCCAGCGTTATGCTGGTACCCGATGCTGGTTCGTCACTGACTCTTGCAGAGATCGATGTGGTGCAGGACTTTCCAGATGTCTTTCCCGATGACTTGTCTGGATTGCCACCCGATAGGGAGATAGAGTTCACTATAGAGTTGCTTCCAGGCACCTCTCCTATCTCGAAGGCCCCTTATAGGATGGCACCTGCAGAGTTAGCCGAGTTAAGGAAGCAATTGCAAGAATTGCTTGATAGGGATTTATTCGCCCTAGTGTTTCCCCTTGGGGCGCACCTGTATTATTCGTCAAGAAGAAAGACGGGTCACTTCGGTTGTGCATTGATTATAGGAAGCTAAACCAAGTGACTGTGAAGAACAGGTATCCCTTACCTCGGATTGATGATTTGTTTGACCAGTTGCGAGAGGCATCAGTCTTTTCCAAGATTGACTTGCGATCTGGTTATCATCAGTTGAGGATTAGGAGTGAGGATGTGTCCAAGACGGCATTTAGAACCCGTTATGGACATTATGAGTTCTTGGTCCTTCCTTTCGGATTGACAAACGCCCCTGCAGCGTTCATGGATCTCATGAACCGGGTGTTTAGTCCGTATTTAGATAGTTTTGTCGTAGTGTTTATTGACGACGTGTTGGTCTATTCTCCGGATGAGGCCACGCACCGTCAGCATCTGAGGTTAGTGTTAGAGGTTCTTCGTGAGCACAAGCTGTATGCAAAATTCAGCAAGTGCGATTTTTGGTTGCGCGAGGTTCATTTCCTCGGGCATGTTATCTCCGGCGCTGGTGTAGCTGTTGATCCAGCAAAGGTCCAGGCAGTTATGGATTGGGAGATTCCCAGGACCCCTTCGGAGATTCGTAGTTTCATTGGGTTAGCTGGTTATTATCGGCGATTCATTGAGGGTTTCTCATCCATCGCCGCCCCCTTGACGAAGCTGACCCGGAAAGGTGAGAAGTTCGTATGGTCTGAGGCGTGTGAGCGTAGCTTTCAGCTATTGAAGGCTAAGCTTACTTCTGCTCCGGTATTAGTATTGCCTAGTGGTCTAGAGGGCTTTGCCATTTATACGGATGCATCTCAGATTGGTTTAGGTTGTGTGCTCATGCAGCAAGAGAGGGTAGTGGCTTATGCTTCTCGTCAGTTGAAGGAGCATGAGAAGAACTATCCGACTCATGATTTGGAGTTAGCAGCTGTGGTTCATGCACTAAAGATCTGGAGGCACTATCTTTATGGTGTCAGATTTGAGGTGTTTACCGACCACAAGAGCTTGAAGTATCTTTTCTCCCAAAAGGAATTAAACCTGAGGCAGAGAAGGTGGATTGAGTTCTTGAAGGACTATGACTTCGACCTTCAGTATCATCCTGGAAAGGCGAACGTCGTAGCGGATGCTCTTAGTAGGAAGAGGTCTTCGCTCCAGCAGGATTGGAAGATGTTGGAGGATGCAGCATGCTCTATGACCGAGTTAGAGCCATCGCTGAGTCAGGCTTTTGTAGCTCAGCTATCCCTTAGATCCTCAGTCTTGGATGAGGTAATTGAGCAGCAGAAAGCCGATCCTAGATTGTTAGAGTTAGTGGGTAAGGCGGGCATTGCTCGTGATGAGGACGGTGTGATTAGATTTCAGCACCGTGTTTGTGTCCCCGATGTGGTAGATGTCCGTGAGCATGTGTTAGCGGAGGCTCATAGATCGCGATTCTCTATTCATCCGGGTAACACCAAGATGTATCAAGATTTGAAGAGATCATTTTGGTGGTCCGGCATGAAGAAGGGTTGCGGATTATGTGTCTAGGTGTCTAGTATGTCAGCAAGTGAAAGCCGAGCGGCAGCGACCATCCGGCCTTATGCAGAGGATGGATATCCCAGTGTGGAAGTGGGAAGCTGTCACTATGGATTTCGTATCGGGTTTACCTCGATCTAGAAGGGGCAATGACTCGATTTGGGTAGTTGTAGATAGATTCTCGAAGACTGCTCATTTCTTGCCTATGAAGAAGAAGCAGTCAGTAGAGAGTTTAGCTAGATTGTATGTTAGTGGTATCATTAGATTGCATGGTGTGCCGAAGTCGATCATTTCGGATCGAGATCCGAGATTCACTTCGAGATTGTGGAAGGGTCTTCAGGATGCGTTAGGTTCGGAGCTTAAGCTCAGTTCGGCGTTTCATCCCCAGACCGATGGACAGTCCGAGAGGACTATCCAGACGCTCGAGGATATGTTGAGAGCGTGTGTTCTGGATTGGAAGGATGATTGGGAGCGTCATTTACCTCTTGTGGAGTTCGCATACAACAACAGCTTTCATGCTAGTATCGGTATGGCTCCATTCGAGGCGTTGTATGGTAGGCCCTGCAGATCTCCTTTATGTTGGGAGGAGACTGGTGATAGGCAGTTGATCGGACCGGAGTTGGTTCAGGAAACTTCGGATAAGATTCAGCTTATCAGGAAAAGGCTTGTTGCGGCACAGGATAGGCAGAAGAGTTATGCCGACAACAGAAGAAAGGATTTGGAGTTCGAGGTTGGCGATCATGTCTTCTGAAGATATCGCCTACTCGAGGTGTTGTCAGATTTGGCAGGCATAGCAAGCTAAGCCCTAGATTCATTGGCCCATATGAGATTCTCAGACGTTTGGGCAACGTGGCGTACGAGCTAGCTTTACCCCCGGCTTTGGCTAGTGTTCACCCGGTATTCCACGTATCTATGCTCAGGAAGTATGTCCGAGATCCGTCTCATGTGATTAGTCATGAGCCAGTGGAGATCCAGCCAGATCTTTCGTATGTCGAGCAACCGGTAGCCATTCTTGACCGGAAGGTCAGCACCTCCGGAACAAGAGTATCGCGTCGGTGAAAGTTCTATGGCGGAACTTCTCACGTGAGGAGGCTACGTGGGAGCTTGAGGATGCGATGAAGAAGAAGTATCCCCTTTTGTTCGAGTAGTGTCGTTCTAACTTCGAGGACGAAGTTTCTTTAAGGGGGAGAGGGTGTAAGGCCCTCAATTTTGTCCTTATTATTTTATTATGTGTAATTTTATGCTTGTATATGTATATGCATTATCATATAAGTATTATGCATACTTTAGCTTGGTGTACTTATGAATGTATGTATATACTTAGTTGTATATATATCGGTGGATTTCGTGACATAATGAGTGTGTACATTACACCCTATGTATTGCATGCATGAACTTAGGAGAAATTAGGGTTTTGCATGGTTTTGGGTTCTGGCCGAAGGGTTAGTCGACGTCAACATGAATGGACGTTCACTTATTGTTAACGTCCATATCGGTGGACGTCGATTAGTAAGTAGACGGCCTTATCGGTGGACGTCTACATCCTGACAGGCCAGTCCGCAGCAGCATGGTGTGCCATGCTTGATGGGGCGTGGCAACCACTCCCCCAACGGCTCCTTGGCCTTCCAACCGATCTCTTGCGTGGGGTGAGAGGGTCCTCTCTTAAGAGAGCCCTTGTTGCAACCTCTAGAGCTCTCTTGGCTCTTTGCAAAGAGAAAAACAAAACCCTAGAGCTGTGAGAAAACCTGAGGTTTGAGAGCTTTGATCCGGCGATCCAAGGCTCTTCCTGGCGATCTACTTCGACAAGGAGGAAGACAACACATCCGGCTACACATCCCCGGCCCCGGATTTCAGAGGGGAGCATCACAGAAGCCGGAGTGGAGGCATCTTGGAGGCTTCTTGGGACTGCCCAAGGAGAGCTTCTCCAACCATTTTGATCCCTTTAGGAGTTTTTCCAAAGGCAAGTAACCCTTGCACCTTGTCCATGTATGTGTCTAGGAGGCTTTTATCATTTTTATGGATTTTCCTCGTGTCCTGGATCCCCTACATTCACCATTCTTTAGAGCTCGGACTGTGTTTTTGCACAGGTCCGAACTTGACGGCAAGCTCTATTGCCGTTGAGATCTTGAGTCAGCGGCTAACGATGTTGCCGCCAACTCTTGTGAACGGCCAGAGTATGCCGTTAAGTTCTTCTTGACAGAACAGTGAACTGTTCTGCCCTATATCTTTAATTTCCGGACTTTGGCGCATGAGGATATAATGTAAATTTTATATGTTATGTAAAATAATAATGTGATGTGTGTGAAATTTTTGTATTTTTCTGTGAATGGCATAATTTATTAGAATTATTGAAAGGCATGTGTAGGGAAGAGGTTATGCATGTTTGATTTTGTTCCCATGATTTCTGAGGACTTAAATGCTGTAAAATTTTATGAACCATGTTTATATGTATCAGTCCATGCCCTGCAAATTTGAGATTTTTACATGGCTATGTGAATTACTGAAATTTCTGTAATGGGAATGGAAGCATGAGTAGGTTAATGAATAATTCATAGTAAATTTTGTGTCATGCAATAAATCTGGGAAAATTTCTTGTGCCAATATGTATGTGTGATTCATGACTGTGCATGATCAAATCTGAAATCCATGTCATGTTCTATGTTAACTTAGTTTATGAATGGCATGAAACTGGATGTTTCAATTTCTATAAATACATGTGAATTCAGAAAAATGTGAAAATTTGCATGTGTGTTCTTATACCCGAAAACAGCATGTGGTTAAATTTTCAGGAAAATTGGATAACAGTAGCCTACACTATGAGATTTCCATGTGAAAATGAGTTATATAATGTACCATGATTAAGGTTAAATGATGTGCATTCCAATTAATCCATGAGAACTACTAAATGCTTGATTTCTGTTATTAGTGGTATCATGCTAGGGAGAACAGAACCATGAGCATAAATAAGAAAGTGTGAATATCATATGTAAAACGTGTGTTAATCGGAATGTGTAATGTGTAAAATGTGCCGTGTGTGACACTGCTTCCATAGAGGGCTGTGGAACTGTACCATGGAAAAGTCCCCATGGGAAGGTTCAATGTGTTAAGATATCCTAAGGGCATTAGGATGAAATCCTGGAGGTGGACAAGTACCGCTGGTTAGGGTGGAGACGTGTTCTCCCGTCTGCGCAGTGCCAAGAGTCATCACTGTATTGCCTAGGTGATGTGCTGTGTTATGTGTTATGTGTATGTGATGTGTCCTTCTAGTGGTGGTTTGGACTATGTGTCACGGCAAATAAATTGTGAAATGTGTAATGTGAACATGTGTAAATTGTGTATATGTAAACATGTGAATGTGAAATGTGAAATCATGTGAACTATTTATGTTAGAATGTGAACATGTGTACATGTGAATTGTTTGAAAAAAAATGAACCATGTGAAATATGGGAATGTGTAACCATGTGAAGTGAATGTGTTAGAGTATGAGACGATAATTCATGCTATGATATTTCTAGTTCCATGTAAATTGCTATCATGTTATAGTCAAATTGGAAGTGTAGTCTTCATGTGATTAAATGAGTAGAAAGCATGTGATAGGAAGTGTTATTTGAAATATCTTAAACCATGTACCATGTGTTTTGATTTGGTAGAATTACCATGATAGGTTGTCTTTTATTAATGTTCAAGCATGTTGTATGTTGCCTTGCAAATTGAATTAGTGGAACCTACTGTGATGTACATGAATGATGTGTATGGAGTTACTTGCTGAGTCTTTTAGACTCATTACTTGCTTCGGCGTACAGGTTTAGTTGGTGATCCGGTACCTTTGGAGGAGACCGTGGAGAGTGACTCCGAGCGCGGAGATTAGTTGGCGGAGTCTTCGTTGTGCCCCTTTTTTTTCATAGTATGTAAATTGTGACTTGTATTAGAGTCATCATTTTGTAATTGTGGACAAATTATGTATTAAAATGTAGAACTTTAATCTTGTGGACAATGTATTTTGGTTTAATTTCAATTATGAAAGTTTAGTCTTTTTATTTGCTATATGGATTATGTATGTTAAATGTGGATGATGAAATGGATGACAGTTAGTCCTTTACTTCCGCGACTCTGTATCTATATTTGTGTACATCTCAATCAATTGTTAGTGTCGGGTCAATGTCCCGCTGTGGTGATCTTCGTCGTGCCGACGTGGGTTGGTACAACCGTACCGGCATAACGTGGGTCGTCACATCACTTGTTTCGATACTGTTAAATTTATACAGATTAGTGAAACTTGTTTCGATACTGTTAAATTTATACAGATTAGTGAAACTCTACCGATTGTAATTTAATCCGCAATGATTACTAAACATCACTCTTCTGATTACCATGTTGTGTTCATTTTGATTGATACTCAGTCATTCTGATTATAAGTTTCACTTTGATTATACTTATTAAGTCTTCTTATCAACTCGTGTTGAAAGATGACATCGATTATGAGTCTCACATCGATTGCACAAGAACTAACAATTACAGAACAAAGACCTTTCCAATTACAATGAACATTCTATTAATTGGTCTCCATCTGTAACGATTAGTGTTTCAGTGAGACTCCGATTAGTGAATATTTTACTACAATTATATTCATTCCAATCACTGACTAAGTATATATTTCGATTGTCTTAGTCATCATTGTTCTGATTATTCTAGTCATTTGCATATCGATTATTGTTAGATGCTTCCGATTAGTGAATATTGTTCCATTTAGTGATCTTGAACTTAATAGCATTTCGATTAGTGTTATTCAGACTTTGATTAGTGAACAACATGCTCCTGCATCAATTAGCGAAGTCCTTGCTTATGATATTACATCGATTGGTTATGACCTGGATTTAAATATTATTACTTGAGATACTCTTTACTATTTGCAACATGATTTCAATACATTGGATTTAAATATTATTACTTGAGACACTCTTTACTATTTGCAACATGATTTCAATACATTAAGTGAGGAGCACTATTCAAGTTTTTCACTAAATGATTTTAAAATTGCTATTTGAATTTCTCGCTTACTTGAAATCTTAGAATTTGGTGCTCTAATATCTTGTCTCTCTTTGGTATACATAAACTCTAACTAGCCTATATTGTCTATGAGAGATGTCAGTCAAGTAACCTATCTGTATGACACATTTGGCTAAAACATTAATGAAGACAAAATGAGCCTTCTTCTTTTAGCAAATATCACCTGCACGAAAATGAATACATGGTAGTTGAGAAAAGAAGTTGACTGACAATATCTTTGGTGCCTTCTCTCTCTGTATCCCAGCATTTATTGCATGAAGGTTTTCGGTACTCGCGTACGTAACAACGTTAGACCTGCTATAAGGGACCCTGGAAACGCGCACCAACTTGAGAAGACTCAAAGGACATATCAACGACTATTTTCAAGAACCAGGATAAAAAGGAGAAGACTAGGAATATAAGAAGCAATTTTTCAATGAGAGCGATTTTAATTCCAACCTTTGCACAACCAAAAACAAGTTCAAGCATTCATGCGTCAGTCTTCTATATCTCTCTTGTGCTCCTGCCAAATACTTTCTTGAGAGATAGCATTGTGTCTGAGAGTTGCTTCTTTGCACATCTTTTTATCTTAGATATTGTCTCAGATTGAGTCTAGCTCTATGCATCTTGAGCTCGGTCTAGGGACATCTTGTAGAATCTATATTCTTTAGAATCGTGCCTCTTCTTGTGAGAAAGAAGGCTTGTAAGGGTGTTTACGAGTATTGTTTCCCTTTTATAGTTAAGGGAAGACTAGTGTGACCTAGTGTGGTATTTCTCTTTGGGGTGTGAAGAGAAGACTAGCAGTGCTAGGTGTTGTAAATGTCCTTGAGGGGGACTGTACCCTTAGGTTAGTGAAATTTCAAGTAGTTGCTTGGAGATTGGATGTAGAATGAGGAGGAACTCAGTGCGGAACCAGGATAAAACCTTTGTGCATGTGAGTGATTTTGTTTGTCTTTATTTTCACTATTAACTAACTCTAACAATCACATTTAAGTATTATTTTTGAATTGTAAAAATTTATTTTGGCAACCCATTCACCTCCCTCTAGGCTTGCTAGCTAGGTAACAATTACTTCAATTATTTTATTAATTTCTATAGCACCTTCTACATATTGCTCGAGTTGGTAGTTCTTGTTGCTAAGGGTAGATTCTTAAATGTTTTAAACATTAAGGAGTCAATTCTTGCCTTATTATTAATTTATTAGTCTTTTCGTTCTTACCTTCTCATTTCTAATCTTGTATTTCTATGCTTTTGTTTTTTACATTAATATCCAGAGATGTTACACTCTTCCCTACATAAAAAGAATTTGGTCCCCACATTCACTAATATGATTTAAAGTATATACTACTAGAATTGTTAAGGTTGTTCAGTTTGTTCATTGTCTTTGAATGGTTTCTTTACTGAATAAGCTAGTTTCAATCTTGGGCCTATGCATTATAGGGCTTACCATGCTTCCTCTACGCGCTTTGATTTCCTTTATCATCTACATTCTTCTTTCTTTAATGGTAGATGCTATTTCTTTCTTTCTTTTTATATCTCTTCTAACCTTCTTTACTAATTTTGTTCCCAAGTTCATTGAATTGATCTCATTGAGGGAGATATAAATACTAAGACTTATTTGGGCTGCTATCTTTGTTTCTTTGTTGTACTTGCTGAGAATTTATGATCGAAGCCTCCACACCATAAACAAACTCCATTCCTAAATCGCCAGTCTTCAATTCGAAGTCCAAATTTGTGGCAAAATTTACAAACTTCCTTGGGTACAATATTGTCTCCATGCTGTTTAACCTTTTTAATTTCCTACATGTCTCTTAGTTCCTTTCTATGGTGTTTCTTCTTATTCTTTAGTCTTAATTACAACCCTATCAGTAGCCTATTTAAGAGATCGGGCTCTCTTGACCAAGTCAGAATATGTTTGAATTAGCACGGGGGTTAATCGAGTGATGTATCTAGGTCTCAATCCATTCAGAAATCTTTTAGTCTTCATTTTATCAATTGTAATCAAATGCAAGACATATCTTGATAGCCTTGTGAATTGTGCTTCATATTCAACAATACTTAAAGATTGTTTGCTTCAGATTTACAAATTCATTAGCCTTTCGTTCTTGAACTTTTTTAGATAAATATTTGTTGTAGAAGAGTTCCAAGAATGTTGTCTTTGTAAGTTGATCTCCCAATATTGTCTATATTGACTCCCACCATGCACTTGCATCCCTTTCAAGCTACAAGGTAGCAGTTTAACTTCATCTTCTTCTTGACATTGAGGGACTCTGAAAATTCTCTCTATTTCTTTAATCTAGTTTTCAGCTTCATCTGAATATTGCCACTAAACTTAGGTGGATCCAAACTCATGAAATTCCTATATATATATCCTTATCATTATGATGATTTCCACTTTGAATATCTGCCCTCAAAGCTTTAGTAAGTCCTCATACCGTTCATTGCATGCCTCTCCAATTTTTTTTCCCATTTTCTTCCATGTGTTGTTATCAATTGATATGGTAATAATTTCAAGATTTGACATACTAGACTAATCTAGCCTATCCCAAAGTCTTCTACCCAACCTCATAGGTCGACTATAAGTGTAACACCTCAACTTTATATTATGAAATTAGATAATTAATTAATTATGATATGTGAACATTATAAATATTTTTTTGGACCAATGTATTCCACTAAGTCAACACCAAGATTCCAAAAGTGGAGACAAAATTGAAGGCACCATAATTTGTAGTACATTCAAATTAGCTTACATCTGAAGTTTTATCTTAAATAGTCACCATTTAAATATTAAATAAGAGGACCAAATAATTAAATATCTATTTACATTATATATATATATATATATGAAATTACTTTATTACGGAGGTAAGATTACGTAAGATAAATCTTACCTTACAATTTTTTTAACATGTATCTGTATACGTGTTAACCTATGGTAAAAGCCCTACAACGTGGTTTGAATCGGTGCACGATAGGAATCCTAGAAATCACCGTCGTCCAGGTGTTATGTAAAAATCTTGCCCGTACATAGTCTCAACCCCTATAAAAGCTTGCTACATTTCACCCCGGCCAATGAACTTTGGTTGCTGCTCGTGGTGCTGCTACCATCAAATCCTGGAGATGGAGGCCGTGCAAGAGTGTGGAGGAAGAAGGTTTTTGAAGAAGCCCTATTTTCTATTTTAGGTAAGAAGTTACCTTTCCTTTTCTTTTTGATGACCAAGCTTCACTTACTTTCTTCCATTTGATAGATAGTCTTATCTTGGTATAGATTTGATATGTTTAGTGAATGCAAGCCCCAATCTATCACCACAGATGAAAATAGAAACCAGTCTACTTGCAACGCCAGAATCGGTCATTCGGTTCTCTAAATCGGTCGACCGATTACCCTCTGGTTCAGCAACTCGAGAGAGAAAAGAAGACAGATAAGAGGCTTGAAGGTTCAAATAGGCCTCAAAAGTATGTGCAACTGTAGACTAGGTTATTTTCTTCTATTCCTGATTGTTTATTTCCATTACCAGGTTAGAAAAGTTGGTGCAATTTTGGTTTGTTAGATTCCAAAATTTTCAGAATTGGTCGGCCGAAAACCAAAAATCGGTCGATCGATTCAACCCCAATCGGACAACTGATTTTATCTTTCTGATCGACTAATTACACCTTGAAAAACCAGAACCAAGCTACTGGGTAGATCGGTCGACTGAAAAATCCCTATACGGTCTACTGATTCTGTCCCAGATTTTAGGACCAACCTCTTGTGAAAACAAGTCGACTGATTTAGTTCTTCAAGTCGATCGATTTCTAATTTTGTTTGTTAGTAAGTCTCTGAACTATAAATCCAAGTTTGATATTCCCCTTACCTTGCTTCTAATGTTACTTCACCAACATGGTAACCATTTTAACCATATATTAGATCTTCTTGGATTATCCTTGATCATTATAACCAATTATTTTTTACCCTCATATTTCAGATACTTATAGAAATCTATACCTTATGAATTGTTATAAGTACCTAAGAACCACATATGTATGATTATCAGAATGGAAATGGATGAAAATTTTGGGTCTTTAGAATCTTTTGAACTAATGCATGTGCAAATGGGGCCGGTCCAGTCCCGGGAGGAGCACCCGAATTCGTTTACTGGCCGTACGGAACGATAATGGATCATCTGGGTGTTTTGATATGACATCACTACATGCTATATTTGGTCTACATTTTCATGAACTATACCATGAACTGAATTATATTTTGACTATTGATTGGTTCAGAGACACTCTTTTATAATATTACCCCGTTATCAGCAATACTACTAAACATTTTGTATACCCGTTTGTTCTCTTTTATTGTACGATATGCATATTCTTTTTCTTTCTATGCTAACCTTTGTTCCTAACTTTCATTGTGTAGAAGGTAAATCCTACTGGACACAACTGCTCATGCATTCCTACTTTTCTTTCAGGAACTCAAGATGGGGCAAGCTCTTAAGGGAAATATGTGCTGAGCGATTCTTAGAAATTAGCAACCCAAGCTTTTTCTTTAGACTTTAGTAATCTAGAGTATTATAAATATTAACTTTAAACCCTCAGTTTGTATAAACAATGCCATTTGATTCCATTGCACTACTTAATGAATGTAATTGAAGGGTTTTATTTCCTTAATATTGAAACTCTGTCATTTTCGATAATTATCAATTATTTGGACTTGACAGGTTTATTTGGTATCAGAGCGGAGTTTCCACAAAACCTGGAAATGACCTGTGAGATAGGTAGAAATATGGGAAGTTAGTTTTAGAAATAGTTGAGAATATTTCATTTTATATAGATTAACCAGTTGATTATAACAGAATGGAACGAATGCATGTGAGCGGTTACTTCTAGCCATAGAGCTGTTACGACGAGATATAGAATTGTATGCACAAGCTCAACGTGAGGCACACTTATAGATTAAAGAAGAAGTGTTGAAATTGACCAGTGTGGCATTTCTTGGGGGCAAGCTAGTCGCAACCTTGGATCCATGATGGTAGTCATGGGTAATTTAGATAAATTAAAAGTCGGTCAAGATATGCTTTCACATTAGGTTGAAGAGTATTGAGATATTATGACTGAGGCTGCCATAGAGTTGTATTACAATCAAGATGACATCCAGGATCTTCGAGATCCACTACTCACCAATAAATCAGAATAGAACTTAAGGAAACCCACTTTTGTTAACCTCTCTTGTAAAATAGTAAGTTAACATGTATAATTGACTTTTGTAGAAATGCTAGATTCTTGTATGGAGGGAGGTTTGGGAAGTTAATGTAATTTTCAGTTATTGGCTGAAGGCATGCATGTAGTGTGTTGTGTGTAATAGAATCTAATATATGCAAACTTTATGGTTATGGTTTGCAATGTTAACGTATGACATTTTGAATATCTCAGATTACTTCTAAACTAGTCATGGAAGGAATAGGTGAAGCATGGATAATACAGTACATGGTATAACTCAGAGCATTAAAAATGGTAGCCTAGAATAACTCGCACAATGGAACCAATATATTCAAGGATTCTCGTAGTTTAAATCGCCCTCATTTTTTAGGAAGTACTGACCCCAGATGAATCTAAGAATTAGGTTAAGGATATAGTAAGAATTTTTAGAGTTATTGAGTGCCAGGAGAAGGATAAAGTCCGCTTAACAACATTCCAACTAGATAGGGATGCCTGAGCGTGGTGGGAGGCCATGGAGGCTACTTTAAGGGATGTGGATCAATTATCTTGGGAGGAATTTTTTGAGTTATTCAATGAATAATACTTTTCTGAGGTAGTCCAGGAGAAGAAGACTATGGAATTTATTAACTTGAAACAATGAGAATTAACTATGGCTGAATACGAGACATAATTTGCTCAATTATCAATGTATGCTCCTCACCTGATAACTACAAAAAAGTTAAAAGCAAAGAGGTTCATGAATGGATTGCGCCTAAACTTTATCACGCAGATGACACCGAACTTGATTACTACTTATTTTGAAATGGTCAAGAGAGCTCTAACTTTGGAACCCGCCACTGAAATGGTGGAGAAAATTAAAGAAAATTTAATGGGAGTTCTACGATTGTAGAGAGTAAAAGGAAGTTTGATGCAGGAAGTGGATCTAAGCCTCAGCAGCTCATCAAGAAGCCAGGAAAGACTCCAATTGGAAATAAAGATGCTTGCCATCATTGCCATCTCAATGGGCATAGAGTTGAGAACTACTAGAGGAGGTTAGGAGCTTGTCTGTGATGTGGAAGTAATCAACATCAAATTCTTGATTGCCCATTTATATCAAAGATACATTCCAACAGAATGCAAAATATAAGCAACGACGCCTACATGCTGTACATGAAGTGGAATCAGAATCTCAACAAGAAGGCGGGCTTGTAGAAGGTACAATAATTGTGAACTCTAAACCTGCCTATGTTTTATTTGATTCTGGAGCAACACATTCCTTTGTTAGTCAATATTTGCTAGATCATTTGAAGTACATCCAGTTTCACTACCAGAAAAATTTGAAGTTGCTACACCTCTTAGTAAGAGAAAAGAACTTGATTTCTACTGCCCAACTAGTGCAATAGTAATTGAAGGGTATAATTTTCTTGGAGATCTAATATATTGGAAATGTGGGATTATGATGTGATCCTTAGGGCCATTGGCTATCTAAACATCATGTCGGATTGGAATGTCATTCTAGGAAAATAACATTTTTGAATATGAAAGTTCCACCAGTAATTTTTAGCAAACCCCATTGCAATCATGGGGTTGTGCGCCCCTCTAAGACACAAAAGAGCATGCGATATATATAGAATGAAGGAATGTGATCACCAGCAAGATGATTGCCTAAAGAAATAATCCTAAATCATGGGATAATCAACTTGGAAAAGGAAGAGAAGCCACTTACCTGTTAACACGTCGTTGATGTACGGCGCGATAGCAATCTTGTCGCGACCGCACGATCGGTCGCGATATGGATGTTGCAACTGGGTCCCTCGATGCCTTCTCAGTAGTGCGAAAAATGAATGGCGAACCTCCTTCCCTTCCTCCGGATGGCCAGAGGAGGAGAGCTCCTCGTCTGCTCTTCTTAGGGTACCTACCAAAACAAGGAAACAAGAAAAGAAAGACTCTATTAGACAACTTTTAAGTGAAGTATCTACACAACATAAATGGAAAGAAGGAAAGTATGGAGGGAATGAACCTGGGGTGTTTGGAAAACCCCTTTTGGTGTGGAAAAACTAGGAGGAGAAGTGCATGGAGACATTTAAGCATAAAGGAGAGGGAGGAATCCTAACAAGCATGCTTGTATGCACAAAATGCAGAAAAGAAAGTAAAAATCAAAACTAAATCAATATTGCCTCGTTTGACATGATTCTATTTGGAGCTCGTAGAGAAGCCATGAGGAACAAATTTCATGAAGAAGTCTCTAGGAGATATGCCCTCGTTTGGGCTGTGGAAGGCACGATAATCCGGCATGTGTAGATCTAGATATGAGAGAGAAGGTGAAGAATAATTTTTTGTAACTTTAAGCACATACCACCAATCAATGTGATTCTACTTCAAGGTTGAAGAGGGCTCTATAAGGGACAACTTTGATAAAGACACCTAGAAGAGATCCATCCTGGTTGGATATCCATAAGCCGTGCAAACTCTTCTGGTCCTGGAGGCGATATGAGAGAGAAAGAGGAGAGAGAAGATAGGAAACGAGAATAATAGTCTCTTGTCTGTGTTTGGGGCGATGGGGCTTGGTGAGCAGAGTCTCCTAGGATCTCTTGACGTGGTGGTAGCCTTCTCCTCTCTTCTATAGAGTCCTAGGATGTTTTTAAGAGAGAGAGAGAGAGAGAGAGAGAGAGAGAGAGAGAGAAAGAGAGAGAGAATATAGGAAACGAGAATAATAGTCTATTGTCTGTGTTTGGGGCGATGGGGCTTGGTGAGCAGAGTCTCCCAGGGATCTCTTGACGTGGTGGTAGCCTTCTCCTCTCTTCTATAGAGTCCTAGGATGTTTTTAAGAGAGAGAGAGAGAGAGAGAGAGAGAGAGAGAGAGAGAGAGAGAGAGAGTGTCACGTCCTAATAAAAGTCTATTTATCTGAAATGACATATATTAGGCACGAAAATAAAACTAGTGTCTATTCATTTACAGCAAAATTTAGCGGAAGCATTATTACATTAGACTCCTCAATACAGTCTAGGTGAGGAGTAAGAAACAGTAACTTTATTTTATTACAATCCATGGGTTCAACTCTAAAGAAAACAAAATAGCTGGCTTCTTGAGGTCGGAAGATTCTCTCAGCACACCATTCCTCTTAAGCTTCACCCCCATCTTGATCACCTGAAAATGTAGGATGTGTGAGCTAACTAGCCTAGTAGGATTCAAATCCTCAAATCATAAGGATTAAAATATATGATGGTCAAGGTAAAAGACTTGACTAGATCACAAAAGAACAAATAAGCATCTTAGCATGACAGTGGATTTGGAACAGTAGTACTGAAACACAGAGCATGTTCAGGAATTCACAATGAAACTCATAATTTGGTTCATATATACATTCACAGATGAAAAATAACATGATGACCATAATCAAGCTGTATTGATGCAATGCCAAGCATCCTGGTGTCCTTTATCATTATGTACGGCTTGTAAGTGAATTCGGGTGCTCCTCCTAGGACTGGACTAGCCCTATTTGCACAGACATATTAATCAAGTGGGGTTCAGGGACCCAATAATTGTTATCACCAGTTATTCACAATCAATTGTGGTACTCAAGTATTTACACTCTCATGAAATCAAAGTGTATGAATTTAGGTTACTGAACATAGGGAATTGTAATCAACTAGACATTACTTGTACTGGAAGACTTCAAGAGTAATCCAAGGAAGGGTATATAAAACAATTAGAGTGGTCTTCTTAGTGACACAATGTTAAACACCTATAAGAATGGAGATAGTAACTTTCTGGACCAATAGAAAGAAGTTTTAGCAAGAGATTAGGCAAGAAAAGGTACTGGAACACTAGCCAAAATAGAGGTTGTCGACAGCCAAGAGGTGGTTGTCGACAGGTGCAAGTATCAAGAAGTCAATTTCTGGTTCTGGGACAGTGCCTGTCGACAGGCTGGGTCTTTCTGTCGATAGGTTAGTGTGTCTGTCGACAGACAGATGCCATCTGTCGATAGGTACTTCCTGTCCGTCGACAGCCGCCAGTTCCACTTGCAGAAATGACTCTATTCTCATTCTAAAAACTTTAACCATGAAGCCTATGGATCAAAGTATGGACAATACCACATGGTAGACTTGTTTCTAGCTCTTTCAATAGGGCTACAAGTTGGACAATATAAAACATGAAACTACAACCTACACGTCTAGCTTAACATGACATAATACTGGGAAAGTAACTTCTACAACAACAATTATAAAAGAGGATTTCTTCATGATAAACACATATTTCCAGAGATAATTAAGGAGTCAAACAAAAGTCTGAGGGTACAAACATCTAACAGGAGATAAATATTTTACTTCAAGGTTGGTTTACAAGTTCAAAGGCAACATGTACGTGGCTATGAACTTCCTAACAGGACTAGAAGACAAAGTAGGAGGAGATAGAATCCTACAACAACACATGATGCACACAAGCTTCTAGAGGTACTTACAGAAATCAAACAAGAACTTGAGAGCTTGAACACCTACACAGTAAGTTCTATAGTATGTTCAAGGGTAAGAGTAAGAGAGGAAGGAAAATAATCCTACATGATCTTGGAAGGTGATACTTCCACTTCGATGAACTCACAGCTGGTGAAAAAAAGATGGTGCCAAGGTGCAACGCAGCTGCCTCCAACAGCTACAGCTCTCAGCACTCCTGGTCAAAGCAAGGGAAGCAGTAGCTCCTTTTGGTGCACAACAACGGCAGCAGAAGATGCAGCAAGAACAGATACAAGAGCTGTGGTGCGCAAGGACAAGTAAGAACAAATGGTGGAAAGGTGCATACGAGGGGTAATGGGGTGTTCTTATAGCTTCCAAGCGCCCCATGCACAAGGGCACGTCGGTCGTCGATGTGTCATGGTAAAAACCACTTGGTTTTTACCATCGACACGATTACCATGCACCACCCACAGCTTACACCTATAGGGTTAACGTGTAAGACTCCTACTTAAGTGAGGTGGCTTCCCCAACTCCTCACACGTAGGCAAGTTTAATTCTACAAAAATCACCACCGTAAATGGCCCACAAATCAGCTGGCCCAATAATCCTCATACTAATATACTCGAATGATGTCCATTTGTGTTAAAATTTCAACCATAAGATAATGAAAAGGTTTTAAAAATTATGGTGATTTTAGTTTAATTTTTAGAATTTATTTTTCATCCAGTGAAAATTACCCGAAAAATAGTTGCGTCGGCTTATTCTTGAAATCCGTACGTCAACAAATCCGGATATTTACATTTCTGATATCACCATATTCTTCTGGAAATTATGGTGTTTTCGGATTGCATTTTCATTATAGAATTTCAGTGTCACCCTGTCGGAGCGCGCACCTCTGAGTACGACTCTGGGGTAACATTTATTAACAACAATTAATCCCAGGTTTTAATTATTTCAATCTCATAGTAATAATTAAGTTCAATAACCATATTATTCATATTTTCCTAACAAATAAAATTTTTCCGGGGTGTTACAACTCTCCCCCACTAAAAGAAATTTGGTCCTCTAAATTTTAATAACTTAAGAGTATCATTACTAACCTGTAAACAATTCCGGATACTTGACTTTGATGGTATCTTCCAGCTCCTACGTTGCTTCTTCTTGTCCTCGCTTATTCCACTGAATCTTTAATAGTGGAACTTCCTTGTTCCGAAGTTGCTTAATCTTCCAGTCAAGGATCTGTACAAGTCTTTCTTCATATGTCAGATTTTCTTGTATCTCCAGATCTCGGTATTCAATAATGTGTTCTGGATCGTACACATATTTTCTCAACATTGACACATGAAAAATATCATGTATATTAGATAACTGGGGTGGAAGTGCCAGTTGGTAAGTCATTTCCCCAACTTCCCTCAGTATTTCAAATGGTCCAATATATCTTGGACTCAACTTTCCTTAATACCGAATCTCTTAATTCCTCTTCGGGGTGATACTTTAAGAAACACATGTTCTCCTTGCTGAAATTCCAGCTCCCTTCTTCGTTGATCGGCATAACTTTTCTGTCGGTCTTGGGTAGCTTTCATTCGGTCCTGCACTAACTTAATAATTTCTGTTGTTTCTTGGATCATTTCAGGTCCAAGAATATGTGATTCTTTCAATTCCACCCAAACACAATGGTGATCTGCATTGCCGACCATATAAGGCTTCAAATAGTGCCATTTGAATAGTAGACTGGTAACTATTATTATAAGCAAATTCCATGATTGCTAAGTGAGTATTCCAGTCATTTCCAAATTTTAAAACACAAGCACGACACATATCCTCAATAATCTGATTTACTCGTTCTGTCTGTCCGTCGATTTGAGGATGGAATGCGGTACTAAACTTCAGTTTAGTTCCCAATGCATCCTGTAGTTCTTTCCAAAAATGTGAGGTGAACCTCGCATCCCTATCCGAAATTATGTCCTTTGGAATTCCATGCAACCAAACAATTTCTTTCATATACAGTGCTGCTAAAATACTAACAGACCATCTTGTCTTAATTGTTAAGAAGTGAGTTGATTTTGTGAGTCGATCAATGATTACCCATATGACATCAAATCCACTTCGTGTTTTGGGTAACCCCACAATAAAATCCATACCAACACTATCCCATTTCCATTCTGGTACTTCAAGTGGTTTTAATTTTCCTGCCAGTTTCTGGTGTTCGGCCTTGATTTTATGACATGTCAAACATTTAGCTATGAAGTTCACGATGTCTTTCTTCATATTGCACCACCAGAAATGCTTCTTCAAATCCTGATACATTTTGACAGCTCCTGTAACATCCCTGTCCCCTTTGAGGGTCAGCCCTCTCGGCTGTGGTCGCGACATGTCGACCCGTCGCCTTCTGAAGGCGACATAGGTGACCGTCGCGTTCTGAATGAGAACGTGCTGGCCGCCCCTGTCGCGACAGGGCTCTGACAGCAGACTGTTGTTTTGTCTTTTAGCTGTCTGAACAGTGGAGACACGTGTCGTCATGCATGCTTGAATGCGACATACTGGTCCGTCGCGATCAGATGTCAGTGTTGCATGCATGCCACGTGGTGGCTTTGACCATCAGGGTCGCAGGCTTTTCCAGATCGCGATGTAGGTGGCTGTCGCGTTAACGTTGGTAATGCGATGACCAGGTCCGTCGCGTTCTTATCATCTGGGTTTAAGTTGCTCTGGCAGAGAGCAGAACCCCTATTTGCCTGTGTTGCTGTGTTCCTTCCTCTCCGACGATTCTTGTGGCTTGGTTGCTCCGTGGGGAGCTTGGGGAAGGCTTGGGGTGTGTGTGGTGTTTGGTGAAGGTAAGTGCATGGTTTGATTGTGTTGGTAGGTGTGAAATTTGTGCTTCTCCCTCTCACTGCCTTCTCCTTCCCCCTTCTCTGTGGCATGCACCTTGGTTTCTCTCCATTGGCTTGTGAAGGTCGAGCTCGGCTTGTGGACGGTGGCTCTTGGAGTGTTGGAGCTCAGAGGTGGAGGGGTGCTAGCCTACGAGAAGGCCCTAATTAGGTGGATCTTCGTATTGAGGTAGGGACCCCAAACCCTCCCCATAGTTCTACCATGCTAGGGCCAAACCCCCTTCTCCAAGCCTAGAATCCTTGCTTAGGATGTGCATATTGTCTTATGATTCATGTGGTTGGTTTGTGATGCTTGGATCATACTTGAGATGGGTGGGTTGTATTGAGGGTTTCATGTTTCATATGTGAGGTTTTAAGTGTAGCTTGAATTCCTTGCATGCATGAGGGTTTTCCTTGGGTGGTTTGCATGTCAATGGATGTGTTTCCCTCGTTTCCATGCTCCCCTCCTTGTTCTTGTTCAGTTTTGAGGCATTTGGGGTGATGGAGTTGCTCTGTTTGAGCACTCGGCTGAACGCGCCCCAGCATCCGTCACATTTAGCAAACGCGACGGGGTACGTGTGCGGCGTTCAGGAGTTCAGGGAATGCGACGTCCGCCTCCATCACGATGGGATCGCGACGGGGTACGTGTCACGTTCAGAAGACCCGGGTGTGTTGCGATGCCTTAAGCCGTAGCGTTCTTATCACGACGGGTCGAAGGGTCGCCTTCTAGTTTCTTGTCGTGACAGGTAGGATCGTCGCATTCTAATTGCAACGTAGCACTGCATCACCTCTCTGACTGAGAGGGACTGGCTATAGGTTTGACATTCCGCTTCCGCTGTGACTCGGCTTTCTTGGCACCTGTGCTATTCCTAGTGCAGTGCTACTCTAGTCTCTCTTCGCTTGGTGCTAGGCACTCGAGGGCTTGTCCACGAGACAGGTTGTTACCATTACCTGGGACCCCCATCCCCGTGCGCCTGTTAGAGGGAGTTCTCTGGGTGGTGGGCGTGCTTGAGTCATGGACTTGGAGCGGAGGGGAAAATGGTGGGGACAACGACGTAGAGTCATTTGTAGAGCTCTCTTAGCTAGGTCTGGGTCTCCGAGGTAGTTGTGGTGCTCTTTCGGTGCGGACCAGCTAGTCCTTTCTCACTGCCTCACTCTACGTGGTTCAGGAACCATTTATAGGGGCCAGGCATGGGACCATAGTCCGGCCAGACTACGACGTTGTGGTTACTTTAGTTCCGTGTCTCACTCCAATGGGAGGTGCTAGACATGGACTGTCGGTCGAGGGTAAGGTGCGTGGAGTACCTGACTGGTTGACTAGTGTAGTGTTCTGTAGCTAGTGTTACTGTCCAGGTAGTCCTTACTGTCTGAGTTTACAGCCTTGGGGTTCTTCTGGTGCCGTGTTTTACACGGGTTTTATGGTCCCGACGGGTAGCCTAGACCGACGACTGTGTAGTTTTTTTCACGCTTCCACACTTGAGTCTATTTAGTATAATAGAATTACTGCTTTATTTAATCATTGCATTTAATCTATTCTGCTGTTAGAACCAGTGGAAGATTGGTAGTCCCTACTGGGCTTCTTCGTGAAGCTCATGCCCTTCTTTTCAGGTGAGACTTCACAGCAGTTCCCTCCGTGGCGGACTGAGGATACGGGGCCGTAGTAGACGGCATCCCCAGTGAGCAGTGTTCCCCAGCTTGTGTACTTCACCCTTGGGGTATGCCCCTAAGGGACGTGTTCTTTCCCTTTTATCTTAGCACTTGTACATTATTTACTTTGGACTGTACTAGACTGTTACTCAGTGTTGGACTCTTTTCCTTCACTGTCGTACATTTTAGTGCGTTTGTTGTTATTTATCTCTATTACATATCTTGTTAGACCGATCCGTTAGCCCTTTCGGGTCTCCGGACCCATGGGCGGCGGTGTCGATGTTCAGATTCTTGTGGGAGCTGAGGGTCCGGGCGTCAGGGCCGTTACAGCTCCTGGATGGATAGTGTAGTGTGACCGATGAGCTTCTTCTAGTATTTGTTTCTTAATTCCAGGATTATCCGGCACACACAACCTGTTCGGAATTGAAGATTCCCATGCATACCTTCATCAAAATGAGGTCTGGAAGCCAATTTTTCTCTGATTTCTATCAATATAGGGTCATTGTCTTGCTGTTCTCTAATTTGCTTTAGCAAATATGACTGTACTGTCAAATTATCAATTACAACCCTTTCTTCTTGTGGTTCGGCCTTCAAACTCAATGTAGAGAATTCCTCCAATAATTTCCATTCCTTAACTTGCAATTGGAATACCTTGGCTATAGAATTTCTACTGAGTGCATTAGCCACGATATTACCTTTTCCCAGATGGTACTCAATTTTGAAATCATAATCTTTGATATACTCCATCCATCTTCTTTGTCTCATATTCAATTCTTTTTGTGAGAATAAGTACTTGAGGCTCTTATGATCAGAGTACACTATGAATTGATTATCATACAAGTAGTGTCTCCAAAGTTTAAGAGCAAAACTACTGTGGCCAATTCCAAATCATGTACTGGGTAATTTTTCTCGTGAGTCTTCAATTGTCGCGATGCATAAGCAATCACCCTACCTTCCTGCATCAATACACATCCCAATCCTGATGATCAGATCATCCCCAGATAATTTCATGAATTATATATCTATTTTGGTGATTAACAAAATCTTAACAATTAGTATCTAACAAGTTTTTATGAAGCTTAGTCACAGGAAATAAACTTGGCAAAATCAAGCAAAGACTTGTAAGTAAATCCTTACTTTGTTGTTCTTAATTTTTCAGAGTATGAAATTTCTCTAAGTACACATCGACTCGCTTTGAAGCACAACGATTTCATAAGTGAGCATAACATTTGCTCTCATAACGACTCGACAAGTGAGTATAACGATTTCAATCTCACAACGATTTTGTAAGTGAGCATAACGATTTGCTCTCATAACGATTCGACAAGCGAGTATAACGATTTCAATCTCACAACGATTTCATAAGTGAGCATAAGGATTTGCTCTCATAACGACTCGACAAGTGAGTATAACGATTTCAATCTCACAACGATTTCGTAAGTGAGCATAACGATTTGCTCTCTTAACGATTTGATAAGTGAGTATAATGATTTTCTCATAACGATTTGCTCATAACGATTTGGTTATAACGATTTACTCATAACGATTTGGTTATAACGATTTGCTCATAACGATTTGCTCATAACGATTTGCTCATAACGATTTGCTTATACGATTTGCTTATAATGATTTGCTCATAACGATTTGCTTATAGTCTCATAATGATTTGCTCATAACGATTTGCTTATAGTGTTTAACGATTTGGTCATAACGATTTGCTCATAACGATTTGGTTATAACGATTTACTCTTAACGATTTGCTTATAGTGTTATAACGATTTGGTCATAACGATTTGCTTATAACTATTTGGTTATAACGATTTGCTTATAACGATTTGATTATGAATGCATAACGATTTATGCGTACAATGATTTGTTTACAAATGAGCAACGATTCACATGAACAATGATTCATTCACAATGATTCTATAAATCATGTTCATATTGACTTCATGAGCTATAACGACTTGATATTTGAATATCTTGACAAGTCAAAGTCATCCCGTGTATTTCTCTGTTATCCATGCATTAAATATAACCGTATATTTCTCTGCACGATGCATGTCTAGATATCTTCTATTCTTATACTCCTGCATGAAATATCTTTTTGGAAAGACAGAATGGAAATTTCTATCTTGATGTATTCTCACTCTAACGTTGACTGACAACAAGAGATAGCTTAGTTGTCTACGTTTTAGCATTTAATGTGTGCAGGTCTCTAACAACACGACTCTATACAACGTTGGATAAAGTAGAAGCTGTAGAATATCAAGAAGGATTTTCTTCTTACGTGCATGGAACACAAAGAACCGTTGACTACAAAGGAAAGCCATGCAGTCTAACGTTCTCAGAACTTAGAGACAATGGATACTTCAACGACTACATTTTCAAGAGAAGATACAAATAGAAGACTGGTGCCTATGAAAAGCACAACTAATCTTGAGAATTAAAAATCTGCAAGCACCATAGAAGAGCTCAAGTCTCACTCCATCGCCTTGTTGCATCTCTTTGCTCTCTGTGTCTAGTGTAGAACCTTGAGAGAGCTTTTGTGAACTGAGAGTGTTCTTCTTTGCAGACCTTTTCCTCTCAGTCTTCGCTTCGGATCAAGCACTGTGCTATTAGCTTGGTCCAGGGGCGTATCATCCCTTGAACACATCTTTGTGTTATTCCCTTCATGCCAATGTGTAAGACCCTCGAATTTCCGTCGTATTTTTCGTATTTATGTGTGTATATTGTGTTGAGTATGTATGTACGTATTTACGTGGATATTAAAATAGTATCAATATGTGTACATGTGTTTATATTAAACGTAAATAGTGTGTGTATTGCATGATGATAGTGTGAATATAATACCATGTACTTATTGCATGTATAGAAGCTTGGTATGCATGGTTCTGCATAAATTAGGGTTCTGGACGAAGGCCCTATTGGCGTCAATCCCCAGGCCGTTGAGGTGGTGTTAGCATCTAGCCCTGGACGCCAACCCTAATTCCGGCGTCTAGCGATCTGGACGTCGACTTCTCTGGCCTGCATGCACAGCAGAGCTGCTATCTTCTGAAACAGGCATGGCAACCATTGGGGGGATGTTCCCCCAACGGCTCTAAGCCTGTCTAATCAGTATGGTGAGTGAGTGAGGGGCTCTCCTACATCCTGAACCCGAAATGGTCTCTCCCCACTTCTCATTTCACCCTTGCAAGAGGAGAGAAAGAGAGAAAACCCTAGAGCATTCTGTGAGAAAAACCCCCACTTTAGAACCCTCAAATCCGACCCCTTGAAGCTGGATTTGGAGATCTTCTGCATTAAGGAGGGAGCTGAAGCAAAGGGGAAGGCTTCCCCATCATCCCCTCGGCGTGGAGATCACCCAGGAGCCCGGAGGACAATCTTGGAGGTGCTTCTGCAACTTCTTGGAACTGCCCAAGGAGGTCTTCTTCGAGCCATAAATCTCTTGGAGGATTTTTAGAGAGGCAAGTGACCTATCCATGGTGTCCCCGTATGAGTCTAGGAGGTTGTTATGATTTTTATGAAATTTTCCTCGAGTCCTAGACCCTCCTTTTCACCCGAATTTCAGAGCTCGGGTCTGTGTTTCTGCACAGACCTGAGTAAACGGCAAGGTCCCTGGACGCCCAGTTCTTCCTTGGCGTCCATCGACCATGCCGCTGACCCTGAGTCAGCGGCCAGAGACCGCCGTTTAGTTCTTCTGGACAGAACAGTGAGCTGTTCTGTCCCACTTATACATTAAATTCGGTATGTTTCATGCGATGAGGATATATGGTATTCCTATAAGCTATGTATATTGTGCATTGTGGTTGTGGATGTGTGAGTTGTGTTGGCAAATGTGGGATAATAATATCTTGTAAACATGTGGGCATGACTTGTAGACCATTTTGCAAAACCCATGATTTAGGATTTAGATTAATGTGAATGCCTTGATTTCGGTCTAATCAAGAAGATTGTGGGACAGCATGTGTGTTTGCAAATTTAGGAAACTTATCCATGTTGTGCAATTTGTTAATAGTTTCGGTTCGATAAAATAGAAGTATGTAGAAATGATTCGTAGTGTTAAATCCATAGATGTATGAATTAGGGAAATTTTGTACTCTAATTTCATGCATATGTTGGTAGCTTATAGTTAAACAGCAAGTGGTAAATTGCATGATGTGTAAATTCCATGTTAACGTAAATTGTGAATAATGTGCTAATTAGGTGTTTAATTTTCTGTAAATCCTATTTAGCTCAGAAAATCTGAAACATTGAGGGTGTTGATTTTGAACCCGAAAACAGCATGTGGTTAAAATTTCAGGTTAATTGGAACAGTAAATAAAAAGTTATGTGTTTTCATGTGAATTGTGAATAATTCGTACATATGATCGTAATGTGATTTTATTTTGTTTAAACCAGCATGATTAGTGTGTTTACTATGTGTTGAATCTTGAAAACTCTGTAGTACCATGTTAGGAAAAACATAGGTGTTCATGTGAGTAAGAAAGTGAACGAGATGAAGAGTGTCAAGTGTAAAACCATGTGTAAAACGGTAAATGTGTAAAAGTGTAAACTGTGCCAATGTGATACTGCTTCCGAGAAGGCAGTGGAGCCGTATCAGGGAAAAGTCCCCCTGAGAAAGTTCATTGTGTTAAGTGACCCTAAGGGCATTAGGGGGAAATCCTGGAGGTGGACAAGTACCACTGGTTAGGGTGGAGACTTGTTCTCCCGGTCTGCGCAGTCCAAGAGTCGCCATTGTATTGCCTAGATGGCGTCTATGTGATGTGATGTGTTTGTGTCCTTCTTTGGTGGTTTGGACTATGTGTCACGGCACTAAAACATGTGTAAAGAGTAATGTGTAAAGTGTATGTGACCATGTGTAAATGTGTAAGTGATATGTGAATGTGTATGTGTAAAGTGAACCATGTGAAAGAGGGAACTAGTGTAAAGAAAAATGTGAAATCTTAGATATGTAAATGTGTTATAGAAACCATGTGAAACTAAATCTGAAACCAAGTGAATTCAGGAAATGCATGTTATTATTTTCATGTTTGTGTGTGCAAAGTGTTTAGAATCCATGTTAGGAACAACAAATGAGTATGTGAGTAAAATGGCATGATGGATTGTTCATGTGTTATGTTTAAGCAACGTTGTAGCTTTCATGTGTAGGTTTATAGTCATTGAACCATGTGAAACCAGCAACCTAAAGCATGATAAAAAGTTATGTATGTACTTAAGAACATGTGGAATCCATGCTAATTATGTTCCCCGTTCATGTATGTAAATTGTTCATGTCAATAGCTCTCACATTTTGATTAAAGTCCCATGAGTGAATTGAATAGAGACCATATGATAGGTGAATGTTATTTTTGAAATCTGAAAGCATGCGTCATGTATAAAATTGTAGAACCTTCATGATAGGTTGAAAACTTAAATGGACTAGCATGCTATGTGTTGTAAAGTGTAATGTGCGTGTAGAAACCACTAGGACTTGTACGTGTATATCATGCATAGTGTTACTTGCTGAGTCCCTGGACTCACTCCTTGCTTCGGCGTACAGGTATAGTTGGTGACACAGTACCCTCGGAGGAGGCAGCGGAGACGGACTCCGAGCGCGGAGACTAGCCAGTTTTTGAGATCCTTGTGGTTGTGTACTTCTTAGTATGTACTTGAACATTTTATTAGGATTATCATTAAGGAATGTAATATGTGGACATTTTGTATCTCTATTTCAGCAATTTAATCATGTGAATTTTAGTTCCTTTTTGAAATTTGTAAACTGCATGTATGTTTAATGTGGATGATGAATGAATGGAGATAGTTCTCTTTTACTTCCGCTACTCTGTTATATATATTCGCGTGTATCTCAGCTGTTTGTATCGTTGGGTAAATGTCCCACTGTGGCTGGCAGCACTCACTATACCGACGTGGGTTGGTATAACCGTACCGGTATAATGAGGGCCGTCACACAATGGGTGACACTGCTACCTTAGAGGGCTGTGGAACTGTACTGTGGTAAAGTCCCCACGGGAAGGTTCATAGTGTGTGATGTCCCATGGGCATTGGGATTAAATCCTGGAGGCGAACAAGTATCGCTGGTTAGGGTGGAGAGTGCTTCTCCCAGTTCTGCGCAGTAACTAAGATTTATCACTAGAATGCCCAGGTGATAGATATTGTTTGTGATTAGTGTGTGTCCTTCTAATGGTGGTTTGGTCTATGTGTCACGACATTTAAATAATGTGAAATTGTGTTTAAGGGAATATGCATGTGAAAACTGTGAAATTGTGTAAATGATTATATGTTAATATGAACTCTTGTGATAGCATGTGAAATGATAACTTCTTAAATGAATATGTTATGTACATAGCAAAACAGCAAGCTTTTCATGTGTATAAATGTGTTATTCATGTGAATATGATTATAGAATCCATGCTAGAATTGTCTCTTTCTTTATGTGTACAAACTCCAGGTTTAAGATGACAAATGTTAACATGTGAATATATAAATGTAATTAAATGAAACTTAGTTTAACATATTGATAAATGTGTAGAGATCAAGTGATAGGCTTTAAGTTATTGAACACTTTGTACTAAACAATTTCCATGTGTAACATGTGTAGAAATCATGTTTAGGTTCTATTTGCATAAATAGCCAAATCCATGCTTATATGTGATTGTGTGGTATGAGAATGTGAATGTTAGGTGATGCATGTAAGTTTAATGTGTTTAGAGTTATTTGTTGAGTTCTTTTGAACTCATCCTTGCTTCGGCGTACAGGTGCAGACGTTTCTACTTCTTCCGAGGAGATCGTTAGGAGCGACTCAGAGCGGGAGTAGGAGACCTCGTTTAGATTCAGCGTTGTAATTTCATTTTCATAAGTATGTAATAAAAAGACTCTGCATAGTCTTATGTGGACAATGTATTTAATTCATTTCTTAGTTATGAAATGTTTAGTTCTCTTTTCCTCTATATGGACTGTGAATAGAATGTGGATGATGGAATAAGAGTTACTTTCCAGTCATTTCATTTCCGCTGTCATGTGTTATATATATATATATATTATTTGTGTATGTTTCAGCCTAATTGTACAATTGTTGGGTAAATGTCCCACTGTAGCGGCGTTCATTATACCGATGTGGGTTGGTGTAACCATACCGGTATAAGGAGGGTCATTACAACTACACATATTGGAAAACAAGGATGGAGTTCTTTCTACAAGGACTTGACTATCAGATCTGGTCGATTGTTGAAGAAGGAGATCTTCTAGTCACGAATGAAAAAGATAAATGGACGGAAGATGACAAGAAAAAGATTTCCTTAAATTGCAAGGCCAAAAGCATCCTGTGTTGTGCTCTTAGCAAGAAAGAGTTCAACCGTATATCTGCCTGCAAGTCAGCTATGGAGATGTGGAAAAAGTTGAGGATCACATACGAAGGTATTGACAAAGTAAAGGAAACCAGAATAGATATTCTGGTAACTCAATATGAAAGATTTCAGATGCAACCCGGTGAAACAATTACACAGATGTACAGTAGGTTCACCGACATCACTAATGGATTAGCTGGTCTTGGAAAGACCTATGAAATGGGAGATATGGTTAGAAAATCCTAAGATCCCTACCAGCTTCATGGACTCCCAAAGTAACGGCAATAGAAAAAGCAAATGACCTGAAGAGAATGTCATTGGAGAAACTCATTGGGTCCCTAATGGCCCATGAGATCAACATGGAGAGTTGGGAGAGTCTTCGAGCAGAAAGAAGCACAACAATGCTCTCAAGGCAGCAGAAGACACATTAAGTGAAGAGTCAGACGGGGTTGAAAGTATAGAAGGCAGCGAAGACGAGGAAGCATTCCTCTCCAGAAGATTGCAACGTATACTTGCCAAGAAAAAATATCATTATGGAAGAAGATACTTTAAGAAAGGAAAAGATCTCAAGAAACCTGAAGTAAAGGACTCAAAGAAATCTAAGCCCATATGTTATGAATGCAAAAGCCTGGACATATCAAGACAGAATGTCCGAAGCTCAAGAAAACTGAGTTCAGAAAGAAAGACAGCACCAGAAGACCCAGAAGATTTAAAAAAAGCCATGGCAGCAGCATGGGACAACAGTAGTGACTCTGATAGCGAGTCAAGCTCAAGCAATGAAGAAGAAGAAGAAGCCAACCTGGCATTATGGCCAACCTCGAAGACAAGTAACATCAGACTCATCTTTCTCTTCATGCAATGAATCTGATTCTGACAACATAGAAGAAGTTTTTAATGAACTATATTGTAAATATAAAGAAGTGTGTAAATCACTAAAAGCCAATAAGAAAAATCTCGCATGCTTAGAAAATACAAATTCAGACTTAAAATCTGAAAATGAACAAATGGAAAACAAATTACTGAACTAAAAAGGAGAAATGAATTGTTATGCGAAGACTTGAAAATTAAAAATGATCAATTAGCAAGTTTGGAAAACCAAGAAACTGTAAATAAATTAAAACAAGAAGTTAACACTTTAACAATAGAAAATGAAAAATTGTCAAGCACACTAGAAAAATTTACTAATGGCAAAACAACATTAATATTAAAAGGTGCTAGACGGTCAGGTAAGAAGAAACATGGATTAGGTTATACTCCTCCCGATAATGAGGAAACAGTAGTATATCCTAAAACATATCCAACTCCTAAATTTGTACCTGAACAAGACACAACATATAAATCAAATTTTAAATACATTCCAACTAAAAAGATAACTAAAATGTCTTGCTGTAGCCATTGCAATAAGTTAGGACACATTAAAGTATCATGTCCAACTAAACATAAATATGAATAATTAAAAGAAAATTGATGATACTAACTAATCAGGACCCAAAAGAACTTGGGTACCTAAAGCTTAATGTTTTTAATGCAGGGAAACCTTCGAGCATCCAAATGGTACTTAGATAGCAGATGTTCAAGGCATATGTCAGGTAACAAGAAGCTGTTCTCTCACCTTGAAGCTAAAGAAGGCACAGTTACATATGGTGACAATGACAAAGGAACTGTAATAGGTTGCGGACCGGTTGGTAGCAAAGGAAAAGTTATCATTGAAGATGTACTTTGTGTGAAAGGACTGAAGCACAACCTTATTAGTATCAGCCAGTTGTGCGATAAAGGACATCAGATCAGATTTCAAGAGTCAAAGTGCAGTATTATGAGGATGGTGCAGTTGTGTTTGAAGCCAGCAGGGAAAAGAACCTGTATGTACTTTATTTGGAAGAACTAAAGGATCAGGACATATGTCTGGCAACAAATAAAGAGCAGTCAATAGATCTCTGGCACCGAAGACTGGGCCACTACAGCTTGGATGGCATGAGAAAGTTGATCAAGAGAAGCTTGGTGGAAGGTCTACCCAAGGTTAGTGCAAAAATGAATGGTGTCTGTAGGCCGTGTGCAAAAGGGAAGCACACCAAGTCATCCTTCAAGTCGAAGACCGTGGTAACAACCTGTAAACCCTTAGAACTTCTACATATGGATCTATTTGGGCCAATGAGGACCACAAGTCTCGGGGGAAAGAACTTTGGATTTGTTATAGTAGATGACTACTCAAGGTTTACATGGGTTTCTTTTCTAGATCACAAGGATGATACTTTTGAAAGTTTTGATAGTTTCAACAAGAAAGTTCAAAAGGATAAGAAGTATAGCATCATTGGTATCCGTTCAGATCATGGAGGAGAATTTCAGAATGAGAGCTTTGCAAAATTCTGTGATAGCCAAGGAATAGAACACAACTTCTTAGCACCAAGGACACCACAACAAAATGGAGTTTCTGAAAGAAAGAATAGAACCCTATTGGATATGGCAAGGACAATGCTATCAGAATATGATTTGCCAAGATATTTTTGGGCCGAAGCCATCACACAACGTGCTATATCATCAACAAGTAATGATCAGGCCAATCTTGAAAAAGACTTCATATGAGCTATACAAGCAGAAGAAACCGAAGACCAGCCATTTCAGGACACCTGGATGTCCATGCTTCATCCACACAACGCAAAAGGGACATTGGTAAGCTAGATGCAAATCAGATGAAGGTATATTCATGGGGCATGCTTCCAAACCCAAGGATATAGAGTATTTAACAAACGAACTTTATTAATTGAGCAATCAGTGCATATTATTTTTGATGAAACTAACCTTTCCTTGAGAAAGGAAGTAGATAGTGATATTGATGATACAGATGAATTGTCCAAGAAGCTAAGAACACATCTATTGAGGATAGGATGATCCACCCTTGGAAGATCTGCAACAAAAGGATACATCACACGACAATCTTCCAAAGAATGGAGGTATAAGAAGGATCACCCACTAACAACATAATTGGAGATCCATCCGTTGGGGTAAGAACAAGAGGTATGTAATTCCATGTGATTATTTAGCTTTCGTATCTCAAATAGAGCCTAAGACGGTCAATGAAGCACTGTCTGAGGAATCTGGATATTAGCCATGCAAGATGAACTAAATCAATTCAAGAGAACCAAGTATGGTCCCTTGTTCCGAGACCATCAGATCATCCTGTGATTGGCACCAAATGGGTGTTCAGGAACAAATAGGATGAAGCTGGTGTGATCATAAGAAACAAGGCCAGATTGGTAGCTCAAGGTTATTCCCAAGAGAAAGGCATAGATTTTGATGAAACCTATGCACCAGTGGCTAGACTTGAGGCAATTAGGATTTTACTTGCATATGCTTCTGCATTAAATTTAAAACTCTTTCAAATGGATGTAAAATCTGCTTTTCTGAATGGTTTTATAAAGGAAGAGGTATATGTAGAACAACCACCTGGTTTTGATGACATGGATTTTCCAATCATGTCTTTAAGTTGCATAAAGCTTTATATGGTTTAAAGCAAGCACCTAGAGCTTGGTATGAAATGCTTAGTCTTTTTTGTTAAATCATGGTTTCATTAGAGGAAAAGTAGATAGCAATTATTCATTAAGTCTAAACTTAAAAATGTGTTACTTGTTTAAATATACGTTGATGATATAATATTTGGCTCTAGTGATGAATCTCTTTGCAAGTATTTTGAAAAACTTATGTAGGGAGAATTTGAAATGAGCATGATGGGGGAGCTCACTACTTCCTCAGATTGCAAATCAAACAAGGAAAGGATGGATCTCACATCTGTCAAGCCAAGTACACCAAAGAATTACTAAAGAAGTTTGGATTTGAAAACGCCAAGCCACTGTCAACACCCATGAGAACATCAACAAGGCTAGACAGTGACACAAATGGTAAGAAAGTAGATCAGAAACTTTACAGAGGTATGATAGGTTCATTACTCTACTTAACAGCAAGTAGACCTGATATATTGTTCAGCGTATGTATGTGTGCTAGGTACCAGGCAGATCCTAAAGAGTCTCATTTAATTTGTGTTAAAAGGATCTTTAGATACTTAGCCAAACTCATGATCTAGGATTATGGTACCCAAATTCATGTGAAATTAATTTAGTAGGATATTCTGATGCTGACTATGCTGGATGCAAGGTAGATAGGAAAGCACCACTGGATTTTGTCAATTTCTTGCAGGATGTCTGATTTCGTGGTCCTCAAAGAAGTAAAATCAGTAGCACTATCTACAGCTGAAGCTGAGTACGTGGCTGCTGGAAGCTGTTGTACACAACTCTTATGGATCAAACAGTAGTTTGAGGATTTTGGACTAAATATCAAGACAATTCCATTACTGTGCGATAACACCAGTGCAATAAATCTCACCAGAATCCAGTTCAGCATTCAAGGACAAAGCACATTGAGGTTAGGTACCTTTTATTCGTGATCATGTAGCTAATGGTAATATAGACATTTCTTTTGTAGATACACAAAATCAGTTAGCAGATATCTTCACAAAGGCCTTATCTGAAGAGAGATTTACTTCTCTTAGAAGGGAACTAGGCATGTGTAAATTGTGAAAGATTTATCTGTATAAAACTGAAATATAAATTATTTCAGAATAACCAAATTTCTCTCCCCTGTAGTTAAGCAAATCTCATTAAATATTACTTGTTTCTTACTTATCCGAGACGGTTCGATTATTTTTAAAGTATTTATTCCTCTCGACTGGTCACTTTGTCGTTTTCTGCCATTATGGCGTCTCTTGTTTCGAAAAGTCACCTTTATTCTTTTGATAAAAACCCGAAATCTGTGGTACAACGATTCACCCTTTGTCTTCATCTCCTTTAACTTGCTTGAGGCGATACCCTATCGACTCTGGCATCGACTCTCTGGGATTTCAAAGTCTCTAACTCCTTCCCGCGAGAAATTCTTGAGGGCTTCTGGTCCTTTCCTCATTCCAATCATCTAGAAACTTTCCCCATTCAATCCATGGCCGCATCTTGTGTTTCCGACAGCGTCGGGGCTATGGAGCTGAGTTTCTCACCACTGAGCAGCAAGAAAGGTTCACCTCTGTGAAGATCAAGGTCTGTGGCAACAGGCAGTGGACATTGCAGATTTGCAGAAGAATGGAATGGGTAGCATCATTGCAGCAATGGAGAGGATGAAATGGTCAAAGATGGCAACTCTTTCAGAGGTGAGTTATCCAGACCTAGTGAAGGCATTTATGTTTGTTTGAAGACTGAGGAGGACGGGTCCTTGACATCCACCTCAAAGGAACCCAGATTAAGATCACCTATGGGCTATTGGAATCACTATTGGTGTTTGCACCATCGGTGACAGTGGGGTTCACACTGTGGATATCCAAGCGAAGGGATTAGGGATTCTTGGTCCCGAGTATAGACTAAGGATGGGATGATTGACATCAACCAGCTGAATGCTTTCAATCGTATTTTGCACTTTATTGTTTGCCAAATTTTGGTCCCAAGGGTGCCACCTTTTCGACTTGTACAAGGCGGACTCAGATATGATTTCTGGGCTATCCAGAACCAGAGCATAAATATGGCAGAGGTTATGATAGAAGGATGAATTTTGCATCCGCTCAGGTTTGGGACAAGAAGAGCAAGCTAAATGTGTCCCTACCATATGCACATCTGCTCACCAAGGTATTTCAACATTCTGGCATCAATTTATCTGGAGCAGTGTCAGAGAAAATGGGGCAGGCAATTTGAAGCAGAAACCTGAAGAAAAGTGGCTTCTCGTTGGTGGCTAGAGTATGGACTAAAACTTCAGCAGTAGAAGGCGAGGCCATTATTGGCGAAGCCTTAGAAACCCAGGAAGGCCAAGACCAGGAAATTCAAGAGCAGGCCACCCAAGAAGAGCCACAAGCAGCAGCAGAAGCGCCTACAGTGCAAGCAGCAGCAACAGATATCAGGGAATGTGTGTCAGGCATTCTGGAAGAGCAAGCAGCAGGAATTATTCAAGAAAATGTTGAGGATATCAGCTCCAGTGAAAGAAGGATAGAGGATATTCCTCCTGAGCACCTAGAGCCTGTAGAGCAATTGCAAGTAATTGTCTCTCCAACTTCTATGGTAGGGCCAGTCCTCAGAAGAGTTCTAGACTCCATTCCAAGCACTCAAAGTGTGCAAGAGGTTGCTATTGTTGAAGAAGTTGTGGCATCAGGGCACATTGCAGATGTTGTGATTGGAGGAAGCTCCCATTCAGGGGAGCAGGAAATTGTAACTGAGATGTGCAAGTAGAAGATGCTCCTATTCAGGGGGAGCAAGCTGTTGTGAAGGAAACACAATCCAGGGGGAGCACACTGCCAATGCCCCCGTTGATGATCAGTTCAGAGAAGGCATTGTGGAGAGTGCCTCAGATGAAGAAGATAATGATGATAATGTGGAGCCTGTTGCAAGGGCAAGCAGCAAAGGGAAAGAGCAGCTTCTGGGATTCCTCTCTTGACCAGGAGGCCTCATCAGAGGCAGAGAAAGAAGAATTGAGGTCAATATGAAGCCCTTAGTTGCTAGAATGGATGAACAGGAAAGATTCTGTGCTCTGTGCATCAGATATTTAGTCAATTTTCATAGCCAAAGTACTTCAGCTAAGGAGATGGGCATGGTCAGAAATGCAGTGAGTGGTTGCGAAGTGAGCTCATTAGCATCAAGGAGTCTATAGCCGCACTTGCAGATTTGTCAGGGCACAATCCTCAAATGCCCCTCCTGCTGAACCAGTCCAAAGTTCTGGGCCTTCAGAGGCCAACAACAAGATGCTGGGCCATCAGAGCCAATTTCAGAAGAACCAGCAGGGCCATCCGGGCCACAGGTTGTTGAAGAGGCAGCAACTGCAGTGCAGGATCATGCTGAAGCTGTGAAGGCTGGGCCACCAGTGCCATCAGAGGATGTTGTTGGCCAACAGGGCCAGTGGTTTCCGATGGTGTAAGGCCCTCTAATTTTGTCGCATTATTTGCAATTATGTGTGTATGTTTATGCTTGTGTATGTATGTACATATTTACGTACGTATTAATTAGTATAATTACGTATGCATGTGTTATATTAAACATAGATAATGTATGTATTGTGTGATGATAGTATGGATACAATACCATGTACATATTGCATGTATATAGCTTGGTATGCATGGTTTTCTGCATAATTAGGGTTCTGGCCGAAGGCCACCTTGGCGTCAAACCCAGGCCGTTTAGGTGGTGTCAGCGTCCAAACCTGGACGCCAACACTAACTCCGGCGTCCAGCGATATGGACGCCAACTTCTCTGACCTGCATGCGTTGCAGAGCCAGAAAATCCGGGAGCAAGGTATGGCCTCCATTGGGGGGATGTCCCCCACGGCTCTCAGGTTGTCAAATCGGTATGGTGATGGGTGAGGGGCTCTCCTTAGGTCTGAACCCGAATTTGGTCCTCTCCCACTCTTTCCTTCACCCTTGCAAGAGGAGAGAAGTGAGAAAGAAAAACCCTAGAGAAGCCTGTGAGAAAAACCCATTTTAGAACCCTCAAATCCGACCCCTTGGACCCTGATCCGGCGTCCCCCTGCTGCAAGGAGGTTGCTGGACCAACGAGGAAGGCTTCCCCGACATCCCCTCGGCGTGGAGATCACCAGGAGCCCGGAGGAGAGATCGTTTGGAGGCACTTCTGCAACTTCTTGGGACTGCCCAAGGAGGTCTTCACCAAGCCTCTAAATCCCTTAGAAGAATTTTTGAAAGGCAAGTGACCTATCCTTGATGTCCCCTTATGAGTCTAGGATGGTTTGTGAATTTAAGGATTTTTCCTCGAGTCCTAGACCCTCCAATTCACCCAAGATTCAGAGCTCGGGTCTGTGTTTCTGCACAGACCTGGTTAGACGGCAAGGTCCCTGGACGTCCAGATCATCCTTGGCGTCCATCGACCATGCCGCTGACCCTGAGTCAGCGGCCAGAGACCGCCGTCGAGTTCTTCTGGACAGAACAGTGAGCTGTTCTGTCCCTCTTATACATTAATTTCGGTATGTTTTACGTGATGAGGATATATGGTAAATCTTATACCCTATGTATATTGTGCATTGTGGTGTGTGGATGAATGTGGTGTGATGGTGAATGTGGGTTAATAGTATCTTTTAAATTGTGAGCATGACTTGTAGATATTTTGCAAATCCATGTTCCATGATTTGGATTATTGAATGTCTTGGTTGCAGTCTATTCATGAAGAATTGTGGGGTATGTATGTATGTTTTGAAATTTTGGTAATTCATGCATGCTTGCGAAATTGCTAATAAGTTCGGTAGAATAAATGAAAGCATGCAAGAATGATTTGTAGTATTCAATCCATAGATGTATGAATTAGGGAAATTTTTGTGTTCTCAGTTCATGCATATGTGAATAGCTTATGTGTAAACAGCAAGTGGCCATTTGCAAAATGTGTTAGACCATGTTAATTTAAGTTGTTAATAGCATGCTAATTAGGCGTTTTATTTTCTGTAAACCTATTTAGCTCAGAAAAATCTGAAAAATTGAGGGTATCATCTAGAACCCGAAATAGCATGTGGTTAAAATTTCGGATCATTTGGATCAGTAAATAAAAAGTTATGTGTTTTCTTTTGAAATGTGATAATTCGTGCATATGAACGTAATGTGATTAGATTTGTTTAAACCCAGCATGATTAGTGTGTTTACTGTGTATTAAACCTTGAAATTTTGTAGTACCATGTTAGAAAAAAAAGAGGTATTCATGTGAGTGAGAAAGTAAATGAGATGAAGTGTTATGTGTAAACCAAGTGTAAAACGGTAATATGTAAATGTGTAACTGTGCCAATGACACTGCTTCCGTAGAGGGCAGTGGAGCTGTATCAGGGAAAAGTCCCCCTGAGAAAGTTCATTGTGTTAAGTGACCCTAAGGGCATTAGGGGGAAATCCTGGAGGTGGACAAGTACCACTGGTTAGGGTGGAGACTTGTTCTCCCGGTCTGCGCAGTCCAAGAGTCGCCATTGGAATGCCTAGATGGCGTCTATGTGTAATGTGATGTGTATATGTCCTTCTTTGGTGGTTTGGACTATGTGTCACGGCACCTAAAATGTGTAAAGTGTAATGTGAAATGTGTATGTGACCATGTGTAAATGTGTAAGTGACATATGAATGTGTATGTGTAAAGTGTAACCATGTAAAAGAGGAAACTAGTGTAAAGAAAATGTGAAATTCTAGATGTGTAAATGTTTATTGAAACCCATGTGATATGTTTTAAGCAACGTTGTAGCTCTCATGTGTAGATTATAGCTATCGAATCATGTGAAATCAGCAACCTAAAGCATGTAAAAGGTTCATGTATGTGTTTAAAAATGTGTAAACCCATGCTAGTTGCGTTACCTTTCATGCATGTGAATTGTTCATGTTGATAGCTCTCATGTTTGATCTTTAAAGATTAAAGTTTCATGAGTAAATTGAATAGAGACCATGTGATAGGTGAAGTTTATTTTAGAAATCTGAAAGCATGAGTTATGTATAAAATTGTAGAATGTTCATGATAGGTTGAAAACTTGAAATGACTAGCATGCTATGTGTTGCTAATTGTAATGTGCATGTAGAAACCACTAGGACTTCTAAGTGTACATCATGAGTAGTGTTGCTTGTTGAGTCCTTGGACTCACTCCTTGCTTCGGCGTACAGGTATAGTTGGTGACACAGTACCTTTGGAGGAGGCAGCAGGACGAACTCCGAGCGCGGAGACTAGCTAGTCTTGGAGCTTCCTTGTGATTTGTGTACTTCATAGTATGTATTTGGAACATTGTATTAGAATTATCATGAAAGGAATGTATTATGTGACATTTTGTAATCCTATTTCAGCAATTTAAATTATGTGAGCTCTTAGTTCCTCATTGTTAATTGCGAAAATTCATGTATGGTAATGTGGATGATGAATGAGGAGATAGTTCTCTTTTACTTCTGCTACTCTGTTGTATATTCGCGTGTATGTCAGCTATTTGTATCGTTTGGGTAAATGTCCCACTGTGGCAGCACTTGTTATACCGACGTGGGTTGGTATAACCGTACCGGTATAATGAGGGCCGTCACAGAGATTGGTATCAGAGCGACCGGTTGAGATTGCACATGATATACCTAAGTCATCATCCCCATTGCATGCTAAGTATGTCCACATGTGTAGAAAACACTAATAGAAATGAAAGATAGATAAGAAATGGTTAGAAAATTTAGTAACCTAGCTCTAATTCGTGGCTGAAATTTATTACAGCCATGGCTTCCCGTGGACGACGTGGAGGTGTGCCAGCTCACGACGACGAGCAGAGGCGTGAGGAGCGGGCGGAGCAGCAGGCCCCGGCCCCACAGGGTCCTGTGCTTCCCCACCACCGCCAGTGGACTATGGAGTATTTATGCAAGGTCTGGTGCAAGCCATGCAGACGCAGGCCCACACCAGCAGCACTCCAGGCCCAGTTGGAGGCCCAGGTAGAATAATAAAACAACCTAGTAGTTTGCTATTTAAATTGCATGATATTGTGTTTACTGTATATTGTTATTGTTTAATGTAGCAGGCTTAGGCCCCAGCTCAGGACCATGGTGGACCTTCCATCATGGAGCGATTCAAGAGGATGGCCCCACCCTCTTTTAAGGGGGAGAGTGCCGCTAATGGCAGAAAGCTGGATGAGGAAGACGGAGAAAATCTTCCGAGCTATCAGGTGTCCTGATGAGGACAAGGTGACCTTAGCCACCTACATGCTACAGGTATGTTTTGGTTTATGCTTGTATTTGTTTTTCAAGTTAGAAATTGTTGGTTAGTGCTTATGAAGGTGTATTGCAGGAGAGAGCTGATGTATGGTGGTCCTCCCTACTGCGTACGCGCTTCGAGGACGAAGCAGTTGATGTGTGGCATGGGACGCGTTCGTGAGGCTCTTCCGAGCCAAGTTCGTCCCCGAGCACATCCAAGACAAGATGGAGCAAGAATTCCTTTCCCTGACGCAAGGATCAATGACCGTCCTGGAATACGAGGCAAGGTTTTCTGAACTTTCTAAATATGCACCGCATATAGTAGAGGATGAGTGCAGGAAGACCAAGAAGTTTGTGATGGGTCTCAAACCATCACTGAGGACGAGGCTCGGGCGTTCGACCATCGCACGCTAGACGAGGCCCTCAGTGCAGCCTGCAGACAGGAGGGAGAAATGGAGCAATATCTGGAGGAGAAGAAGGCTTCGCAGAAGAGGCCGACAACGACATTTCAGCGGCAGGATAAGAGGAAAACGGTGTACCAGACACCGCAGAAACCATGGCAGTCAGCAACTCTCAGGTACCTTCTGTACGTTCCCCCGGTGCGAAGAGAGAGTGTCCCCATTGTGGGTAGACCCATGGAGGTTCCGAGTGCTGGTTAGTAGCGGGTAGATGCTTAAAGTGTGGGAGCAGCGACCACAAGATCAAGGATGCCCAAGACTTCAGCAGGAAGCTCAGCGAGGAGCGCCAGTACCAGCAGTAGCGACAGCCGCGCCAGCTACAGGACGACCAGGAAGGCCTCGAGCCCCAGCTTGAGTGTTTGCGTTAGCTCGTGAGGACGCCGAGCAGGCGGAGCATGTCACCGAAGGTACAGTTTTATTTTTCGGTGTGCACGCTCGGTTTTGTTTGATACGGGTGCGACTCACTCGTTCATTTCCGAGCGGTTCGCTAGGCAGTTAGCCTTAGAGTCAGGCATAGAGTCTGAGGAGTTAGAGGTCCCTTGTCTGTGCACACCCTGCGGTACGGTATCGACTAGGAAGTGCATTCCGTCGTTACCTGTGTGCATTGAGGATAGATTCCTAGATGGGTGTTTCTTCTTGCTAAAGATGAAGGATTATGATTGTATCCTTGGTCTGGATTGCTAGAGGAGCACTATGCTTTAGTGGATTGTCGTAGGAAGAAGATTGTTTTCCGCATTCCTGGTGAGGATGAGTTTCTCATCCCTTGCCAAAGAACTTAGCGGGAAAGTTAGTTATCTCTGCCATGAAGGCGATGCGCATGGTGAACAAGGGTTGTGACGCATTTCTTGCCAGCGTTATGCTAGTGCCCGATGCTGGTTAGTCACTGACTCTTGCAGAGATCGATGTGGTGCAGGACTTCCAGATGTCTTTCTCGACGACTTGTCTGGATTGCCACCGGATAGGGAGATAGAGTTCACTATAGAGTTGCTTCCAGGCACCTCTCCTATCTCGAAGGCCCCATATCGGATGGCCCCTGCAGAATTAGCCGAGTTGAGGAAGCAATTGCAAGAATTGCTCGACAAGGATGTCATTTTCCCTAGCGTTTCCCCTTGGGGCGCACCTGTATTATTCGTCAAGAAGAAAGACGGGTCACTTCGGTTGTGCATTGATTATAGGAAGCTAAACCAGTGACGGTGAAGAACAGGTATCCCTTACCTCGGATTGATGATCTGTTTGACCAGTTGCGAGAGGCATCAGTCTTTTCCAAGATTGACTTGCGATCTGGTTATCATCAGTTGAGGATTAGGAGTGAGGATGTGTCCAAGACGGCATTTAGAACCGTTATGGACATTATGAGTTTTTGGTTCTTCCTTTCGGATTGACCAACGCCCCTGCAGCGTTCATGGATCTCATGAAACGGGTGTTTAGTCCGTATCTAGATAGCTTTGTTATTGTGTTTATTGATGACGTGTTGGTCTATTCTCCGGATGAGGCCACACATCGTCAGCATTTGAGGTTAGTCTTAGAGGTTCTCCGTGAGCACAAGCTGTATGCGAAGTTCAACAAGTGCGAGTTCTGATTGGGCGAGGTACATTTTCTCGGGCATGTTATCTCTGGCGCTGGTGTTGCAGTTGATCCAGCAAAAGTCCAGGCAGTTATGGATTGGGAGATTCCCAGGACCCCTTCGGAGATTCGTAGTTTTATTGGGTTAGCTGGTTATTATCGGCGATTCATTGAGGCTTTCTCATCCATCGCCGCCCCTTTGACAAAGCTGACCAGAAAGGGTGAGAAGTTCGTATGGTCTGAGGCATGTGAGCAGCAGCTTTCAGCTTTGAAGGCCAAGCTTACTTCTGCTACGGTATTGGTATTGCCTAGTGGTCTAGAAGGTTTTGCCATTTATACGGATGCATCTCAGATTGGTTTAGGCTGTGTGCTCATGCAGCAAGAGAGGGTAGTGGCTTAGCTTCTCGTCATTTGAAGGAGCATGAGAGGAACTATCCGACTCATGATTTAGAGCTCGCAGCTGTGGTGTCATGCACTAAAGATTGGAGGCACTATCTTTATGGTGTCAGATTGAGGTGTTTACCGACCACAAGAGCTGAAGTATCTTTTCTCCCAAAAGGAATTAAACCTGAGGCAGAGAAGATGGATTGAATTCTTGAAGGACTATTGTAAGACCCTCGAATTTCCGTCGTATTTTTGTGTTTACGTGTGTATATTGTGTTGTATGTATGTACATAATTACGTAGGTATTGAAAATAGTATTTACGTATGCATGGTGTATATTAAGTATAAATAATGTACTTATTGCATGATGGTAGTGTGGATACGATACTATATGTACATTGCATGTATAGAAGCTGGTATGCATGGTTTTCTACATAAATTAGGGTTCTGGCCGAAGGCCCTATTGGCGTCAATCCCCAGCCGTTGAGGTGGTGTTAGCGTCCAGCCCTGGACGCCAACCCTAGCTCCGGCGTCCAGAGATCTGGACGTCGACTTCTCTGGCCTGCATGCGCAGCAGAGCTGCTATCTTCTGAAGCAAGGCATGGCAACCATGGGGGGATGTCCCCCAACGGCTCTGAACATGTCTAATCGGTATGGTGAGTGGGTGGGGGTTCTCCTACATCCTGAACCCGAATTGGCCTCTCCCCACTTCTCACTTTCACCCTTGCAAGAGGAGAAAAGAGGAGAGAGAAACCCTAGAGCTTCTGTGAGAAAACCCCATTTGTGACCCCCCAAATCCGACCCCTTGGAGGTTCATTGGAGATCTTCTGCAACAAGGAGGAAGCTGAAGCATAAGGGAAGGCTCCCATCATCCCCTCGGCGTGGAGATCAACCAGAAGCCGGAGGAAGGCGATCTTGGATGTGCTTCTGCAACTTCTTGGGACTGCCCAAGGAGGTCTTCACCAAGCCTCTAAATCCCCTAGAAGAATTTTTGAAAGGCAAGTGACCTATCTATGGTATCCCCGTATGAGTCTAGGAGGTTTTTATAAATTTTATGGAATTCCCTCGAGTCCTAGACCCTCCATTTCACCCAAATTTCAGAGCTCGGGTCTGGTTTCTGCACAGACCTGAGTAAACGGCAAGGTCCCTGGACGCCAGTTCCTCCTTGGCGTCCATCGACCCTGCCGCTGACTCTGAGTCAGCGGCCAGAGACCGCCGTCTAGTTCTTCAGGACAGAACAGTGAGCTGTTCTGTCCCTTCTATACGTTAATTCGTTATGATTTTCGTGATGAGGATATATGGTATTTCTATAAGCTATGTATATGTGCATTGTGGTTGTGGATTGAATGTGGTGTGATGGTGAATGTGGGGCAATAATGTCTTGTAGACTTGTGAGCATAACTTGTGGAAAAATTTGCGAATCAATGTTCCATGATTAGGATTAGTTGAATATCTTGTTTTCAGTCTATTCATGATGATTTGTGGGGCATGTATGTAGATTCTGAAATTTTGGAAATTATGCATGCTTGTGGAATTGTAAATAAAGTTCGGTTCGGTAAAGTAAAAACATGCAAAAGCGGTTGTGGTAATTGATTTATAGATGTATGAATTAGGATGAAGTTGTATCTGAAATCATGCAATAGTATTTTCTGTGCAAAACAGTAAGTGGATGAATTTCAAATGTGTTAGACCCATGTTAGCTTAAATTGTAATAATATGCTAATTAGGTATTGATTTTCTGTAAATCCTATTTAGCTCAGAAAAATCTGAAAAATTGAGGGTATGATTTGGAACCCGAAATCAGCATGTGGTTAAAATTCAGGTCAATGGGAACAGTAAATAAAAAGTTATGTGTTTTCATGTAAATGTGAATAATTCGTATATATATGATCGTAATGTGATTTTATTTTGTTTAAAACAGCATGATGGGTGTGTTTACTATGTGTTAAATCTTGAAAACTCTGTAGTACCATGTTAGGAAAAAAAAACAGAGGTGTTCATGTGAGTAAGAAAGTGTGAATGAAATGAAGAGTGCCAAGTGTAAAACTATGTGTAAAACGTTAAATGTGTAAAAGTGTAAACTGTGCCAATGTGATACTGCTTCCGAGAAGGCAGTGGAGCTGTATCAGGGAAAAGTCCCCCTGAGAAAGTTCATTGTGTTAAGTGACCCTAAGGCATTAGGGGGAAAATCCTGGAGGTGGACAAGTACCACTGGTTAGGGTGGAGACTTGTTCTCCCGGTCTGCGCAGTCCAAGAGTCACCATTGCATTGCCTAGATAGTGCCTATGTGTTATATGATGTGATGTGTCCTTCTTTGGTGTTGGGACTATGTGTCACGGCACTAAAATATGTGTAAAGTGTAATGTGTAAAGTGTATGTGACCATGTGTAAATGTGTAAGTGACATGGAATGTGTATGTGTAAAGTGTAACCATGTGAAAAGAGGAAAATTGTGAAAAAGAAAATGTGAAAAATCTAGATGTGCATGTGTTATTGAAACCATGAGAGGCTAATCTGAAACCATGTGAATTCAGAAATGCATGTTATCCTTCTTGTGTTTATGTGTGCAAAGTGTTAGAATCCATGATTAGGAACAATAATGAGTATGTGTGCAAAGTGGCATGATGGATTGTCATGTGTTGTGTTCTAAGCCACATTGTAGCTTTCATGTGTAGGTTTATAGTCTTTGAACCTTGTGAAATCAGCAACCTAAAGCATGTGAAAAAGTTATGTAGGTACTTAAGAACATGTGGATTCCATGCTAACTATGTTCCACGTTCATATATGTAAATTGTCCATGTGGATAACTCTCATGTTTGGTTCTTTATAAGGTTAAAGTTCATAAGTGAATGGATTAGAGACCATGTGATAGGTGAATGTTATATTTGAAATCTGAAAGCATGTGTTAGGTGTAAAATTGTAGAACCTTCATGATAGGTTGAAACTTAAATGGACTAGCATGCTATGTGTTGCTAATTGTATGTGCTTGTAGAAACCACTAGGACTTGTACGTGTATATCATGTATAGTGTTGCTTGCTGAGTCTCTGGACTCACTCCTGGCTTCGACGTACAGGTGTAGTTGGTGATACGACACCGTTGGAGGAGACGTGGAGACGGAGACCGAGCGCGGAGACTAGTTACTTGGAGCTTCCTTTGTGATTGTGTACTTCGTCGTATGTACTTGAACATTGTATTAGGATTATCTTGAAAAGAATGTAATATGTGGACATTTTGTATTTCTATTTCAGCAATTTAAATCATGTAAATTTTAGTTCCTTTTTGCAAATTGTAAACTGCATGTATGTTTAATGTGGATGATGAATGAATGGAGATAGTTCTTTTTACTTCCGCTACTCTGTTATATATATTCGCGTGTATCTCAGCTGTTTGTATCGTTGGGTAAATGTCCCACTGTGAGGACTCTCGCTATATCGACGTGGGTCGGTATGACCGTACCGGTTATAATGAGGGCCGTCACAACTATGACTTCGACCTTCAGTATCATCCTGGAAAGGCGAACGTCGTGGCGGATGCTCTTAGTAGAAAGAGGTCTTCGCTCCAGTAGGATGGAAGATGTGGAGGATGCAACGTGCTATATGACCGAGTTAGAGCCATCGTTGTGTCAGGCTTTTGTAGCTCAGCTATCCCTTAGATCTACAGTCTTGGATGAGGTGATTGAGCGGCAAAAGCCGATCCTAGATTGTTAGAGTTAGTGGGTAAGGCGGGCATTGCTCGTGATGAGGACGGTGTGATTAGATTTCAGCACCGTGTTTGTGTCCCCGATGTGGTAGATGTCCGTAAGCATGTGTTAGCGGAGGCCCATAGATCGCGATTCTCTATTCATCCGGGTAACACTAAGATGTATCAAGAGCTGAAGAGATCATTTTGGTTGTCCGGCATGAAGAAGGATGTTGCGGATTATGTGTCTAGATGTCTAGTATGTCAGCAGGTGAAAGCCGAGCGGCAGCGACCATCCGGCCTTATGCAGAGGATGGATATCCCGTATGGAAGTGGGAAGCTGTCACTATGGATTTCGTATCGGGTTTGCCTCGATCTAGAAGGGGCAATGACTCGATTTGGGTAGTTGTAGATAGATTCTCGAAGACTGCTCATTTCTTGCCTATGAAGAAGAAGCAGTCAGTAGAGAGTTTAGCTAGATTGTATGTTAGCGGTATCGTTAGATTGCATGGTGTGCCAAAGTCGATCATTTCGAATCGAGATCCGAGATTTACTTCGAGATTGTAGAAGGGTCTTCAGGATGCGTTAGGTTCGGAGCTTAAGCTCAGTCCGGCGTTTCATCCCCAGACCGATGGACAGTCCGAGAGGACTATCCAGACGCTCGAGGATATGTTGAGAGCGTGTGTTCTGGATTGGAAGGATGATTGGGAGCGTCATCTACCTCTTGTGGAGTTCGCATACAACAACAGCTTTCATTCTAGTATTGGTATGGCTCCATTCGAGGCGTTGTATGGTAGGCCCTGCAGATCTCCTTTATGTTGGGAGGAGACTGGTGATAGGCAGTTGATCGGACCGGAGTTAGTTCAGGAAACTTCGGATAAGATTCAGCTTATCAGGAAAAGGCTTGTTGCGGCACAGGATAGGCAGAAGAGTTATGCCGACAACAGGAGAAAGGATTTGGAGTTCGGGGTTGGCGATCATGTCTTCTTGAAGATATCGCCTACTCGAGGTGTAGTCAGATTTGGCAGGCATAGCAAGCTAAGCCCTAGGTTCATTGGCCCATATGAGATTCTCAGACGTTTGGGCAACGTGGCGTACGAGCTAGCATTACCCCCAGCTTTGGCTAGTGTTCACCCTGTATTCCACGTATCTATGCTCAGGAAGTATGTCCGAGATCCGTCTAATGTGATTAGTCATGAGCCCGTGGAGATCCATCCAGATCTTTCGTATGTCGAGAAACCAGTAGCCATTCTTGACCGGAAGGTTCAGCATCTCCGGAACAAGAGTATCGCGTCGGTGAAAGTTCTATGGCGGAACTTCTCACGTGAGGAGGCTACGTGGGAGCTTGAGGATGCGATGAAGAAGAAGTATCCCTTTTGTTTGAGTAGTGTCGTTCTAACTTCGAGGATGAAGTTTCTTTAAGGGGGAGAGGGTATAAGGCCCTCTAATTTCCGTCGCATTATTTGTAATTATGTGTGTATGTTTATGCTTGTGTATGTATGTACATATTTACGTACATATTAATTAGTATAATTACGTATGCATGTGTTATATTAAACATAGATAATGTATGTATTGCGTGATGATAGTATGGATACAATACCATGTACATATTGCATGTATATAAGCTTGGTATGCATGGTTTTCTGCATAATTAGGGTTCTGGCCGAAGGCCACCTTGGCGTCAAAACCAGGCCGTTTAGGTGGTGTCAGCGTCCAAACCTGGACGCCAACACTAACTCCGGCGTCCAGCGAAATGGACGCCAACTTCTCTGACCTGCATGCGTTGCAGAGCCAGAAAATCCGGGAGCAAGGTATGGCCTCCATTGGGGGGATGTCCCCCAACGGCTCTCAGGTTGTCAAATCGGTATGGTGAGTGGGTGAGGGGCTCTCCTTAGGTCTGAACCCGAATTTGGTCCCTCCCACTCTTTCCCTTCACCCTTGCAAGAGGAGAGAAGTGAGAAAGAAAAACCCTAGAGAAGCCTGTGAGAAAAACCCATTTTAGAACCCTCAAATCCGACCCCTTGGACCCTGATCCGGCGTCCCCCTGCTGCAAGGAGGTTGCTAGACCAAGGAGGAAGGCTTCCCCGACATCCCCTCGGCGTGGAGATCATCCAGGAGCCCGGAGGAGAGATCGTTTGGAGGCACTTCTGCAACTTCTTGGGACTGCCCAAGGAGGTCTTCACCAAGCCTCTAAATCCCTTAGAAGAATTTTTGAAAGGCAAGTGACCTATCCTTGATGTCCCCTTATGAGTCTAGGATGGTTTTGTAAATTTTAAGGATTTTTCCTCGAGTCCTAGACCCTCCAATTCACCCAAGATTCAGAGCTCGGGTCTGTGTTTCTGCACATACCTGGTTAGACGGCAAGGTCCCTGGACGTCCAGATCATCCTTGGCGTCCATCGACCATGCCGCTGACCCTGAGTCAGCGGCCAAAGACCGCCATCGAGTTCTTCTGGACAGAACAGTGAGTTGTTCTGTCCCTCTTATACATTAATTTCGGTATGTTTTACGTGATGAGGATATATGGTAAATCTTATACCCTATGTATATTGTGCATTGTGGTGTGTGGATGAATGTGGTGTGATGGTGAATGTGGGTTAATAGTATCTTTTAAATTTGTGAGCATGACTTGTAGATAATTTTGCAAATCCATGTTCCATGATTTGGATTAATTGAATGTCTTGGTTGCAGTCTATTCATGAAGAATTGTGGGCATGTATGCATGTTTTGAAATTTTGGTAATTCATGCATGCTTGCGAAATTGCTAATAAGTTCGGTAGAATAAAATGAAAGCATGCAAGAATGATTTGTAGTATTCAATCCATAGATGTACGAATTAGGGAAATTTTGTGTTCTCAGTTCATGCATATGTGAATGGCTTATGTGTAAACAGCAAGTGGCCAATTTGCAAAATGTGTTAGACCATGTTAATTTAAGTTGTTAATAGCATGCTAATTAGGCGTTTTATTTTATGTAAATCCTATTTAGCTCAGAAAAATATGAAAAATTGAGGGTATCATCTAGAACCCGAAAACAGCATGTGGTTAAAATTGCGGATCATTTGGATCAGTAAATAAAAGTTATGTGTTTTCTTGTGAAATGTGATAATTCGTGCATATGAACGTAATGTGATTAGATTTTGTTTAAACCCAGCATGATTAGTGTGTTTACTGTGTATTAAACCTTGAAATTTTGTAATACCATGTTAGAAAAAAAAAACAGAGGTATTCATGTGAGTGAGAAAGTAAATGAGATGAAGTGTTATGTGTAAAACCAAGTGTAAAACGGTAAATATGTAAATGTGTAACTGTGCCAATGTGACACTGCTTCCGTAGAGGGCAGTGGAGCTGTATCAGGGAAAAGTCCCCCTGAGAAAGTTCATTGTGTTAAGTGACCCTAAGGGCATTAGGGGGAAATCCTGGAGGTGGACAAGTACCACTGGTTAGGGTGGAGACTTGTTCTCCCGGTCTGCGCAGTCCAAGAGTCGCCATTGGAATGCCTAGATGGCGTCTATTGTAATGTGATGTGTATATGTCCTTCTTTGGTGGTTTGGACTATGTGTCACGGCACCTAAAATGTGTAAAGTGTAATGTGAAATGTGTATGTGACCATGTGTAAATGTGTAAGTGACATGTGAATGTGTATGTGTAATGTGTAACCATGTGAAAAGAGGAAACTAGTGTAAAGAAAAATGTGAAATTCTAGATGTGTAAATGTGTTATTGAAACCCATGTGATATGTTTTAAGCAACGTTGTAGCTCTCATGTGTAGATTATAGCCATTGAATCATGTGAAATCAGCAACCTAAAGCATGTAAAAATGTTCATGTATGTTTAAAAATGTGTAAAACCCATACTAGTTGCGTTACCTTTCATGCATGTGAATTGTTCATGTTGATAGCTCTCATGTTTGATTCTTTAAAGATTGAAGTTTCATGAGTAAATTGAATAGAGACCATGCGATAGGTGAAGTTTATTTTAGAAATTTGAAAGCATGAGTTATGTATAAAATTGTAGAATGTTCATGATAGGTTGAAAACTTGAAATGACTAGCATGCTATGTGTTGCTAATTGTAATGTGCATGTAGAAACCACTAGGACTTCTAAGTGTACATCATGAGTAGTGTTGCTTGTTGAGTCCTTGGACTCCTTGCTTCGGCGTACAGGTATAGTTGGTGACACAGTACCTTTGGAGGAGGCAGCAGAGACGGACTCCGAGCGCGGAGAGTAGCTAGTCTTGGAGCTTCCTTGTGATTTGTGTACTTCATAGTATGTATTTGGAACATGTATTAGAATTATCATGAAAGGAATGTATTATGTGGACATTTTGTAATCCTATTTCAACAATTTAAATTATGTGAGCTCTTAGTTCCTCATTGTTAATTGCGAAAATTCATGTATGGCTAATGTGGATGATGAATGAATGGAGATAGTTCTCTTTTACTTCCGCTACTCTGTTGTATATTCGCGTGTATGTCAGCTGTTTGTATCGTTTGGGTAAATGTCCCACTGTGACAGCACTTGTTATACCGACGTAGGTTGGTATAACCGTACCGGTATAATGAGGGCCGTCACAGATGGTGAGATTCCAAGAGTAGAAGAGCCAGTTGTAGCTCCAGAAGCCCCTGATCCTTCTCCTCTTGCAACTCCGGCCCCTCCTTCACCACCATCTTCCTCCACAGCACCACCGACACCTATCCCTTTCAAACAACCCATGCCTCACTCCATTTCATCTCCAACACCATTTCCCTTGAATCCTCCTCATCTCCTGCCATCTCCACATCTATTCCTCCACCTCCTCCTGTCATTGAAGATCCTACAGCCTCATCATTAGCTGGAGCCTCATCTTCCTCTGGTCCTTCCTCTGCTGGACCATCCATCATATCTCTCCTACCTATCAATCCTTTCTTCATCCTCCTTCTCCTCCCTCCTTTGTTACCTTTATACTTGAAAGTGCACAACGTGAAGGTCCCTTTCTCCACAAATTCGAGGATGAGTTAGAAATTACCACAATCGGCTCAGTTCTGGCAGTTGCCTCTCATGTCCATGAACGCGTGACATAGTTGACTGTGCATTTTCGTTGTCCAGAGTTCCTCGCACAAGTCAATATGTGCACTTCCTCTAAACTGTCTCACAAAATTAAAATAGCAAATATGAACTAGTAAAATGGTGAGCACAGGTCATATCCACGGAGAGGCCGAATAGAACTTGATTTAAACTACATTAACTTGAAATCATTCTAATAGACACTCGTAACAAAAATCACACTGCATGAGAATTAGCTATGTAAATTGCATCAATCAAATCCCTCACACTCGACATGTCAAACTTAATGAACTAACAAGTGGAATTGAAAATGGAAGAGATATGATATCACTGTACCCTCACAGCTCGAGGGATCAAATAAGTAGACAGAAATCTGAAATAGAAATTAAACTAAGATTGCACAACAATGCAACTCTAATTCTAAAATGATTTAAAATTTAAGGAAATAAGAAGGTGACAGAGCAAGAAACCTCAAAAGAACATTATCAAACCAATGTAGCCATGTACCCTATAGCTCAGGGGATGAACAAATAAGAAAACAATAAAAGCAATTTGAATTGCAACGTCCAACTCTTGATCTGTCTAGAGAGATGAAGAAGAACACTGACGAAGTAGAAATCTCAAAGAAACGAAAATAGCAGCATGAGCCAAACTATCTGATCGCTCAAATTCTAATTACTCTCTGCTACCTCCGGAAGTTACGCAACACACAGACCTTTGATTGTCCTCCCAGATGCCAGCCAGACGGAAGGCAGAAGCAGTCGAACTTGGATCACCCTCCCAGCAGCTGCCAACAGCAAAGAAATAGAACTCCCAGATGTTGAGCCTCCCAGAAATTCTGATAGAAGAATGGAAAACACTCGATCTCTCACACAGTAGCCATCCCCAATACACAAGAAATGGAACAATTCCCCCAACCAACGAAGAAGAAAATCCAAAAATATTGAACTTCGAATCCTGACAACAACAATAATCAGGAGAAGGAAAGAACAAAATCTCACAAATCGCAATCGCTCTCCCAGCAGCAAGAACAACACAGCAGCACAAACCAACTCAAATGCGATGCATAAGAAAAATTGCAGTAATGTAGAAGAAAATAAACTAGCAATTTAGACAAAATGGGCAAAACAAGTGCCCATGGATCACTTAACAGTAGCCGAAATATCACAACTCAATACTGAATAAGAACAGATGCTAAACCCCGGAAGAACAGAACCCAGAACAACCCTCCCCTGTGAAGTCTGGAAGAACAGAAAATACAGGGAAATGGAGACTAAAAAATCCTAAGAAATTCTAACCAGCCAGCCCAACTCTCACAGCTCTCACCTCGGAACCAAAAGAACTGTAAGAACTCAAACCACCCCTCATAGCAGCAAGAACAGTAGAATTGCACAAATCAACACAATATCAAATTAATGCAAATACTGAACCAGAGAAGAATCCTCACAGCAGGAACAACTCTCCTAGCTCTCACAAATCTCACAGTAGCAGAACTCACAAATGCCGAACAATCTTTCACTGCCAAACATTAAAATAAGAAATGAACAATTGCATTGGATTGTTCTCCCCTGAAACATAGAAGAAGTAGAAATGAACAGATGCACTGAATCGAATCAATTAAGTACAAAAGAAATGGAAGACGAAATCTCAAATGCTGAACAACTAAAAGAAATAAGTAGGAAGCATTCGGTTCTCTCTCGCAGCAGAGGCAGAAGAAATGAAAGAAAAATCCCCCAGAACACCAGAGTCCCCCACAGATGCTAAAAGCAAAATTACGGGAAAATGGAAGAAAAAAAAATCCTAAAGCTCCCTACTGGCGAATTAGTCTCCCTATCTGCTCTTCTGAATACAGGAGGAAATATAAGCTAAAAGACCCCAAAAAAATGTCTAACCCCGAAGAAGGGGACCTTGGGGTCCTTTTATAGGAGCCCCGGGCCTCAAATCACTTTCCCGCCTTCGCAGTCACCAGCCTCCAGCCAGCGCAAGCCTCTGCATCTGGTCCGCATCAGAGCTGCCGGATGCCGCGTCCACTGCCCAGCTGCATGCCACTGCATCTGCATCCACACGAACCAGCTCATCCAGCTCCATCTGCCATCGCACCGCCTCAGCAGAGTACATCAGGCGCACATCCGCTTAGCGCCCTCACTCTAGCCACCTCACCCACACCACACCCATTTGACCCAGCCGCCTCTGCATCTGCTGCGCATGGCCTCCATCCGCTTCCAGCACAGCTAGGCACTGCCAGCCAGCAGGTCCTCCATACCTCCTAGCAGACCGCACACACCCCGCCATCGCTCCACCTCAGCTGGTCCGGTCATGCCAAATCTGCTCCGGCCGCGCCGCCCCAACTGCATGCACCAGCCGCATCCTTCATCGCCTCCAGCAAGCTCCCCCAAATCGCACCGGAGCTCCAACCCAAATCGCCAGCACACATCTGCTTCCAGCCCCTTCTGGATGAAAGAAGACAAGGGTTAAAAGATGGTATACGTGGCCAGTTAGGTTGAGATGGGAGGTATTATTAAAAATAAATGGGATTGGGTGAGTATTAAAATGTGGTGAAATGTTTAAAAGTGTTTATTTATTTAATGGGTTTTGGGTGGGGTGTGTGGCATGATGGTGTTTAGGCAAATGACATTTATTTAACTAAGATTTATTTAAAATTTGATTTATTTATAAACTAATATTTACAAGAGATGATTAAGAAAATCTAAGACCAATGATTTATTTATGTACAATATACCTGTAAAAAGAGAAAAGAATTATTCAAAGATATCAACTTTATAAAAATGAGGATCTATCTATGTGTTCTACCCGAAAAGTTAACTAATATGTTCAAATTTTATTCATGGATGAAATGAAAATTAAAGGCAATGCGCACATTATTATAGACAAAGAATAACTAAAATTCACTATATGCATGAAGTTTAACACAAAAAATTATGTAGTTATCAGTCCACAGGACTGGTTCTCCTAGTCCTGTCCCTAAAAAGAGGAAACTCTCACCAACTCTTGCTCTTCCCTCCAACCCAAATTTCCTCCTCTTTGGTTTTCCCTCACTGTTGACAATCGAAGGAAACCAATCTATCGTGAATATATCCAAAAGTGTATCCTTGCCACCATTTTTGGTGTTCCTTTCCTCAATCTATCTGATCACCTCAATGTTGTCCTTCCCTACTGCCACTTCTCAAAATCTGATCAATCCAAAATCTTCCAAATGGCTGAATGCAAGTCTGAAGATCAGTGGGCTAAAGGGCACAAGGCTCTCTATAGGAAATTTATTCTTGCAAAGTCAGATCGGTTTCCACCCCGGGACTCTCCACTCACTCTCTCTGAGTGGTTTGTCATTCATCACAAGACCACCTAGGCACCCTTCATTCAAAAGGAAGTAAATCTCATCCGGTACTTCCAGCTATTCAATGACTATCGTTATCTTCACAAGCTACTTGAAGTGCAGTTGGGTCAGTTCCAGGGAGCCATTGCTTCGTTAAAACTTGAAAATCCAGTTAATTGCTCCTTCAAAGTGGATTTCGCTACCCTGCAAATACCAGACAGTGTGTTTCTCCCCAAACTGCATTCTTTGGTCATGGACTCCTCAGTTGGTCCTATTATTTTTGAGAGATTTGCTCGTGTAATGGGTAGGATCTCAGCTCAGCAGGGTCGTCTCCCCTCCTTCCAAAGATTCCTCTTCCGGGAATTTCATCTAGGCCATATCACTTCTGAGGTTCTTGCCCCTCTTCTCTCTGAAAGTGAAAGGCTCTCTCCCTCCGATTGGGAAAAACATTACAACCAGTCAGCCCTTCAATTGGAAGCCTTGAACAGCTCCTTGTTTAAGGCAGGCAAGCCTACTCTCACAGCTGAAGCCTTTTTGGACTTGAATTCCATCAATCTGGTTAAAGAGCCTTATGATCAGTGGGTCGAGCGGTACAAAATTTTTATGGCTTTGAAGAAAGATCTCCTGCAGCATCAGATCCACTACTCTATCAAGATCAACAAGTTTCTTCGGTTTTCCAGCTTTGGATATTTCATTCCCTTCAAGGTCTCCCTTGGCAAAGATGAATATGCTACCTTTCTAGAAGCTCAGAGCCAACTTCACATCAAAAGAATGCTTCCTGTCATGGGGTCCTCTTATTCTATTGATTTTGGGGTTTTTCAGACCTATTTTGAGGATCAAGAATGCAAGGCTGTGTGCATTATTCAACGGCATGCCTCTCTTCTGTCTCCTGCTATCTACCTCCATGTAACCCCTCAAGATAAATAGAACAGTTCTTTGCTCTCTCTTTTCTCTTTCTTCTTTGTCTCCGAATGATATCTTTTTGCTTAATGACAAAAGGGGGAGAACCATAGTATTTCTGAAATACATTTCTTTTTTTATTATGCAAAATTCCTTAGATTTATTTCAGAATGTCTATGCTTATGTTATGTTTTGTCATCACCAAAAAGGGGGAGATTGATGATCAGATCATCCCCATATAATTTCATGAATTATATATCTATTTTGATGATTAAAAAATCCTAACAATTAGTATCTAACAAGTTTTTATGAAGCTTAGTCACAGGAAATAAACCAGGCAAAATCAAGCAAAGACTTGTAAGTAAATCCTTACTTTGTTGTTCTTAATTTTTTCAGAGCATGAAATTTCTCTAAGTACACATCGACTCTCTTTGAAGCACAACGATTTCATAAGTGAGCATAACGATTTGCTCTCATAACGACTCGACAAGTGAGTATAACGATTTCAATCTCACAACGATTTCGTAAGTGAGCATAACGATTTGCTCTCATAACGATTTGACAAGCGAGTATAACGATTTCAATCTCACAACGATTTCATAAGTGAGCATAACGATTTGCTCTCATAACGACTCGACAAGTGAGTATAACGATTTCAATCTCACAACGATTTCGTAAGTGAGCATAACGATTTGCTCTCTAACGATTCGGTAAGTGAGTATAACGATTTGCTCATAACGATTTGGTTATAACGATTTGCTCATAACGATTTAGTTATAACGATTTGGTTATAACGATTTGCTCATAACGATTTGCTCATAACGATTTGCTCATAACGATTTGCTTATAACGATTTGCTCATAACGATTTGCTTATAGTCTCATAACGATTTGCTCATAACGATTTGCTTATAGTGTTATAACGATTTGGTCATAATGATTTGGTTATAACGATTTACTCTTAACGATTTGCTTATAGTGTTATAACGATTTGGTCATAACGATTTGCTTATAACGATTTGGTTATAACGATTTGCTCATAACGATTTGATTATGAATGCATAACGATTTATGCGTACAACGATTTGTTTACAAATGAGCAACGATTCACATGAACAATGACTCATTCACAACGATTCTATAAGTCATGTTCATATCGACTTCATGAGCTATAACGACTTGATATTTGAATATCTTGACAAGTCAAAGTCATCCCGCATATTTCTCTGTTATCCATGCATTAAATATAACCGTACATTTCTCTGCACGATGCATGTCCAGATATCTTCTATTCTTATGCTCCTGCATGTAATATCTTTTTGGAAAGACAGAATGGAAATTTCTATCTTGATGTATTCTCACTCTAACATTGACTGATAACAAGAGACATCTTAGCTGTCTACGTTTTAGCATTTAATGTGTGCAGGTCTCTGACAGCACGACTCTATACAACGTTGGATAAAGTAGAAGCTGGAGAATATCAAGAAGGATTTTCTTCTTACGTGCATGGAACGCAAATAACCGTTGACTACAAAGGAAAGCCATGCAGTCTAACGTTCTCAGAACTTAGAGACAACAGATACTTCAACGGCTACATTTTCAAGAGAAGATACAAATAGAAGACTGGTGCCTACGAAAAGCACAACTAATCTTGAGAATTAAAATCTGCATGCACCATAGAAGAGCTCAAGTCTCACTCCATCGCCTTGTTGCAGCTCTTTGCTCTCTGTGTCTAGTGTAGAACCTTGAGAGAGCTTTTGTGAACTGAGAGTGTTCTTCTTTGTAGACCTTTTCCTCTCAGTCTTCGCTTCGGATCAAGCACTGTGCTATTAGCTTGGTCCAGAGGAGTATCATCCCTTGAACACATCTTTGTGTTATTCCCTTCATGTTGAAGGAAGACCTGGGGGTTCCAGGGTGTTGTTCCCTTCGTGTTGAAGGAAGACCTAGAGGGTTCCAGGGTGTTGTATTCCTGTTTGGGTTGTGAAGAGAAGATCAGCTGCGGCTGGGTGTGTTAGTGTCCTTGAGGGGGACTGTACCCTTGGGTAGTGAATCCTGAGTTGTTGCTCAGGGACTAGACGTAGGACTCCTGTGGAGAGGAGGTCCGAACCAGGATAAAATCTTGTGTAGTGTGATTGCTTGCTTTGTGTTTGTTATTTACTTTTCACTAACGCTAACAATCATCGAAGTGCGTGTTGTGTGAACGTTTTTGTGAACAGGTGTTTGATAATCAAATTTTAAAGAATCTCATTCACCCCCCCTCTGGGCTTGCTAGCTGGGCAACAAATCCAATGTTTGAAGCATCGGTATAAACCTCAAATATTTTTCCTTCTATCGGCAAAGCTAAAATTGGTGCAGATGACTAACATTCTTTCAACACTTGAAATGCTTGCTCAAAACTCTCACTCCACTCAAATGCAGTTCCTTTCCTAGTCAATTGTGTGAGAGGCAAAGCAATTCTAGAGAAATCTTTAACAAATTTCTGGTAATAACTGACCATACCCAGAAAACTTCTGATCTCAGTGAGGTTCTTAGGTTGCTCCCACTTCTGTATGGTTTCAATCTTTGAAGAATCTATTGACAAACCTTCTTTAGAAATAATATGTCCTAAGAACATCACTTGCTTTAACTAAAACTCACATTTACTAAACTTTGTATACAATTTGTGGTCTCGTAATAGTTACAAAGTAATATGTAAATGTGCTTCATGCTCTTCTATGCTCTTAGAATAAATCAGTATGCCATCTATAAATACAACCACAAACGGATCCAAATAAGATCTGAACTCGTCATTCATCAAACACATAAATGTAGCTGGAGCATTTGTCAATCCGAACGGCATTACAACAAATTCGTAGTGCCCATAACGTGTTCAAAAAGCTATTTTATGAATGTCCTGTTCTTGAATTCTGAGTTGATGATACCCAGATCTCAAATCAATCTTGGAGAAACACTGAGCTCCAGACAATTGATCAAATAAGTCATCGATTATCGGAAGTGGGTATTTGTTCTTAATGGTTAATTGATTCAATTGCCTGTAATCTATGCATAATCGCATAGACCCATCCTTCTTCTTAACAAACAACACCGGAGCACCCCAAGGTGAGGTACTGGGTCTAATGAATCCCTTTTCTATCAATTCCATCAATTGCCTTTTTAAGTCTTTCAACTCTTCCATTGACATTCCGTAAGGTGTTCTTGAGATTGGTGTAGCACTTGGTACCAATTCAATTGAGAAGTTTACCTCTCTATTGGGTGGTAAACCAGGTAACTCTTCAGGAAAAACATCAAGAAATTCCCTTACTACCGGAATATCTTTCAATCCAGTGGTGTTCTAATTTATCAAAGTTATAGAGGCCAAATATCCCTGACAACCTTTCTGTACCAATTTACATGCTTTGACTGCTGAAATTATAGGTATTTTTCTTGTGCGGGGTTTATCAAAAGTTATGGAAATAACTTCCTTTCCTAGGATGGTTACTTGTCTTAATTGGCAATCTAAGTTTGCATGATGCTTAGATAGCCAATAAATCCCAAGGATTACATGATACTCCCACATTTTAAGACATATCAAATCACCGGGTAAATTATGTCCTTTGACTAAGATTTGGCTAGCAGGGTAATATTCCTTAAGTTTCTTACCCTCACTCAAAGGAGTTGCAACCTCAAGCTGTGTAGGTAATATAACTGATTTTACTTCCAAAGATTTAGCAAACTCATAACTAATAAAAGAATGCGTAGCCCCTGAATCAAATAATACATATGTAGGTTTTGAGTTTACTAGTAATGTACCTTCTATCAATCCGCCTTCTTGCGGAGATTCAGGTTCCACTTCCTGAATAGCTTGTATCCTTCCTTGTCTCGCTCAGGGGTTCTGAGTTGTTGGTGCATTCTTGGTCATCGGACAATTCGGAATTCGGTGTTGAGTACTCCCACAGCGGAGACAAGCACCCAACCTATGCCAACAGTTCTCAGCTTTATGCCTACTGAGATGGCAATGTTTACATACATCTTTATCTCCAACTGGAGCTTTTCCTGCCTTCTTAATAGCTTGCTGAACCTTCGGGGCATTCCCCGACTCATATTTCCTCTTACGATCCGAAGATCCTTCTCCAGACCTTCCTCTAATCTTATCCACAGTGTCATTAGCAGCTTCTAGTGCTAAAGCTCTTTTAACCATTTCTGAATATGTAATAATCAAGTGGGGTGTTAGCTGCATAATGAAATTGGGACGCAATCCGTTCATAAACCTCTTGGCTTTCAGTTTCTCTGTAGCTATAAGGTGTGGAGCATACTTTGACAATCGGGCAAATTAGGCCTCATACTCCGACACCGACATCCTGAGTTGCTTCAAGTTAGCAAACTCATTGGCTTTTCTCTTCTGAACTACCTCGGAGAAATACTAGTCATTAAACAGTTCCACAAACTCTTCCCAACCAACTTGGTTTGGGTCCTCTAAGCTAGACTCCACTGTTTCCCACCACGCTCGGGAATCCCGATCTAACTGAAATGTTGCCAAACAAATTTTTTCTTCCTCTTTATATCGGATCACTTTAAAGATCCTCTCAATATCTTTTAACCAGTTCTTTGCCTCATCTGGATCCGTACTACCCACAAATCTCGGAGGGTCAAAACTTCGGAAATCCTTAAATAAACTTGTTCCGTTGTGACTGTTATTCTTGGCTACAGTTCTCATTACTCGAGTCAGATCATGCATCGAACTCTCCATTTTCTTCCAATTGGCATCATCTCCTTCCATGATTAAATTGAGAGAATATCTGAGACATCCAATAATGCATACATTAATTCCATAATCAAACCATGCTCACATTCATCACATATAAACTTTAAATTTCGCATAACACATCATTAATTAGGCAAAATATTTACATTACATTATACTAGCACCTTTGTTCCAGAAACTGAAAATATACACAACATTCTTCCTACTAGACCAACATATTTACAATATCATCAACATCCTCTAACCTCTCACTTCATATAGATGTGTGGTTTGTATGTACAACCACTTAACCAAAAAGAGAGGTTTAAAAAAATGGGTTTTTACCTTCCATACTAACTTCAGGTTTATATCACAGACTCTATAGACGGTGGCTGCTATTCTTCTCCTGGACCATGGTACAACTCCCGTGCCGCTTCAGTTAGCACATCCCAATATCCTTCCACTTGGTGAAGCAACATGTCCTGTCGTAACTTCAAACCGTCCAAATTGTTCATGATTTGGGTCATAGTATCCAGAGAAGCACGTGGATTTCCTGCCAGAAATGCTCCTGCAGTCAAGTTCAGCACCTCCTCCTTGATCTGCATGTGTACTTCCCTTTGGGCTTGGGCATATAATTCCATATCTTGGCATAGCATCTCCATTGCTGCCACCAACCTTTCTTGTGCATTCATGTCCATACTGAAATAGATAACAAGTTAAGCATCTATGTAGTTACAAAACCATTATTGCCATTATAGCTAATCCAAAGTTTCTACCCCAACTCACTGATTGTTCCCTAGGTTTATCGACCTAAGGCTCTAATACCAAATTATCTGTCACATCCTAATAAAAGTCTATTTATCGAAAATGACATATATTAGTCACGCAAAATAAAACTAGTGTCTATTCATTTACAACAAAATTTAGCAGAAGCATTATTACATTAAACTCCTCAATAGAGTCTAGGTGATGAGTAAGAAACAATAACTTTATTTTATTACAATTCATGGGTTCAACTCTAAAAAAAACAAAACAGCTGGCTTCTTGAGGTCGGAAGATTCTCTCAGCACACCATTCCCCTTAAGCTTCACCCCCATGATCACCTAAAAATGTAAGATGTGTGAGCTAACTAGCCCAGTAGGATTCAAATCCTCAAATCATAAGGATTAAAATATATGATGGTCAAGGTAAAAGACTTGACTGAGATCACAAAAGAACAAATAAGCATCTTAGCATGACAGTGGATTTGGAACAGTAGTACTGAAACACAGAGCATGCTCAGGAATTCACAATGAAACTCATAATCTGGTTCATATATACATTCACAGATGAAAAATAACATGATGACCATAATCAAGCTGTATTGATGCAATGCCAAGCATCCTGGTGTCCTTTATCATTCCGTACGGCCCGTAAATGAATTCGGGTGCTCCTCCCAAGACTGGACCAGCCCTATTTGCACATGCATATTAATCAAGTGGGGTCCAGGGACACAATAATTGTCATCACCAGTTATTCACAATCAGTTGTGGTACTCAAGTATTTACACTCTCATGAAATCAAAGTATATGAATTCAGGTTACTGAACATAGGGAATTGTAATCAACTAGACATTACTTGTACTGGAAGACTTCAAGAGTAATCCAAGGAAGGGTATAGAAACAATTCGAGTGGTCTTCTTAGTGACACAATGTTAAACACCTATAAGAATGGAGATAGTAACTTTCTGGACCAATAGCAAGAAGTATTAGCAAGAGATTAGGCAAGAAAAGGTACTGTAACACTGGCCAAAACATAGGTTATCGATAGCCAGGAGGTGGTTGTCGACAGGTGCAAGTATCCAGAAGTCAATTTCTGGTTCTGGGACAGTGCCTGTCGATAGGCTGGGTCTATCTGTCGACAGGTCAGTGTGTCTGTCGACTGACAGATGCCATCTGTCGACAGCCACTGTTGTTTCCAGTAGCCTGGGGTTCTGGAAGCCTGGGCTTGTCGACAGGTACTTCCTGTCTGTCGACAGCCACCAGTTCCACTTCCAGAAATGACTCTATTCTCATTCTAAAACTTTAACCATGAAGCCTATTGATCAAAGTATGGACAATACCACATGGTAGACTTGTTTCTAGCTCTTTCAGTAGGCTTACAAGTTGGACAATATAAAACATGAAACTACAACCTACACATGTCTGGCTTAACATGACATAATACTGGGAAAGTAACTTCTACACAACAATTATGAAAGAGGATTTCTTCATGATAAACACATATTTCCAGAGGTAACTAAGGAGTCAAACAAAAGTCTGAGGGTACAAACATTTAACAGGAGATAAATATTCTACTTCAAGGTTGGTTTACAAGTTCAAAGGCAACATGTACGTGGCTATGAACTTCCTAACAGGAGTAGAAGACAAAGTAGGAGGAGATAGAATCCTACAACAACACATGATGCACACAAGCTTCTAGAGGTACTTACAGAAATCAAATAAGAACTTGAGAGCTCGAACACCTAAACAGTAAGTTATATAGTATGTTCAAGGGTAAGAGTAAGAGAGGAAGGAAAAGAATCCTACATGATCTTGGAAGGTGATACTTCCACTTCGATGAACTCACAACTGGTGAAATAAAGATGGTGCCAAGGTGCAACGCAACTGCCTCCAACAGCTACAGCTCTCAGCACTTCTGGTCAAAGGAAGGGAAGCAGCAGCTCGTTTTGGTGCACAGCAACGGTAGCAGAAGAAGCAACAAGAATAGATACAAGAGCCGTGGTGCGCAAGGAAAAGTAAGAACAAATGGTGGAAAGGTGCTACGAGGGGTAATGGGGTGTTCTTATAGCTTCCAAGCGCCCCATGTACAACGGCACGTCGGCCACCGATGTGTCATGGTAAAAACCACTTAGTTTTTACCATCGACAGGATTACCATGCACCACCCACAGCTTACACCTATAGGGTTACCGTGTAAGACTCCTACTTAAGTAAGGTGGCTTCCCCAGCTCCTCACACGTAGGCAAGTTTAATTCCACAAAAATCATCACCGTAAATGGCCCATACATCAGTTGGCCCAATAATCCTCATACTAATATACTCGAATGATGTCAATTTGTGTTAAAATTTCAACCATAAGCTAATGAAAAGGTTTTACAAATTATGGTGATTTTAGTTTAATTTTTAGAATTTATTTTTCATCCAGTGAAAATTGCCCGAAAAATAGTTGCGTCGGCTTATTCTTGAAATCCGTATGTCAACAAATCTGGATATTTACATTTCTAATATCACCATATTCTTTTGTAAGTTATGGTGTTTTCGGATTGCATTTTCGTTATAGAATTCCGATGTCGCCCTGTGGGAGCGCACACCTCTCAGTACAACTCTGGGGTAACATTTATTAACACCAATTAATCCGAAGTTTTAATTATTTCAATCTCATAGTAATAATTAAGTTTAATAACCATATTATTCATATTTTCCTAACAAATAAAATTTTTCCCGGGTGTTACAGAGAGAGAGAGAGAGAGAGAGAGAGAGAGAGAGAGAGAGAGAGAGAGAGAGAGAGTTAGAGAGAAAGAGTCCAAGTTGTGGGAGAGTTGGAGAGTCTATTTTGAGTTTAGATAGACTTGGGGGCTCCCTAAGGATAAGGATAGGAGGTTTGGGTTGTAATCCAACTCAAAGGGACTTTGGATAGGCTCTAGGTTGGAAGGAGAGGCTGAAAATCACGTAAAAACGTGTTTACATGCATGGCTCTATCGCAGCGGGTCGTGGGTCGCGTTCTTGTCACGACCATGCACCCGGTCGCAACAACATGACAGTGTGCGTAGGGTCTACAAAACGGGCCATATCTCTCTCCATAGACATCAGATTGATGAGACATTTATTGCATTGTATTTTAGAATTAGAGGGCTACAAAATGATATTATCACATGCCAGATTTGGATTAAAAATGAGGAAGTTATGAGCTCTCAAATTGAATGCATGTTCAAAGGATAGGGCAAATTGCACAGTTTTGATGTTTCAAGTGGATCTTGGCCATAGGCTTGAGAATGGACTTGAAATTAAGGGTGAATGGGCTCTTGATGGGTCAGAGAAGGACTCCAAAGTGATGACCAATTTGGGACATCAATGATATGAACAAGAAATGTGTCCAACTTATAGGCCAAAAATGGGTGTCTACATATTGCTCCTCCTTGATGCCCACTTTGCAGGGGAGCGAAGTGGAAGGAGAGTAGAGTGTAATGAAATGGAATGGAGTGAGGATGAAGCGGAGTGGACTGAAAAATGGGCATCAAGGTAAAGAGACACCCGTCACAACCAATAAGTGATAGAAATTCTCTAGAAGACTCCGGACTAGCCACAAGGAAGAGTGAGCACGGACGTCCCATGTCTGGAACGATAGAAAAAGGAAAGTAAAAGAAGGATGATCAACCTCTTGATTAAGAGGTACCCTAGCCAATTGGACTATAAGTTTCAACTTGGGAGGACATGTGCGTGCCAGGTGGATCACGATGACTCAAGACTTGGAGCGGTTCACAACCAAGATATATAAAGGGGAATGTTTAAGTTGATTTGGATGAATGGAGGGAGAAAGTTCCAGACAAGTGCTGTACTGTCCGACTAGACCAAGGGACTAGTTCAAAGAAGACCTTCAAATTGTGAGTGGAATAGGATTTCTTGTTCAAGAAACTTAAGCATGATTGACCATCACTAGGGAAGCAGCCTTTGACAGATCATGAGGCATGAAACTCAAAGTCCTACATGATGCATGCTGGGCTTAAATAAAAGAAATCATCAAACCAATATGCAAAGAAAGGAGAAAATAGAAAAAACTCAAGGATAATATTGCTAAGCTGAATAAGAATGGGTCAAGAAATCTCCTGCAATCGTAGTGCAAGCTTGAATCCATCGCTCCAAAGGTTATCTAACCCAATGGCCCATCTAACCATTAACAATGTGTACCTAGATCATCATTGTTTTTTGTAGCGGTCCTCGTCGTTCAAAGCCGTTAACCTAATAACGAACTTGACCCGACTCCGCCTCCCGCGAACGAGCCGAAGCCTCGCAAGGGATACCATTCACATGTCCATAGAAATATAAAGGAAATAGCTCAAATATATATAAGATGCCACATCTCACAAATATTTACATGAAATATACATAGCCATTTCTCAACTGAAGTCAAGCATAAGGTACAGCAACCTGGGGCATACCCTGAGGTGAACAGAAAGGAAAGATTACACTGCTGGTGGTGTAGACCCAACTCCGCTACAATGTGGCTCTGAACTAGACAAAGGGCGAGAAGCCTCCTGCTCTCCCTCACCTAAAAGGAGTAGGGTGAGCCTTGCAAGTCACTGGCTCAGTAGGGAAACTCCCCCAAAAGTCATACAAAAGCAAACTCACAAACTGCAGTAACAGAAGCTATTTTTATTTTATTTTATTTTTAATTAAAGAGGTCCTCAGGGCCTCAAACTAGGAGAGTGCATCCTCTCCCAGGAGGGAGAGAATGTTCTCACTCCACCAGTGAGGGCGACCTGGGCCAAAGCTATTATCATAGTAAACATGAATATAGAATCCATGGGGCATACCCCATTTATACCAATCTAACATGCATGAGGCCAGATTTATCTATAACCATAGGCCCCTTACAAGCATGTGGTAACCTGTGCGCCCCCCAGAAAACATCATTCTGTCTATTTTTAATAGCAAAATTAGCCAAAGAATCAGCAAGTTGATTGGTTTCCTAGTACACGTGAGACAGCTGAATAAGCTCCCGGCTGAAAATAAAATTAGCTTCTCTCCACCATCTGTATGAACGCCAAGAAAGAATCTTATCCTCACTGATGGACTTCACAAGAACCTGAGAATCAGAGTAAACAATAGATAGCCTGTAACCTAAGGATTTTGCTAGCCGAAGTCCATCACAAAGCGCTCTTATTTCTGAAATCATGCTAGTCCCCTCCCCATAATAATGAGTGAAAGCCACATGAACATGACCCTGAGAATCACGAATGCAACCACCACCTCCACACTCCCCAGGATTCCCTTTGCAAGCACCATCAACATTGAGGCTGAAATCACATATAGGAGGAATCCATCTTATAAGTTTAAGCATATTGGCTGGGCACATAGGAGCACAGCCAAATCCATGAAGGGTCTACATCTCATGAGAGTTAGGCGCTACCTTAAAGTGGAGTTTAGATAGTGAGTGTAAAATGCTAGACTTGATGTTGCTGATGATCACCCCAGCAGAAACCTGAGTAGACTCAAACCTTCTTAAACATCTTCCCTTCAAGATTTCCCACAACATGAGGGTGAGGGTATATAAAGAAACAAAGCCATAAGGAGATCTGATATTTGAAGTCTGAATAACACTCCACAGACGGGCAGTAATATGGCTATGAAGGATGACCCTTGGGGATAGTAGAGGATGAATCCAACGCCAAAGAGTGGCAGCATTATCATTGTGAATAAACAAGTGATCAAGGTCTTCAATCTGAGGGTGCTTACAACAAGAACAGTGAGACACCAAAGAAATCCCAGCTTCAGAATACGCCCATCAACTGGAACTGTCTGGTTTACAATTTTCCATGAAAAGAGAGAGGCTTTATGGTAAAAGGAGTTGTGCCAAATTTTTACAAGGATCGGTCTTTGCACTCCCTTTGGTCTGATCAGGTTGTAGGTAGACTTAGTGGAGAACGAGCCATTGTTGGAAGCCACCCATATACATTTATCTTCTTCATCATTAAGCACCAAGCCTTCCATAACCGACTGGGGAATCCTGGACCTGAGAGGAAAGTAACAAGAAGCTACACTAGGCAATTTATAGAACTATCAAAGCATGGTGTTAAAGTTGTAAATAACATTTATCTCATGCTATTAACAGAAATCAACCTTTAATAAATAAACGGCAAACCTCATCCAAGTGTATGTGCTAAAGTAGAAAATGCCACACTCGGGTCACGAAGACTGGTTCGCGACACCAGCAGCTGACCCGGACAAATCACACAGGACTACCTCTCAGTCTCGCAGCCACAGACGAAAGGTCCAGCTGCCGCTCCACTAGAACAAGCCAAGAAACTGTGGAGACCAACCAACACCACTCCTGCGGACCACACAACTGCAGGCCCATGCTTGGCACCTTTAGGGACTCCGGCCCGAGCTCCCTAAAGTGAGACACTAGAAAATAGGACTAGCTGGGGCCCAGTACGTCAACTGGTATCCGTAAACCCCAACCACAAGCGCACTGCAAGCGACAAACACAAACTCTCACAAGTCATTGTCCCACTGCCGTCTTTTCCTCAGCCAGAAGTACAACTCTACACAAGAGTGAGGGCGTCCAGGAAGATGACACAAACCTCGACGGTACATAAGTACCAGGACAAACCCCAAGCACTAACGTGCCTGGCTCACACAAAACTTGGGGTACCTGACTGAAGAGGTAACCACGGTAGGCATCGTACTACTCACCACACACATACAAACCACGTCAACATCGCTGTCCTCGATCTCAACAAGTGCTGATGCACCGCTTACCATTCCCATAAAAAATAAATAAAGATAATCGGATAATCACGTAACCATGCAAAGACTATTAGCCCTCAGAAGCCAGAACGCGACAGGGTCAACCGTCACCTTCAGAATGCAACGCCTCGATACGGCGTGTTCTGAAGTAGAATGCGACGAGTCAAGCTGTCGCGTTCTGAACATGACACCCAGGTCCGTCGCGTTCACAGACAGTGACCCCAATCCGGGCTTCCATCTCCGAAATCCCCATGCAAACCATGTATTCGTCAATAAAAAGCTACTATACATGATCTAACCAATACACTAGCAGGGTATCTACCATCTACAACATGTAAAACAAGCTAAACATGCTCAACACACAATCCACAGCGAGAAACAAGGTGGAATCTCCCTACCTTCATGAAGAACGTGAAGAACGACAATAATCCGGTGTTTCCCCCGCTCCGTACCACGTCCTCACGGAGAGACCACGCCAAATTCAGCTTCAAAACTCCAAATCACCCAAAAGCACAACAAAATCTCCCCTCCTGTTCGAACAGAGCTTGCTGAGCTCTGTTTGGCCGACCTAGGTTAAAAATAGTTCGGAGTTGAGAACATGATGCACCCTGCCATCGTGACCAGATCGCGATGGTTCAGGCCGTCGCCTTCTCACTGCTGACGCTAGTAGGCCGCCTAGCGCGCACCACGTGGCGGACATGCAGACGAAGACCCCAAACAACGGTTTCATGAACGCGACACCCTGGACCATCGTGTTCAGAACGCGATGCCCAGCTCTATCGCGTTCACAGATAGAGAACCTGTGGGTGCTCTGGGCCCAATCTGTCGGCCCATGAAGCCCCAAAACCTGCGTAAACGCCTGAAACACAAACCATAGGCCATACACTAGCCACCACAACCACTAAACCTCGATCCGAACTGTCCATATGCTACATTACTATCACCTAAAAGAAATTTCATCCTTGAAATTAAGAAGAAAGCTCAGCACAAAAATTCTCAATTAAACATATATGGTACTATCACCTTAAAGAATTAAAAGCTTACTCAAACAAGTATGGGTACGCTTTCATCATTTCCTCTGCCAACTCCCATGTGTCTTCTCCGCCCTATCTGTTTTCCCATCTGATTTTCACTAACTCAATTTCTTTGTTTCTTAGCTTTTGGGTTCTGCGTCTTGTAATATGTACTGGATATTCTGGCATTATCATGTCTGGCTTCAAATCATCTTGCTGATAACTGACCACTTGGGAAGGATCTAGAATATACCTTCTGAGCATTGAAACATGGAATACATCATGTGCATATGTAAAGTCTTCTGGAAGATCTAATCTGTAAGCTGTTTCACCAATTCTTTCTAATATCTGGAATGGACCAACATATCTTGGACTCAATTTGCTTTTCTTGCTGAACCTGAGCACACCTTTGGTAGAAGAAACCTTTAGAAACACATAATCTCCAACTTCAAACTGCAATGGCCTACGTCTGGTATCTGCATAGCTCTTCTATCAGCTCTGGGCGGTCTGAAGCTTCTCTTTAATGAACTTGACCATCTCTGAACATTGTTGAATCAATTCTGGCCCCATGACTTGTCTCTCACCTACCTCATGCCAGTTCAATGGTGTCCTGCACGATTTGCCATACAAAGCTTCATAAGGTGCCATTCCAATACTTGCATGATAACTGTTATTGTATGCAAACTCTACCATGCCTAAATGATGCTCCCAAGTACCTCCCCATACTAAACAACAAGCTCTCAACATATCTTCTATAATCTGAATTGTTCTTTCTATTTGCCTATCTGTCTGTGGATGATAAGCTGAGCTGTACCTCAATTCTGTGCCAATTACTCTCTGTAAACTCCTCCAAAAACCTGAAGTGAACCTGGGATCGCTGTCTGAGATAATGGTAACTGGTATTCCATGCAATGGTATGATTTTGTCTACATATAATCTGGCTAATCTATCCACAGTCCATGACATGCTTACTGCCAATATCCTGCATACTTTTGTCAATATATCCACAAAGACCCAAATTCCATTATGACCTGCTGCTGTCCTGGGCAAACCAACTACAAAATCCATGGCTATGTCATCCCATTTCCACTGTGGAATGGGCAATGGCTGCAATAGTCCTCCTGGCCTCTGATGCTCTGATTTTACTTACTGACATACTAGACATCTTGATATAAACTCTGCAATTTCTTTCTTCATATTCGTCTACTAGAAATGATTCTTCAAATCTTGATACATTTTGTACTACTGGATGAATGGTGTACCTGGACCTGTGAGCTTCCTCTAACACTTTCTGCCTGACCTCGCTTCTGCTGGAATGTATAAATGACCTTTAAGCCTGACCACGCTGTCATCATCAAGTGTAACCTCTTCCATTCTCAAAATATCTACCAAATTTTCTTCTGTTCTCTGTGCTTCCACTATCTGCCAATATAAAGAAGTTTCCACTGCACTGTTTGCTAATATTGCTCGCCGCTGATTATTTGGCACAACTAATGAATTCTCTGCTACATCTTCATATGGTTTCCATTATCTGATCATCATCTGGTTCATAATTGCCTTTCTGCTCAGTGCATCTACAACCACATTAGCTTTACCTAGATGATATGCTAGGCTAAAATCATAGTCTTTCAAGTATTCCATCCATCTGCGCTGCCTTAAATTCAAATCTTTATGTGAGAAAATGTACTTTAAGCTCTTATAATCTGTGAAAATTTCAAACCTTTATCCATATAAGTAATGCCTCCACATCTTCAATGCAAAAACCACTGCTGCCAACTCTAAATCATGTTAGGGTAATTCTCTTCATGCCTCTTCAGCTGCCTTGATGCATATGCCACTATCTTTCCATGCTACATTAATACTGCTCCCAATCCTCTTCTAGATGCCTCTGTATATAACACAAATCCTCTGCTGCCTGATGGGATCTCCAATATGGGTGCTGTAGTAAGCCTCTTCTTCAACTTTGTAAAGCTACGCCGACAATCTGAAGACCACATAAAGGGCACTCCTTTCCTGGTCAACCTTGTCATAGGTGCTGCAATTTTCGAGAAATCTTAAATGAACTACTTGTAGTAACCTGCCAGTCCAAGAAAGCTTCTAATCTCTGACACTGTCTTCGGCTCTTCCCATTTCATTACTGCTTCTACCTTAGCTGGATCAACTGCTACACCCTGTCTGAAATTACATGGCCCAAAAACTAAATCTCCTTTAACTAGAATTCACATTTACTGAACTTGGCATACAATTGATGATCCAGCAAAGTCTGCAGTGTAATTCTCAGGTGTGCTGCATGCTCCTCCTCTGATGCTGAATATACCAGTATATCATCAATGAATACCACAATAAACTGATCTAGATAAGGGTGAAATACCATGTTCATCAAATTCATAAATGTTGCCGGTGCATTATTCAACCCAAATGGCATGACAACACACTCATAGTGCCCATATCTGATCCTGAAAGTTGTCTTATCAATGTCTTCTTCCTTAATCCTCAGCTGATGATACCTTGACCTCAAATCAATTTTAGAAAATACTCTGGTTGATTGTAGCTGATCAAACAAATCATCAATTCTGGGAAGTGGATACTTGTTCTTGATAGTAACCTTGTTCAATTGTCGATAATCTATACACATTCTCAAACTGGCATCCTTCTTTCTGACAAATAGCACTGGTGCTCCCCATGGCGAGTGACTAGGTTTGATAAAACCTTTCTCTAGTAATTCCTGCAACTGCTTCTTTAATTCTTTCAATTCTGTTGGTGCTATTCTATAAGGTGCCTTTGAGATGGGCATACTACCTGGCTGCAACTCAACTGTAAAATCCACCTCCCTGTGTGGAGCTAACCCTAGCAACTCTTCTGGAAACACATCTATAAATTCTCTGACTACAGGTACCATCTCTACAGATTTACTTGGCTCAACTAAACTAATTGAAACAAGATATGCTACACACCCCGCATTAATCAACCTTCTAGCTCTAAGTGCCGAAATAATAAACTTAGGAGTGTAGAACAGTATACCTTGAAACTCAAACACTGCTCCACTAGGCCGGAAAAATCTGACTCTCTTCTTCCTACAATCCACCACTGTCCCATAGGCTTCCAACCAATCCATTCCCAAAATCACATCATATTCTTTCAGCTAAAGTGCATATAACCTTGTTGGCAACTGATTCCCTTGAATTGCTATTGGAACCTCATCTAGGTAACAGGAAGTGAGCATGAAAACCACCAGAAGGAACCTTCACAATCAACTCACACTGCCTTTCCTCTAAGGGATGCACCATACTATCCATGAAATCCTAGGAAATAAATGAATGCGATGCACCCATATCTCTAGCAGAAAATTCAAAGAGAGGTAATATACTTTCAATTAGGTTGGATGCCTCCGCCTGTGCTCTGGTAACAACCATAACTCGACCTCGTCCCCTCTGGAATGGTGCACCTCTACCTCACTCTGTTGTTGGCTGTTGGAAGGGCTGCTGCTGCTGTTGTGCCCCTTTGCCTTAACTATACTCTCGGGATATGGACAATTGCTGCCCACAATTATAACACTTGAAGCCTAGAAAAGCTACGGGCTGCCCTGCGGCGTTCTGTTGCGACTCCTCCTGAGCTGGCCTAACACCTCAGTCCTGCTGGAAACCCTGCTGCCTACCACCACCTGAATATCTTCTTCAATATGTTACCCCACTTAGAAAATCCGGACGATGATGACGCTCCTGAGGGTGCCTTACCCTTACTGATACCTGTGGATTGCTGAGGAAGCTGGAAACTACTTGAACCTCATGACTGAGACTGTCTAGCCTAAATAGTCCTCTCAAGTATAGCTACCCTCTGTGCTGCGTCCTCCACTGTCTTGAACATAAGGGGAATCACTGCATCCTATAGCTCTGTGCAATCCTCGAATGAAATATTCCACCATCATAGCATTATTTGTAACAACATATGGGGCATATCTGGTCAATGCCATAAACCTCATCTGGTATTCTAATACTGACAGACTCTCCTACTGCAATGTCTGAACTGCTCCCTCTTGGCCTGCTGCATCTGAAGTGGAAAGAATGTGTCATTAAATACCGTCAAGAACTCTGGCCAGGTAATGGTGTCTGTCCTTCCAGCAAACACTGTCTGCATCTTCAATCTCCACCACTCCTGTGCAAATCCCCGTAGTTGATATGTAGCAAGAATCACCCTATCAGCATGCGGACACCTCATAGTGACAAAAACTCTCTCTATTTCATGTACCTAGTGCTCTGTTGTGTCTGGATTAGGGCCTCTGGAGTAGGTAAGTGGCTGCAACCGTAAGAACCTCTCCACAAGTGCTGTAGACTTCTCTACACTGGCTGGTCGTGCTAGTACTGCTGGGAGTATGGGTACGACGGGTGGTACCTCAACTCTGGTGGTAGTGGTGGGGGTGGTGCCACTGGTACTGCCTCCTCCACAATTGGCGGTGCCACTGCAGCTGGCTGTACCGGTGCCTACTGATCCAGTCTGGTACGAATCTCTATAATGCTTTCCTATAGCCTCTCTATCAGCTGATGTGTAGTCTCCTCTGGCTCATCTCCACCACCTCCCCAATCTCTTGTCTGCCATTTCTGATCCTACATATACATCATTCCAACCACATAACATGCAACGAATCAATACAAAAACTAGGGTCAACTACCAGCAGTGGACTAAAGTAGAGACTAGGCTATGTAAATTTCCGATTCCTTTTATTCACATGGACCTTGCTCTGATACCAACTGAAGCGGTCCTCGTCGTTCAAACCCGTTAACCTAATAACGAGCTTGACTCGACTCTGCCTCCCGTGAACAAGCCGAAGCCTCGCAAGGGATACCATTCACATGTCCGTAGAAATATAAAAGAAACAACTCAAATATATATAAGATGCCACATCTCACAAATATTTATATGAAATATACATAGCCATTCTCAACTGAAGTCAAGCACAAGGTACAGCAACCTGAGGCATACCCCGAGGTGAACAGAAAAGAAAGATTACACTGCTGGTGGTGCAGACCCAACTCCGCTACAGTGCGGCTTTGAACTAGATGAAGGGCGAGAAGCCTCCTGCTCTCCCTCACCTGAAAGGAGTAGGGGTGAGCCTCGCAAGTCATTGGATCAGTAGGGAAACTCCCCCAAAACTTGTACAAAAGAAAACTCTCAAACTGCAGTAACAAGAAGCTACACCAGGCAATTTATAGAACTATCTAAGCATGGTATTAAAGCTGTAAATAACATTTATCTCATGCTATTAACAGAAATCAACCTTTAATAAATAAACGGCAAACCTCATCCAAGTGTACGTGCTAAAGTAGAAAATGCCACACTCGGGTCATGAAGACTGGTTCGCGACACCAGCAACTAACCCGGATAAATCACACAGGACTACCTCTCAGTCTCGCAGCCACGGACGAAAGGTCCAGCTGCCGCTCCACTAGAACAAGCCAAGAAACTGTGGAGACCAACCAACACCACTTCTGCGGACCACACAGCTGTAGGCCCATGCCTGGCACCTTTAGGGACTCCGACCCGAGCTCCCTAAAGTGAGACATTGGAAAATAGGACTAGCTGAGGCCCAATACGTCTACTGGTATCCATAACCCCCAACCACGAGCTCACTGCTAGTGACAAACACAAACTCTCACAAGTCGCTGTCCCACTGCTGTCTTTCCCTCAGCCGGACGTACAACTCTACATAAGAGTGAGGGTGTCCAGGAAGCCGACACAGACCACGACGGTACACAAGTATCGGGACAAACCCTGAGCACTAACGTGCCTGGCTCACACAAAACTTGGGGTACCTGACTGGAGAGGTAACCACGATAGGCGTCGTACTACTTGCCACGCACATACAAACCATGTGAACATCATTGTGATCGATCTCAACAAGTGTCGATGCACCCCTTACCATTCCCATAAACGATAAATAAAGATAATTGGATAATCACGTAACCATGCAAAGATCATTACCTTCAGAGGCCAGAACGCGACAGGGTCAACCGTCGCCTTTAGAATGCGACGCCTCAATACGGTGTGTTCTGAAGCAGAACGCAACGGGTCGAGCTGTCGTGTTCTGAACGCGACACCCAGGTCCATCGTGTTCACAGAAAGTGACCAATCCTGGGTTCCATCTCCAGAATCCCCATGCAAACCACGTATTCGTTAATAAAAGCTACTATACATGATCTAACCAATACACTAGCAGGGTATCTACCATCTACAACATGTAAAACAAGCTAAACATGCTCAAAACATAGTCCACAACGAGAAACAAGGTGGAATCTCCCTACCTTCGTGAAGAACGTGAAGAACGAGGATAATCCGACGTTTCCCCACTCCGTACCATGTCCTTGCGGCGAGACCACGTCAAATCCAACTTCAAAACTCCAAATTGCCCAAAGCACAGCAAAATCTCCCCTCCTGGCCGAATAGAGCTTACTGAGCTATGTTTAGCCAACCTAGGTTAAAAATAGTTCGGAGTTTAAGAACGCGACGCACCCTACCATCGCGACCAGATCGTGACGGTTCAGGCCGTCTCCTTCTCACTGCTGACGCCAGCAGGCCGCCCAGCGCACACCACGCGGCGGACATGCAGATGAAGACGCCAAACGGCAGTTTCATGAATGCGACACCCTGGATCGTCGCATTCAGAATGCGACACTCAGCTCTGTCGCGTTCACAGACAAAGAACCTGTGGTGCTTTGGGCCCAAGCTATCGGCCTACGAAGCCCCAAAACCTGCGTAAACACCTGAAACACAAACCATAGGCCACACACTGGCCACCACAACCACTAAACCTCGATCCGAACGGTCCATACGCTACATTTTTGGTGAAGGGGAACTCAGATCTCAGAACACATTGAGAACCAGCCAATCCTTAAGATGATATAGTAGCATAAGTACCATATTATAAGATGCATTGGGTAGATTTAAGGATATTTACCTAAACTTACCTGTGAAGCACAGATCTTGCCGTCTTTTTGGGTTTTACTTTTTTTTTTTCCCTAATTTTTGAATAAACAAGTAAGAATAAACAAAAAGAATGAAAGATAATCAAACAGACTAACAAAAATAAGTAAAAACGACTCAGTCAAACTAATGATAGAATACAAAGCATCAAAGAACTGCTAGGTTCATACCTAGAGAGTCCTCTCATGGTGTCATTGAGATGATGGAAAATAAGTGTGGGGCTTGAGACGGATTTGGTGGGATAATAAGTTTGAAATTCAAATCATGGGTGGGACTGAGGAGGAGAGACAGATCATGAAAGATGAAGTGAGTAAGACAGGCAAAAGTAATGAAAAACTGTCGAGATTTAAGTGAACAATGTTGGAGAACTAAAGTACTTCCTTAGATTTGCTCCTTATTTTTATTACTTTATTTTAAACTTTTTTTTGAGTTTGAAGAATTTTTTTGTTCTTTTTTATTCTTTTATTCTATTTTTTTGGGTTTTGAAATTATTTGATTTTTTGGACTTTGAAATATTTATTTATTTTTTATTTTTGGCAATATTGTTTTTTGGGTTTTTTGTAATATTTATTTTTTTGTTTACTTTTTTTTGGGTTTTGAAAATATCTAATTTTTTAATTTTGATAAATATCTAGTTTTTTTAGGTGCTTTGGCATTATTTGATTTTTTTTTTGAGATTTTTAAAAATATTGATTTTTTAAAGATTTTTTTGAATGACGCCTAAAGCTATCGTTAGCCCTTCCTAAACTAGACGTGTGAGATGGAAGACACTTACCCTTGTTATTGCAGCACTAAAGCAAGATCAAACTACTCGTCATGGGTCCTCATTCACTTCCCTTTTGTTAAAGACCACATAAAGGTCGGATGTGTATTAAGATGGTGGCGTCCTGTAGATGGTTGCCCCTAGCTAGCAATGTTGCTACAAAGGCGATGCCTGAGAGACGACCCAACCTTATAGGGAGAAAGAGAAGAAAGTTTGGGGATAAGTCTAGTGTAGGTTGTAAGGACAAAGTAGGTTTAGCTTCCTTCCATGGCAAACCCCTTAGAGATTCGGTCTGTTGCGCTCGGATTTTGATCTTTTTTTTTGGGCCTGTTTCTTGCTTGGGGCATGCATACCACTGGCTCAAGGGCGTCCCACGGCCGCGGGAAACTGTACTACCACTCTTTGCCATGTCCCTATTCCTCAATTTTTTTTCATTTGTTCTTCTTCTCTTTTTTATTTTGCTTTTCTTTTGCAAGCTTGATTGAGGTCCCTATTTGTGATTTCCTCTCATCGAGATATGCTTAGGTTGGTCGCCTTGCTCAGATAGCCCTTTTTTACCCCTACACTTCGACCGAGTAAAGAAGAGAATAACTTTTGCACCTCTTATGTGTGGATGTTTGCTTCCTCCCCAGCTACGTAGCTCCTTGAGGTGTGCTACGCTAGCTTACCTTGGATCAGTCTTGTACTCCTCCTTTTTGGTGTAGACACTCGTTTGACCGAGTTGACCACTTGGAAGAAGGGAAGAGGAACCAAAACATCACTAAAAAAATGAAAGGGAGGTGATCATTAGGGCCTTACTTATGCCTAAGGAAGTATTCAGATCACGCCGATGACGCTGCCTCTTAAGCGGTTGATGGTGGGGACACCGACTTCCTTCTCTTCGGCTGACCAAAGAGAAGAAGCTTCGCAATGTTGCTGAAGGTTTTCCTACTAGCAAAAGAACTCTATAAGACTCTAATGCAGTATAGTAAAAGCTCAGAAGTAAAAGGAAAAGACCTAAAAGGAGTGCCTCATAGCAGTTGTGGGCTTGAAAAGAGGGGTGGCCAAATGTTATGATCACCCTTCTTTCCTTCATTTTTTGTAAGAAAAACCCCTTTTAGGTGTGTGAGAGTGTGCACTATATGCTTTGTGTGTGTGTGTGTGTGAGAAGTGACTAGCATGTAAGACTAAAAGTCAAAAGAGAAGGAGAGAAAGAAGAAGAGGGAGATGATCCTCGTTGGTGACTGGTGTGGCTGCTTGGTGGATTCCTACAGCTCGTGGTGTATCCTTTTGGATGCTCCAAATAGACAGGGACATAAAGCAAGGAAGGGATGGAAGCTCTCAATGTATTATCCTTCTTTCTCTCTCCTCTCTGAAGGCATTAAAGCATAGGCTCATCCAACATCTCCCCCCCCCCCCCCTCTCAGAAGGCTAAAGAGCTCTATATATAGATAGTGGGGGAGGAGCTTGGGAGCTTAGGATGCTCAAGTGTGAGAAAACACACTTGCTAATGTGGCAATCCATGTAGAAAGCAAAGGCCAATGAGGAGAGGCCACATGGGACTTTTACTGGGTCAAGGGAGTGCCAAGGTCGCCCATTTGCCTGTTGGGAATGGTCCCATGCGTGGCATGGCCGAGGTAGGGGCGGATGTGGGCGAGATACTCAGATAGTTCCATGGAACAGGTAAACCCAAGTTGACGTCAAACAACCTGGCCATCTACTGCATACAGACGTCAAACCATATTGATGTCAGCATGAGTTAACGTCATGGTGCAATGCTGTCAACATGAGCTAAATGGCAATCGATGTTGGCGTCTACATGGCATCCGAGGTGAATCAACAAGGAGTCAAACAAGTCTTAATGGGCCATTGACCAATGCGGGGATGGGGCAAATTTTGCGTCTACACTAGGTATGGCCTAAGTAGCAACAGTGTTTGCTAGAGGAACCAACTAAGGATACCATGTGAGTGTGTGATGATGTGATCCTTGCTTAGAGTAATCTTTAACGACAAGGGAAGGAATGTCAGACTCTTGGCGCAGAGAAATCTCTGGCCTAAGTGCTGCAGAAGTAAAATAAACCTAAGACTGACTCGACCACTCTTGTTGTGAACTGAGATGACTTTCTTTGATGTTTTCTTTGTGTTCAAACAAATATTTGGAGCACAGTGTGACCTCTTCATAATGAAAGAATGGCTTGCGTTAATCTTTGAACCTTGATTTTGGTTGATTTTAATTAGCTCATTTGTAGGAAACAGTGAAACGTAGGGGTGGCAAGAATTGAAGTCAGCTCAACACAAACAAGAGGGAGACAAAGACTCTACATGAATATGAGGGATAAGGACCCTCAAACAAAAAAAAAATACAAAGAAGGGGAGGAATGTTAGTGAGGGCTAAAGCCTCGGAAGCAGTGAGAGAAAGGGTTAGGACCCTGAGTAGGTGTGGAAGGAGGAATCGGGTCAAGCCTGAGATCAGGAGGGGTTAGAGGAAGGAACTGTAGAATAGAGGGTGGATCTAGAGGATTAGAAGGGGAAGTGGAAGGAGGGGAATCGAGACCAAGATCAGACATCTTTGGAGAATGTGGACCCGACCTATAATCAGGCGGCTCAAGTGGAAGAGTTAGAAAGGTATCCCAAGCACAAGGAAGATGGTCAGGTGACCCAGGTGGATGTGGAAAGAAACCCTGAGAACCCATAGGGGGATTGAGTGGCTCAGGAGGAAGAGGTAAGTGAGGGTCTAGAGACCCTAGAGGAGTGGGAGGGGAAGGATGTGGCACCAGCCTAGGACTGAGAGATCGGGCACCTCCTCTTGGAACAAGATTGACCAGAATGAGTAGTATTACAAGATCAATGTCAGAAGTTGCCAAGATATTGAGATCAACATGTTTCTTGCAGAATTTTATCCTATATTGCCACCTCCTCTGCTTCTTGGTAGACTCCCACTTGCGTGCCAACACTTTGCTTTTATAGATAGACATGATTTTTATTCTTGGCATGTCTCCTCAGATAATGGGCCCAAGCAGCAGATGACCTCGCTCTTCTCTTTAGCCACATGGCTCTCTCATCAATTGTCATGGTTGTCATGTGTGTACTTGCCCCTTGACTATCATTTGTATGCTCGACCTTCATAGACTCCCATGGAGGAATGCCATAAATAGGCTTCTTTACTAAAAGGGTTTCCCTTAGAAAGTGGAGAGTGTAGATCCATGGAAATTTGATGCACGACACCAGAAGCTTGAGATTTGGTATTTTGACCTAATAGTCTGGCATAAAGACCAGCTCCCTTGACAGTTGAAGAGGGGAGACTTCTGGGAGTATGATAGGTGGAACTAGCACGACTAACTGACTGACAAGATGTGGCAAATTGCCAAGGACTCTTGGAGAAACCTTGAGTGTTCTTGGCGGCATAGCAATGACTGGCACCAATGCTTGGGAACTTCTCTTGACAATCATCACATGATGGGACGAAGGCTCATTCTTCCCAAAAGTGCCTGAGATAAGAACATAGATCGACATGCAGCTAATGTAGTTGTGAGGGTCAAAACGCATGATTGGGCCTGTGCCATCCTTGGTCTACCTTGTTCATGGGAAGTAGATCCGAGGCATGCATCCGGTAATGAACACCCGCTCTATTGGGCTTTGATGGTGATGGGATGTATGGTGGCTATGGAGGGTTTGTCGGATGCGGAAGGTTTAGCCTGAGGTGATTGGATGGCAAGGATAGGCTTGGGTGGAGAGAGCTCTTTTTCCAGTTTGGAGACAAGTGATAAGCTTTATCTCATAATTAGGAAGCTTTTGCTCTGGCTCGGAGGTGAGTGGAGCCTGCTTAACCTTGGCGTTGTGGTGATGGCCTTCTTAGGCGTAGGTGGCAGTGGCATGGAGATAGTAGTGATGGGTAAGGATGGAGGTTTTGAAGAAGACGAGGGATTGATGAGTTGAGGCACTGGTGGAGACGATCCATGACACACTAACACAATACATCGAGATGACGGCTTGTCGTCGTGGCGCAGTGCAATGTCAGGGATTGGCGTGGTGGTGCTAGCCTGAGCATGGGGTAGTGGGTGCAGTTGTTGTTGTAGTGACTGGCCTGAGCTGATGAAGATGGTGACTGTCTCGATGCTTGTGCTTGTTGTCTTGGTGATGACTGTTGCACTTGATCTGCTTGAGGCTGCTTAGGCAGTTGTTCCTCTTCCTCAGATGGAGAGGGCTACTGCCCCTGACCTTGGTCCCTTCTCTTTTCTTGACAATGCAAGATGAGCTTGCGTAGGTTGGCCCAATCTATCTTGTGCTCTAGATCATAGTCACCACATCTCGGAATTCATAGTAGTTTGCGACTATATGCCCTAGATGACGATGATATAGGCAGTATTCTGATTGGTCCATGGTCGTGTCCTAGTTTGGATTTTTTGGAGGGAGTTGAAATGCGTTGATTGACATCAAAGATACGAAGACATCAGAAAGGGATTCTGGCAACGGATGATCGTAAGCTCGCTTTGGGCCAACTGGATGTCGTGGTGGATGGGTAGTGGATGATGAGGTGAGGTGGTATGGGCGAGGCTGTAAGACCCGGCCCTCTTAGGCCCTTGGCCCTGTCCTCAGGGTCGCGACGGACACCCTGGTCACAACATGGTCGTACCAGGGGAGCCTGTCGCGACAGGCTTTTGGTCGTGGCACACCTGGCCGTAGCGACATGGTCGCGACGGGGGTGGGCGTCGCGTTCTTGTCGCGGCATATGAAGGCGACGAGAGTACTTTTCTAACTGATCTGACCGCTGTCCTCTCTGTCAGAACGACTTTGTAGGGTGTTAGGTGTGTATAGCATTGACGTGACCTGGCAGGCCGTTGCATCTGGTTTCCCGATCTTCGAGGTTTTACCGCTTTTGGTGTCGCACTAGGCTCGGCGGTCGTGACGCCCAGGGGCGTCGCGACATGTTTGCTGTCGCGCCAGCTCGACCCGTTGCGTCTCTGGGGTCGTTGGTTCAAAACTGAGGCAGGCGACCCCCCTTTCTTCTTCCCCTTCCTTTCTTCTTCTTCTTTCTTCTTCCTCCCCCTCCGAGCCCTCTTCATCTCTGGCGATTCTCAGCTTGTTCTTGGGTGCTCGTGGCGAGGAGGTGACGTCCGCTTGGTGTAGGCGACGTGCTCGTGGTGCTTGGAGCGAGGAGGAGGTGGCCATTCCGACATGAAGGCCCCAACAGGTCGGCTCTACTCTTGGAGGTAGGGACCCCTTGTTCTCCTCTCGCTCTAGCATGCTCCCTTCCCCTTGAGAGCTTTGTTCTCCATGGTTTGGGGTTGTGGGGTGTGAGGATCATGATTGTGGTGAGTGAGGTTTCCCTCGAGTATAGATTTCCTTGTAATCCATATTTTATGGGGTTGAGGGTGGTTTGGTTGTTTATAAGCTTTCCCATGTGTTCCCATGCTCCCCCCCCATGTGGATGTGTTTGTACCGATTTTGGGGCGGTCCTTGGGAGGACTATATCGGGACGCCCTGGGCTGAGATCGCGACCAGTATAGAGGTCGCGATGATGTCGTGACCGGTGCAGCCACCGCGACATCATCGCGGCACTCTAAGGTGTCGCGACATGGTCGCGATGGCTTGCGGCGTCGCAACAAGGTCGTGACGGCTTGTGGCATCGCGACAGCACTAGAGATAGGTAAGTTCTTGCAGATTTCCATTTCTCGTGGAGTCCTTCACCATTTCTGGTTCTTCTGTACACGTGGCACTAGTGCTAGTTCCTAGTACGGTCCTACACTAGTCATTCGCCCGATGCTCAGCACCTGAGGGCTTGTCTCGTGAGAGAGGTTGTTACCATTTTCCTGGGACCCCCATCCTCATACACCTTAGAGGGAGCGTTCGGGGCGACGAGTGTACTCGAGTCATGGACTCTGGAGTTAAGGGGAAAATGGTGGTTAGGATAGTGGCGTCGAGTCGTTTGCAAAGCTCTCTTGGTTGGTCTGGGACACCGAGGACAGCCGGAGTTCTACCCAGTGCAGGACTGCCAGTCTTCTTCTCACTGCCTCGCTCTTTGTGGCCCCGAAACCACTTAGAGAGGCCAGGCGTGGGACCGTAGTCCGGCCAGACTATGGTGTTAATGTTGTGTGCTTTGTGCTCCTGCCTCCACTCTGGCGAGACGTGGAGGTTTAGACCTGGGTCGAGGATAAGACGTCAGTGGACGCATCTGACCGATTGACCAGTGGTAGCATTTTCTGTAGCTAGTGTCTCTTGTCCAGGAAGGGCTCTCTCTATCTGCATTGCCAGCCACGTGGTGGTCACGCCGTGCAGGTTCTACCGAGTTTCCGACCGTGGTGTCCTTCTGTACCGTTGCTAGTTAGTAGCTTTGCTTTCGCACTTTCCCTTGTAGAGTAGAAGATATAACTGCTGTTATTTATTTATATATTCTTCCACCTATTGGAGCCAATAGGAGATTGGTAGTCCTACTGAGCTTATATTGTGAAGCTCATCCCTTCTTTGTCCAGGTGAGACTTCTCAGCAGCGGCAGGACGTGCGTCGGGTGGAGTAGGTGGGGCGGTAGTCGTCATCCCCGCAGCTAGCAGTGGTTCCCCCTTTCAGTTGTACGTCACCGTAGGGGTATGCCCCTAAGGGCTCTATTCTTCCCTCTTTACTTGTACTAGTTGTGCGTGTGTTAGGACTGTACCTAGAGTGATACGTTGCGGTCTCGCTCTTCCTTCTACTTCCGCATGTGTGCTTCTAGTTCTATAGTTGACATTTATTTCCCTTACATATTCTGTTAGACTTGTGTTATAGCCCTTCCGGGTCCCCGGATCCGTGGGCGGCGACCGGTGAAAATTGGGTCTCGGCTTCGGCCGAGGGTCGGGTTCTCGGGGTCGTTACAGTTGGTATCAGAGCGAGAGTCTAACAGCACTTGTAGTGGATATAAACTGCAACAGGAAGTCCCAACAGTAGTACAAGTACACTGCTAGCCATCCGAGTGGTATCGTTAATCTAGTTGGTTGTGTTCCATGCAGGATATGGCTCTGCGCAGGCGTAGGCAAGCCAGAGAGCTGATGGAGCAGCAGGGTGAGTCAGATGTGCTAGCGCCGGGTCAAGTTCAGGAGAGGTGGTCAGTGGAGGAGTCTGTGGAACAGCCTCAGGAAGCAGCAGCAGCAGGTGAGCAGCAGCAGCAGTGGTACCAGCCCCCGCCACAGTAGTATGTGGATTGGTTCCCCATGGCTGAGCAATTCTTCAGGACCCTGTACCGGGGGAGCGTGGCAGCCTGGGCAGGGCAGCAGTGGAAGGTCAGCGTCCAGTACCTCCCCCAGTAGTACCAGAGCAGCAGGTAGATCCACAGGTAGACAAGCCAGCAGTTCAGCAGGCATCGGGCACTAGGAGTACCCGGGTTGGTAGGAGGAGGACGGGGTCGCTGAGGATAGGACCGCCCTCTTGGAGAGGATCTTGCATCTCTGACGCCGGTGTTCTACGGTGACTACGACCCAGACAGAGCTAAGAGTTGGACGCATGAGTTGGAGCGTACGTTCGAGACCATGGAGTCCGCCGAGGAGGACCAGGTGAGACTGGCAGTGTATCAGCTCAAGGGGCCAGCCCATGAGTGGTGGAGAGTTCAGAGGCAGACTCACTTCCCAGGGCAGCGTTTGGATCAGGTTACTTGGCAGAAGTTTTTGGAGGTCTTCCACGGCGAGTATTGACCTGATTATGCTCGACGTGAGAGGCGAGATCAGTTTCACGAGTTGGTTTAGGGTGATCTGACGGTTGCTCAGTATCACCAGAGGTTTTTCAGATTGTTGAGGCATGTTCCTCACGTGGCAGGCAGTGAGCAGGCTTGTGCAGAGAGGTTTATTGCAGGACTGAGGCCGAATTTGAGGTGGGGCGTTACCGCCCATATGTGCACCACCTTAGGAGTGGAAGTGGCTAAGACCACCACCTTAGAGAGGGAGACCTGGTAGCCCCAGTAGCAGCAGCAGGGAGGAGCTTCCTCCAGGACCACACCGTACCAACGCCCCGCAGGTAGTCGTGGTAGTGCAACTTCTTCTTCTTCAGGCTCAAGCAATTCGGGTAGTTTCAATTTGCGCTCGAGGTTCAAGCAGATGACCAATCGTGGAGGAGGTCGAGGCAAGTAGCAGAAGCGTCAGTCAAGGTTTGCAGAGCAGGGGTCCAGCAGGGAGCCGAGCAGGGCAGGCAGGAGGCAGTGTGTTACACTTGTGGTTTGCCGGGCCACTTTAGGAGGGATTGCCTGATGGGGCAAGTCCAGCAGCTGCAGCAGCCAGTGCAGTACACTCAGCAGTTGCCGCAGTACCAGTACCCTCAGCAGCAGCAGGCACCCCTGTCAGCAGCAGTAGGGGCAGTACCATTTGCAGCCTTAGATGTTTTAGCAGCATCAGCAGCATCAGTAGTTTCAGCCGTACCATTAGCAGCAGCAGTTCCCACAGCACCAGCAGCCCCAGCAGGCGCCGCAGTGTGGGCATGGACGTGGTCGTGTGATGGCTCTCACCAGGGAGGAGGCCAAGGCATTAAACCTGGTTATAGGTACTTTGCCTATCCTTGGTAGAGCTGCTCGTGATCTAGTTGATCCGATGCTTCCCTTTGTTTTGCTTCCGAGGAGTCTTACGAGTCGTTGGTTCGTCACAGCCCTGAGAGGCAGTGTGAGTGATGGTCAATCTCCCATCCGGTGATTACATGTGTTCTTTTGGTTACCTGGAGGGTGTCACAGTTGAGGTCCAGGGACACCAGTTGCTGGCCAGGTTGTACGCGTTGCAGCTTCATGACTTTGACATCATCTTGGGCATGGACTGGTTGAAGGCTCACTCAGTTGTAGTAGATTATCAATGGAAGACCATTCGGTTTGAGATACCTGGAGCACTGTTCTCAGCTTCCGAGGTATCGGTCTACCCATAGACCTTTCATTTCTTTCTGTAGAGCTCGTCGTTTGATCCGCGATAGTTGCATAGCATATCTTGCTTCTGTTGTTTCTTCTGAGCCTAGCGGTGTTGTTGGTTTTTGATGTACCTATTGTTTGTGAGTACTATGATGTTTTTCCAGAGGACTTACCTAGGTTACCGCTTGAGCGGGAGGTGGAGTTCTCCATTGAGCTTTTGCCTAGTACGATGCCTTTGTCTAAGGCACCTTACCGGATGGCTCTGGCTGAGTTGCGTGAGCTGAAGCGCCAGTTGCAGAAGTTGCTTGAGTTGGGTTTCATCTGTCGAGCCGTTCACCGTGGGGAGCGCCAGTGCTGTTCGTGAGGAAGAAGGATGGCAGCTTGAGATTGTGCATCGATTATAGGCAGCTGAATCAGGTAACAGTGAAGAACATGTATCCGTTGCCCAGGATCGATGACTTGTTTGACCAGTTGCAGTCAGCCAAGGTGTTTTCGAATATTGACTTGAGATAAGGCTACTACCAGTTGAGGATCAGAGAGTTAGATATTGGCATGATAGCTTTCCATTCGAGGTATGGTCACTTTGAGTTTGTCGTGATTCCGTTGGGCTCTCGAACGCGCTAGCAACTTTTATGAATTTGATGCACAGAGTGTTCAGTGAGTACCTGGATAGGTTTGTGGTCATCTTTGTAGATGACATTTTGGTCTACTCGGCTTCAGAGGAAGAGCATGAGGAGCATCTGAGGATCGTGCTAGAGATGTTGCGGAGTCACCAACTTTATGCCAAGTTCGACAAGTGCGAATTTTGGCTGAGGGAGGTGCACTTCTCGGGCATGTGATCTCAGGTTTTGGTTGTGGCAGTGAACCTGCCAAGGTTGAGGCAGTGTTTGTCTTAGGAGCAGCCCACTTCAGTGTCAGAGGTTCGCAGTTTTCTGGGTTTGACAGGCTTTATTATGGAGGTCATCCAGGATTTCTAGGATTGTAGAGCCGTTGACCAGATTGACTAGACTTGAGACCAAGTTTGTTTTGCACTGAGGACTGCGAACGGAGTTTCCAGGAGCTGAAGACGAGGTTGACTTTAGCACCAGTGTGGTCTTGCCGTCAGGTAGGGAGTGTTTGTGGTCTACACCGATCCTTCGAGGCAGGTTTGGGTGCAGTGCTGATGCAGCATGGTGGGGTCATTGCCTATGCTTCTCAGCAGTTGAAGAAGCATGAGGAGAATACCCCACCACAACTTAGAGTTGGCAGATTTAGAATAGTGACTTGAAAATGAATTTCATCAAAAACTACATGTAGAGATCACAACAGTTTTATTTTGAGAGAGTAAACCTAAAAGCTCTTGAAATTTCAGAATAGCCAAGAAAAATGGCTTCATGACTTTTAGCATCGGATTTATCAAGGTTTTCTTTATTGTTGTTATGCACAAAACATTTACACCCAAAGACTTTGAATAAGACAAGGTTGGCTTTTGTTTTTCAACAATTCATAAGGGGTTTTTTTCTGATTTTTAGTCTGACCAATGCTTATTGAGAATATGATTTGCTGTATTTACAGCTTCAGCCCAGAAGGATTTGGGCAATTGCTTTCCAAGAGCATGGATCTTGCCATTTCCACAAGTGTTCTATTCTTTCTTTCCACAACTCATTTTGTTCTAGAGTCTTGGTGAAGAAAACTTGTGAAATATGTGAAGTTCAGCACATAAATCAGAAAAGATTTGTTTTCAAATCAACCCATGATCAGTTAAATATTTTTGATTTTATGAGGAAAACTAGTTAAGGCAGTGGTACAGAATTTCCTGAATCAAGCAAGCATCACTTTTGTGGGATAAAAGATAACCCATGTAAATCTAGTAAAATCATCAATAATGACAAAACCATATCTTTTGCCCTAAGACTTAGAATTCTTATTGGGCCAAAGAGGTCCATATGAAGCAATTCTAGTGGTTTAGAAGTGAGTACATCATTGAAGGTTTTAAAAGATTTTCTGGTTTGTTTTCCTTGGGCACAAATCCACAAAGTTGATTCTTACATTTGAAAAAGATTCAGGAAGACCTTTGACCAAGTTTAGTCTTAACAGTTTATTTTATTGATCTGAAACTTGCATGACCAAGTCTTTTGTGCCAAGTCCATGCAATTTCATTTTTATTTGCAACAAGACAAATGTTTTCAGAAAAGTTTTATCAAGGTTGATCATGTAAACATTGTTTTCTCTTTTTCCAAAGAATTTTATTTCATCAGTTGAAGAGTCAATTATTCTGCCAAAATCTGATTCAAACACACCTTTGTGACCTTGTCACATAGTTGGCTAATGCTCAGCAAATTATAATTCAGACCATCACTAATAAACATTTTCAATTGAGTTTGAGGAAGATTGATAACCTTTCCAGATCCAATGATTTTACTTTATTTTTACCTCCAAATGTCACAGAACCTCCCTCCTTTTCGATTAGGAATGAAAATTTTGCTTTATCTCCTGTCATGTGTCGTGAACACCTAATATCAAGAAACCACACATTTGAGTTGGGTTGCACGACTTTCTTGCAAAATCAAATCAGTGAAGAGAAGATTTTGCTACCCAAACATTGTTGGGACCATCAGATTGTTTGAACATTGACAGCAAATCTTTTCTAATCCAAATCTGATTTGTTTTTGCTTTTGTTTTGTTTCAGTGGTGTTTTTTGCCTTTTTCAATTATCCTTTCATTGGAATAAAAAACACCAGTGTTCTTTTCTCATAGGATGGGAGTTATGCATTGGGACATGATTGTTCATTTGTGGGGTCCAAACCAAGGATTTGTGGGGTACATAAAAACGTTTGGATAAGAGAATTGAGAGTGGTACCAAAAAGGATTGTGATACCATGGGTTCCAAGAATTATCAATCAGTGATGTGTTGTCTTGGAAGTCCAAGGTTTATCATGAATGTTTCTTGTGTGTTTTCTTATTTTTCAAGTTTTTTTTGATATTTTGGTTGACTGGTTGGTGGTTTTTGAGATTGAGCAGGTCGACCTGTCTTTGACTGGGTGTCGACTCAACAGCACAGATTTCATCTTTTTGTTGACTGGTGTCGACCTGTCAGGTGAGGTGTCGACCTGTTTGGTTTCTTTTTGTTCTGGTTTTCAAAGTTTTGTTGTGTGTTATTGACACTTGCTTGTTTTTGTTGTGGTCAGGACTAGGACTTTAACAAATTTTATTAAGGGTGCTTTTTCCCTCATTTCACCAGATTGTCTTCTTGGATTTTGTGTGGTAAATCCTAGTCCATGTGTTATAGATTTTATTCTGTTCCTAACAAGGCATCAAGGTTGTCTTTTCCTTTGGTGAATGTTTCAATGACTTGTTCTTTTTCTTTCAACTGGTTTTCTAAAGTTTTGATTTCATCAACATCTTGTTGTTTTCTTTTTGTTGCAATTCCAATTTTTCAGACAGTTTTTTTAAAGTCATTATTGGTTTTTGGATGCAAGTTTGAGCTCATCAATTCATTTAGAAGGCTTCCTTTTCTTCATTAAGCTCAGCTACTTCATTTTCCAATTCAGAAATTCTTGTTTGTGGATTGGTTATGCAATATGTTTTCTATTTTCTTCTTTAGATGCTTGTTTTCTTTTCTTGTTTCAGAATAGTTCTCAACTAGTTCAGCATAAGCATCTGCCAATCATCAATTGTATAATCCTCAAAAGATGTACTTACTTTCCATCAGAACTATTTGCCATAAAGCAAATTCCTCACTTTCAGAGCTGAGGACTTCTCTTCTTCATTCTCACTTGGATCTTCATCTGACCAAGTGGCAACCATTGCTTAGGCTTCTTGAATTTGTTGATTCTTGTATTTTCCTTCTTGTTCTCGGGACATTCTCCTTTTATGTGTCCTGGTTTGTTGCACCTGTAACAAATAACAACTTCATCATTTTTTGATTTCTATTTGAATTGGCATTGAAAAGGAAGTATTTCTTTTCCCAGATGAGAATTTCTTTTTCCCAGTGAATTTTCCTTTTCTAGATTTTAGAAATTTCTGTATTGTCTAGTCATGAGGGCAAGCTCATCCTCATTGGACTCAGACTCATCAGAACTTTTTTCTCTTGATTTTTATCCTTGTACTTGATGAAGCTTTAAGTGCCACTGGTTTGGTCTTGATTATGTGCTCTTCATCTTTTCATGTTTATTTCATAAGTCATTAAGGATCCTATGAGTTCATCCAAAGACATTTTGGATAAATCTTTAGAATCTTCAATAACACCTGAACAAATAACAACTTCATCAGTTTTTTATTCTATTTGAATTGGCATTGAAAAGGAAGTATTTCTTTTCCCAGATGAGAATTTCTTTTTCCCAGTGAATTTTCCTTTCTAGATTTTAGAAATTTTCTGAATTGTCTAGTTATGAGGGCAAGCTCATCCTCATGGACTCAGACTCACCAGAACTTGTTTTCTCTTAATTTTATCCTTGTTACTTGATGAAGCTTTAAGTGCCACTGGTTTGGTCTTGATTATGTGCTCTTCATTTCTTTTCAAGTTTATTTCATAAGTCATTAAGGATCCTATGAGTTCATCCAAAGAGATTTTGGATAAATCTTTAGAATCTTCAATAACTGTGGCCTTAGTGTGCCAAATAGAGAGAGAGAGCGCAAGATTTTTCTTACCAATCAGCATCAGTGTAGTCCTTACTTAGAGCCTTCAGTCCATTTGCAATAATCATGAATCTAGTAAAATTTCAGAAATTGATTCATCAGATTTCATCATGAATAATTCATATTCAGAAACAAGAATATTTTCTTTGGTTTAACTTGGGATGTTCCCTCATAAAGTAACTCAAGCTTATCCCACATCTCCTTAGCAGATTTGCACATAGAGATTCTTGAGTACTCTTTTGGGTGGACTGCACATTGAACCATGTTCATGACACTATAGTTTAGGGTGGCCCTCCTAATTGGTCCCTTGTCCAGGTTTCCTCTTCTCTCTGGTTCTCATAAGGACCTACCTCAACTACCTTCCAAATCTCATAGTTCTGGGCTCTAAGGAAGACTTGCATGCGATTCTTCAATAGGAATAGTCAGTCCCATTGAAGAAGGGTGGCCTATTGATGGAATGGCCTTCAGCAATAAAACCTCGAGAATCCATTGATCAAACTGAAGTATAGTGAAAGAAACACTTAGAAAACAGCAAGTGAAACACACAGAACAAACAGAAACACTCAGATCAGATATGAACCCGCTCTGATACCATTGTAGGATCGAAAAAAGGATGGACCAGATCTAGAAGGGGGGGGGTTGAATAGATCTAGACCAAATACTGTGGAAGCTTAGCCAATTTTAACGATGCTTTAAATCAGAGACAAATTAGAAATGCAATTCACAGATCTGATGTGTGATTGTGTGATTTGAGTAATTAGAGTGTGTGATCAAGTCAATCAGTAGTGTAAGCGAAATCCTATGCATACATCTAGCGCAAAGTGAAATCAAATCAAAGATCAAACCACTGCACAGAAGATTTTTAGGTGGTTCGGAAATCACACCAATGATTCCTCCATCATCTACCCCTCACACAGTGAGGCTCCACTACTCAACTTGAGTACACCACACACTGGAGCTTGACAACTCCAACACACTGAGTTCAACAACTCACACACAACCTCTAGAGCACAACCACTCTAGAAACCTAATCATACAGGCTCAACCACACACTGAGTGTACCACTCAACACAACTGAGCACAAAGTCTCACAAACAACGGCTAGATAAAAAACAACAAGATCCAGATCCTCTAGCAATGATCTGATCTATAAAGAGTTCATTCAAAGAGACTGGTGCAATAATTCTATGCACAATCTCAAGAATGACTCAGAAGAACAATTGGAGAGTTGATACAATTAAGTAGAGAACATGTTCTTCAGAAGAACTCCCTTGTAGAAGGCTAAATTGAGAAGATCCTTGATTGCTTGAAGTCCCTGGGCGATGCTCTGCAACTGGTGCCTCTGGATCTTCCTTGAGTTCTCCTCAATTGCTTGCTTCTGCTTGATCCGCTCCTTGGGAAGTGATCTCACCTCTTCATCAGAGATCAATCTTCACTTCTTGTGCTTTGCGAGGATGGAGATGGGTCACAGCAGCACCATGGAGAGCAGAAGGACGAGAGAGACCTCTGTCTTGCCGCAAAGAGGCTTTTTTGGAAGGCTCTTGAGGTGTTCTACTTTTGGGGGCCGATTAGATAGGTATTTATACCCCAACATGGCCAAAAGAACCCTTGGGGTACGTGGGCACATGATCCAAGGTCGATCCAATTGATCCCTAGAAGGCCACGTGTCCAGGTGTAACTTAAGATGAAAAATCAGCCGGAGTGTGTCGACACTATCCAGAGTGTGTCGACACACTGTCCCAATTGCACAAAGGACGTTCTGGGAGATGGCTCTAGTGTCGACACACTCACTGGCTGTGTCGACACACTGTCCCAGTCTGGAAAAAGGGTCTTTGGAGACTGGGTCTAGTGTCGACACTACTTGGGACTGTGTCGACACAGTGAACCTTGTCTTCATGAATTTGCTTCAGGGATTGATGCCCAGTGTCGACACCATCAGTGGTGTGTGGACACTACCATGACAAGAAATATATGTCCCTGAAAATTAAACACATAAATCATTAGTACAATGTATTATCATGAATGTATGTGATATAATGTGTTTGGAAACATGCCTTTTGAGCATTATTATTACATGTGTAATGTATTTAACATGTTCCATTCATTATGCATTAAAATCACAACATGTCATCATCAAAATCATGAGGGGAAATATATAAATTCACACTCAACCCAACAAGAAGTCTAGTGCTACCTCAAGCTGTGAGTAGTCTAACACGTGCGATGAATCTGCAATGTACCTCCTGAGCTGTGAAACGTGGAAAACACTGTGCACGCCTACCAACTCGCTGGAAGACAAACCTATAAGCCACCTCGTCGATCCTCTCTGTGATAGGGAAAGGTCCAATATACCTTGGACTGAGCTTTCCCTTCTGCCAAACCTCATGACACTTGGTCGGCAAACCCGCAAGAACACAAGGTCACCCACGCTGAACTGCAACGGCCTCCTACGGACATCTGCCTAGCTCTTCTATCTGCTCTGTGCTGCCTGAAGCCTCTGCTTGTGTCTGCACACTGCTGCACCATCTCTGGTCCAAAAGCTGCCTCTCACCCACTTCAAACTAGTGAAGTGGGTTCTGCACGGCCGACCATACAAAGCCTCGTATGGTGCCATTCCAATGCTCGAGTGATAACTGTTGTTGTATGCAAACTCTACCATCGGAAGGTGGAACTCCCAGGTGCCACCCCAGTCCAAGCAACAAGCTCTCAACATATCCTCTAAGGTCTAAATAGTCTCTCTGATTGACCATCTGACTGCGGGTTATATGCTGAACTCAGGCTAAACTCTGTACTAAGAGCTCTCTGCAAGCTGTGCCAAAACCTAAAGTGAACCTCGGATCTCTGTCGAAAATGATAGAAACTGGGGTTCCGTACAACAGGACAACTCAGTCCACGTACAGTTTGGCAAGCCTGTCCACTGACCAAGACATCCTGACTGAGGAAGTGCGCTAACTTGGTCAACCTATCCACAATCACCCAAATACATCATATCTCTGCGGAGTACGGGGGCAAACCAACCACAAAGTCCATGGTGATGTCGTCCCACTTCCACTCGGGAATGGGCAACGACTGCAACTCACCACCAGGATGCTGATGCTCAGCCTTCACCTGCTGACAGGTAGGCACCGAGCGACAAACTCTGCCACGCCCCTCTTCATCCCTGGCCACCAGAAGAACCTCCTTAGGTTATGGTACATTCTTGCAGGGATTGTCCAGATAATGAAGAGGATGACTTCATTGTTGATTCTTCACCAATTGTTGAGGAGAATGAAGACCTTGGTGAAAGTTTGAACAATCACTCACCTACTCCAAGTGGATCAGGTAATGTTGTTCCAAATTTAAATGCACCTCAACAGGTAATTCCTGAACATAGATTTTTGAGAGATCACCCAATAGAAAATGCTGTTGGCAATGTGCATGATAGGGTTAGAACAAGATCATCATTCTTGAATGCCATTCATGAAGACCACTAGCACTAATTTCCCAACTGAAACCAAATCAATTGATGAAGCTCTAATGAGTTCAGACTGGATAAATGCAATGCATGATGAACTTCATCAATTTGAAAGAAATCAAGTATGGGAATTAGTACCTAGACCTAGTGACCAATCAGTAATTGGCACTAGATGGGTATTTAGAAATAAATTGAATGAAAATGGTCAAGTAATAAGGAATAAAGCTAGACTAGTTGCCAAGGGGTACAATCAAGAATTTGGAATTGATTTTGAGAAGTCATATGCCCCTGTAGCTAGACTAGAAGTTGTAAGAATATTTCTTGCTTTGCATCATCATTGAAGTTTAAAGTTTATCAAATGGATGTCAAAAGTGCATTTTTGAATGGATACATAAAAGAAAATGTTTTTGTTGAACAACCTCCAGGCTTTGAAAATGAAAACATCCTGATCATGTTTTAAGCTTCATAAGGCTCTTTATGGTCTTAAGCAAGCTCCAAGAGCTTGGTATGACCGTTTGAGCTCTTTTCTGCTTGAAAAAGGATACTCCAGAGATAATGTCGATCAAACTTTGTTCACAAAAAAACTGTAAATAAACAAATAGTTGCAGTCCAAATTTATGTTGATGACATATTTTTGGATCCACAAAAAAGCCTGTGCACTGAATTTGCAAATCAAATGAAAATTGAATTTGAAATGAGCTTGATGGGAGACTTACAATTTTTCTGGGATTGCAGGTTAACCAAACCAGTGAGGGAATCTCATAAGCCAAACCAAGTATGTCAAGGAACTTCTGAAAAGGTTGACATCCAGAACCTCAAGCACTCAAGCACACCTATTGAAGTTAATGTAAAACTAGAAGAAGATTCAGTTGGTAAGTCAGTAGAACCAAAAACATACAGAGGTATGATTGGATCTTTACTCTATCTCACTACTTCTAGACTGATATACAATTTAGTGTATGCTGTGTGCACGGTTTCAAGCTAATCCTAAAGAAAGTCACATACTTGTTGTTAAAAGAATTTTCAAATCTTGTTGGAACATGTGATCTGGTATTTGGTATCCTGTGGTTGTAAATTAGATTGATTGTCTATTGTGATGCTGATTATGCTGGGTGTAAACTTGATAGAAAAAGCACAAGTGGCTTGGTTTGTACTTAGGTGGATGCCTAATCTCTTGGGCTTCCAAAAAGCAACACTCAGTTGCTCTATCAACTGCAGAGGCTGAGTATGTTGTAGCTGGTCGATGTGGCACTCAAATTCTTTGGGTGAAACATCAGCTTCTTGATTATAACCAAGAGTTAGGTTGTGTTCCCATTCTTGTGATAACACAAGTGCCATAAATCTGTCTAAAAACCCAATTCAGCATTCTAGAACAAAACATATTGAAATTAGGCATCATTTCTTGAGAGATGAGGTAGCAAAGAAATCTTTTGAACTCCTCTTTATTGAAACTGAAAAAACAAATTGCTGACATCTTCACTAAACCTCTTCCTGACAGTAGATTTTCAGAGAGCTTGGTGTATGCAAATGTCCATCTTCTTGATATCTCTTATTGGGTGAGTGTTTAGGCATGTTCTGAGGGGGAGTCACTGCTCCATCATCTCTTTGCTTCCTTGATTCATGCTGTTCATATCTCTCACAAATCAACTTCCATTTCTTTTGTCAATAAATTCTTCAACTCACATTGTGTTGAAATTCTGGTATATCAAATGGTGATTTGAAGAAGGACAAGTTCTGCTTGTCTGGACACTTTCACTATGCGAGAGTATGTGTCTCCGCAAGTATCAAGAATTAAATATGCAATTGTTGAGGGGGAGTTTTTGTTCTTCAAAAAGAAACATTCAGTTTTCCCAATTCTTGCATATCTTTGTCCTGATAAATTTTTTTTGGAATCATCATTTCAGGGGGAGCTAATGAATTCACTACTCATTCTTTTACAAATTCAAGATTCCTCTTGAGTTATATCAACTTCCACTCATGATGTGCTCATTAAGTTTGTCTAGAACCTCAATATGACTTTTTGATTGATCTACTACATTTTTACAGTCAACGCCAACTATACTCTTCATCACTACAAAAATTTAATTTCTTTCAAAGACTGAAGGATAATGTGTGCTTTGAATTTAAACACCTCTTTTTGCAACTAATGTGAGATATAAATGATCTCAATTTTATAAAATTCTCCTTACATTTATTACTCAACAGAGCAATGGCACAAATGCTGAGAAAACTACAAACCTTCATAATGAATGAAGTGCCATGTATGTCATGAGGTATTTATTGCTATCTTGTTCAAAGGGTTCAACAAATCAAAATAAAAAACAAAAGATGCTCTATACATTTGATGATGACTGAGTAACTGGAAATATTGGCATCTGATAAACGTATATTTTCTGTCAAAAGGTTGTCATTTGCCCCTTAAAACTGGATAATGAGCAAATCTTTAGTAACCAGGGACTATGGTGTGTAAAAAGTACTAGTTCTTGAGTGAACAAGATTTACTACATTTGATAGTTTGATTAAAAACAAATGTGTGTCCAAGGAGAATTGCTTAAAATAAACATTTTTGTCTTCCATCAGTTTGCTTAAAGTTGTTTAACTTCATCATAATTGATTTCAATCTAAAAGACATTTTATTTCTTTGGATTTGGAGAATATGGTAGTTTGTCATTGGCTGTTGGATGTCCTATATCACTCAAACTATCATTTTAATGCTCAAGTCACTTAATGAATATATCCTGTAGGTTGTTATGTAAAACTTGAGTTATTGTTGAATTTTTGTAGAAATATGACAAATGAATTCTTTTGCCTCTTAAAAATCCTTGTCCAGTTGCTTCCATCCATATTTCATCATTTTAAAGATTTCCCATAATTTACAAATTTCCTCATGCACATATCATCATGTTTCTTTAGGGCAGGTCGACACAATCTTCTTCCTGTGTCGACACAATCCTTGCCCAGGTCGACACAGCTCCACTCTTGTGTCGACACAGTGGCAGTTCCAGGTGGTTCCGTTTATGGGCACCAGTTATGGGATAGTTGTACCCGCGGGTATATTACCCCAAACCCCCTTTTTCTTCCCAGGTCGACCCATAGCCGCCATTTGCCCTTGTGAACGGAGAAAATTCTTCCTTGCCTTCCTCTTCCCGCCATCTCTGTCTCCATCTCCTCTCATCATCTCCGTCATCTCCATCTCCATCTCTTGCTTGGACGATGCCTCCCAAGCAACCCTCGTCGAGGCGCCAGGGCTCGGGCAACTTCCAGGGCGGCTGCTGTTGAAGCGCCTCCCACTGAGCGAAGAAGCAAACACCGCCATGACCCTGCAGAGCAGCAGGTGTTCTTCTCCATCTCCTACACCATCCAAAAAGAGGTAGGATGCCCTCCTCCAGCTGTCGATCATCTCAGAGGAAGTCTAGCCATCCTCAGAGGAAGATCTTGTCCACTTCTCCAGAACCCTCTGAAGAGTCCTCCTCCTCCTCCTCTGGATCTCTCAGCCCTCTGAGGCTACCCCTTCCAAATTGGCTAGTGAAGGGAAGTCCATCCTCAAGCCTAGGGCTGTTGACCTAGTGGATGCTAACCTAGCCACTGCCTTCCCAGAAGTGTTTCAGTTCTTCAATTTTCAATCATGGTTGCCCTTTATATCTGAGTTCAGAACTATCTATCCAAGACTAGTTCAAGAGTTCTATCTGAACTTAGAGTGCACACCTGAAGGCTACCAGTCAGAAGTCAAGGGTGTTTTGATTGACTTGTCTACTGAAGTGGCTGCAACCTTGTTTAAAGTTCCTGATGAAGGTGCTGACTATCATGATTTTGAGTTTGACCTGCATGAAGCATACTCACTGCTTATTGGACTCCCTGCTGATGAGTCAGATTCAAAGCAACATATGTCACTAGGTTTAACACCAACACATTCCCACCTATCTTGCGACTGATCCACCACATTCTCACCACTATAATCACTCCTCAAGGTGGTGGAAGGGATAGGTTAACTGACATTCAGAGGTTCTGATGATCAGTCTATCCCCATGTAATTTTAATTAATTACATATGTATTTTGGTGATTAACAAAACCAAACAAAAATCTATTAAAAATCTCTAACATATATTTTATAAGTCTTAAAGTACAGGAAATATATCAAGGACAAACAGTCAACATTGGTAAGTATCACCCTCTTAAGCTTCAATCATTTCAAGCATATATATTTCTCTAAGTCACATCGACTTCTGTTGAAAGTCATAACGATTTCATAAGTGTTTTTAACGATTTCCTTTAAGATTGGAAAGTCATGTTGTTTCAAACAAGTCGATTCTGTAACGATTCTATAAGTCATCGTAACGATTTCTTTTAGAACTCGCAACGACTTGCTCGCCACAACTATTCTATAAGTCATCGTAACGATTCTTTAGAACTCGTAACGACTTGCCTGTCACAACGATTCTATAAGTCATCATAACGATTTCTTTAGAACTCGTAACAACTTGCCCGTCGCAACGATTCCTTAAGACATCGTAACGATTTCTTTAGAACTCGTAACGACTTGCCCGTCGCAACGATTCTATAAGTCATCGTAACGATTTCTTTAGAACTCGTAAGACTTGTCTGTCATAAAGATTCTATAAGTCATCGTAATGATTTCTTAAAACTTACAACGACTTGCTTTCCATAATGATTTGTTAAGTGTTTCACAACGATTTCTTCAGTGAACACAACGACTTGCTTTCCATACGATTTGTTAAGTGTTCACAACGATTTCTTCAGTGAACACAACGACTTGCTTTCCATAACGATTTGTTAAGTGTTTCACAATGATTTCTTTAGAGCTCAAACGACTTGATAAGTTCATAAACAACTTCCCTGTTGAACACATAAACTTGCTTTAACGATTTGCTCTCTATAATGACTTGTTAGTATTCATAATGATTTCATAAGTCATATAGACAACGAATTTATGGTTTATATCAACTTGACATTTATCTTATCTCTTGAAAGCATTGACTAGTCAAAGTCCACGTATATATCTCTCTGACACTCCTGCATTTATGAGATCTGAACGTATCTCTGCATGCATGCAGATGATATCATCCATTATCGTGCTTACTCTGAATACGTCTTTTAGACTCAGCTATTTGGCTTTACTATTTTCAGACTATTTCCTCTAACGTTGACTGACATCAGAGACAACTTAGCTGTCCTACTTCAGATTGAAATTGTGTAGATCACTGATACACTTCCACTTACAACGAGGAACAAAATAGTATCCAAAGGATATCTCTAAAGATCTCATTTCTTTGCGTGCTCAAGTGATCAAAAGACTGTTGACTGGAAGCTTCCAAGATTCCAGGCATCCTTCAGTCTAACTGCAACGACCCACTTCCACCGGTACGGTTATACCAACCCACATCGGTTGAGAGTAAGCCGATACAGGGGAGAATACCCCAACAAGTAACAATTGAGCTGAGATATACACAATAGGAAAGAATATGCAACGGAATTAAATAGATCTTATTCCATCAACTTTTAATCCACATATCACAGTCTATATAGTCCAAGAGAGATATCATAAACAAAATAAATTTCCAATTACATAGCCGACTCCAAGTACATGATCAAATTCAAATTACAATTGTAGCTTACATACTATGAAAATAAATTACAATTCTTCAATCCACTCTTCCAACTCCACTTCAATCTTCCTAGCTCCTCTGCTGTAAGTTTCCTGAAATGGTTAGCAAGAGTGAGTCTATAAAATAGACTCAGCAAGTAACTTAAGATTCAAACATACATGCTTTCTAACAATTTAATACAATAAATTTTCAGCAATTAAAATCATACATGCTTATGTTATGACACAATTAATTCACATGGAATTATTAAACAACTATTATAACACATATAAAACTATAATCTAAACAATATTACTAATAACATGGTATCATAACATGAGTACAAATACACATTCACATGCTTTCATACTTTACTCAAATCATTGTAAAATTTCCCAACTAAATCATGGAAATGTATGTAAGATAGGTAGCACTCCTAGCATGATTTCTAACTCACTTTACATGCAAATATAACTCTTTACTATACATCTAGCTTGCTGTTTTTATATAAATTTTATCTCATTCACATAGCACTTGCATATGGATTACATTAAACATCATAACATAATACTAAACACATGTACATCAAGTAGTTCTAATTATGGATATGAAAACATAAACTTACACTTGGTACTAAAAGTAACTTCACTTTCATCATTTGACAAATACTATATTAACACATGGACACTAAGGAATGATCAAATTCATGGGTATGATAGCACACATTTATACATAGCAATAGACAAGATATCAATAAACAATAATATCATTTACACTTGTACTATTTTCTCATTACATGCACACATATACTTAACTTTGGCTTTCACATGCACTCACTTTTATTCCATCACACCAATCACTTACCACGTTTCCCATTGTTTGTTTTCATATTCAATATTTCTTATCATTTCACTTGCACATAACATGTGCCACATTTACATATATCTTGCACATACCTTGTGACATAAACACATACCTTTACACATATTTCACATTATTTTATACATTGCCAAGACACAGCCCAAACCACCACTAGACGATCATATAAACACCCATTCACTTTCATGTACTTAATCACCGACACAGTGATAAAGTCTCAGTTCCTGCAGAAAACTGGGGAAAGCCCTTCCCACCATACCAGTGGAACCTGTCCACCTCCAGGATTTTACAAGACCCTTTGCAGGGTATAACAATTTATCAAGACCCTTACCCAGGGTATCACATATCATATTGAGCCTTCCCGTAGGGGCACTACTACGGTACAGCTCCAAGCATCTAGGGTGACAGTGTCTTATGGCACATTTGTTTATCTTGACATATTAGCAATTTTACACACATTTATCACTTATTCTCACACTTCCCATGCACCACATATACTCTTACATAATTCATACATGCATATTTCTCATTTGCTGAATTTAACCACACTGTTCCAATTGACAATTAATCATAATATGAATCCTATCATACTGAAATTGATTGAATTACATCAAATCACATTAAACATGCTCACATGGTCATTTTCTCATTAAAATCCATAACCATACCTACTATCATCCAATTAACCTGATATATTTATCATAGAATTAAAACAGTAACATATCACATTACAATTTTACAGATTTTTTGATCATAAAACACATTTATAACCATTAAAAACTAATTACAGGTGCATCCATCACTAATTTCTCTTAAGTAATCATTTCAGTAAAAACAATGTATATGACAGTGTAATTACGTAAACACAACCTCACATGCTTACAGAAATTTCAAGAAACCCTAACTCACAACTGACAATTTTTCACAAATTAAATGGGGTCAGAATGCACTCACAGTCCAATTATCCTAATTTTAAAATTTACACAAATCACAAAATTTACCAAAATCTCATCATATGACTAAGACTGTATAGACCCCACATAAAATTTTAGTATGTGCACATATCTAGAATTCATTTAAACAATCAAGAAGATCAAACAGTACGTTTTTCAGGACCGAAGAAGTAGACGTCAAGGGATGTTGCCGTTTACTTCTAACTGAAGAACTTGACTGCAACCTATGTTGCCGTCACCTCTCTTCCAGCAGCACACACAGACCTGCACTTCATACAAGTGAATTTGGGGTTCCAGACGCGATGAAAAATCCAGAAAAAATGCTGGGACCTAGGGGACATGTATAGGATTGAGATCTATAGAGTTACTTGCCTTTGTAAAATCCCCAAATGGTTTTAATTGTTGGAGAAGCTTCCTCGGTCAGTGCCAAAGAGCCTCCAAAAATCTCCCAGATCCGGGTTCTTCTGTTGATGAAACTTGCTCTCAGAGTTGAGATCTCTTCTTGGATGTATTGGCTGTCCACCAGATGTTGTAGCTCCTCAGAAAGCTCCTCCAGTTGCGGATCAAAGTCTCCAAATATCAACTTTTCACCATCTCGGTGTTGGGGTTTCAGCAATGTCAAAAGCCTTCCCCCGCCCTAGGATGGGTGTTTTATAAGCTTGAGGTTGGGGTACGCACTAGGGTAGGTTACCTAAGGTTTAGGAAGGGTTTCCTAAACTGGAACCAACTAAAACGCTAGCATTAACAATTCTGGAACCGTTACGCAGGAGGATATTAACGTCAACATCGGTTGTAGTCAACCTGGGAGTTGACGTCAAGGTCTGGCCGCCAGAGTGGAGTTGGCGTCCAGGGGTGGCCCGCCCACTGGCCCTTGGCGTAAGGGATGTGGACGCCAACTGGGCCTCTGTAGGTTGGCGGCACAGTCTGGCCGCAACTGTGCCAGACAGCCCAAAAACATTGTTTTGTCTGTTTTACATATATTGAGGCTTCAAACAATATAGTATGAACATAATTAAATATTTTATACTAATTACATGCATTACACATTATTTATAATATAATTTACACCAATCTCAATTTAAGATAGCAACATTAAGTGGCATACATATATACTTATGCACCATAGTTACATGTATTTAGCACAAATTTCAATATAAATGTAATACTCACACTATTTTCTAGATATCATACATGTCATAATCAAGTAATGATTATTGCAATAAGTAAATATCAATGTACCATATTAGTTTTATACCTTATACGCGTACAATGTATAATTAAGTACAACCATGCATGATAGCACTTCACATTATATGCGTAGCATCATTTTAATATATCATGCATAATATTTAAATAGATACCTTATAAACAAGATTGGCTAATTACTTATATTCATGAAAATAATATACACCCACACATATACACATGTGAAAAATATTAATTATACATGTATAATTTTTTATGCACAACCATATATGCAAGAACGAGCAAACATTTCATACATAATATTATAAGTGGACAAAATTTCGGGGGCCTTACACCCTTCCCCTTTAAAAAGATCTTCGTCCTCGAAGATAGGATCACGCAACCTTGGTGACATCCGATGCCGCTTCTAGTCCTTAGACTGGTGTCTAAGTTTGCCAATGGCTTCTTTACTACTGAAACATCTCGGGGAATAAACCTCTTCTTCTGATTAGGACACTCTTTAATCCGATGATTCTTGCTACCACACTTGAGACATCTTCAGACCTTGTCCAACACACGTCTCCGCCGTGGCGCTTGCCACAATGCAACATATGGGCTTCTCACTACCCCACTGCCGAGACTACTGACTGAAATGTTGATTCCATTGGCACCATAGTTGTTGCTGCCCTTCCATGAGCTTCTTCTCTTCCTCTTTTGCTTTGAAATGGTTCTGGTAACATTTCTAATCGAGCTTTCTTCTCTGCCAAGTACAACTCCATTTCACTCTCTTGCCTACATGCCACCTAAGAGCTACATCCATAGTTCTAAGGTCAAACGCCACCAGTCTGGCTCTCAATGACGGTCAAGCCCCATTACAAACTTCTTTGCCTGCGCTCTCATCAACAACTATGTGTGGTGCATATCTACACAACTTCGCAAATCTAGCCTCATACTCCAAAACTGTCATCGATCCCTGAGTCAATGCTAAGAATTCCTGCTCCATTTTGTCCTGTATGTGTTCAGGGACATACTTGGCCTGAAACATCCTCACGAAATCTTCCCAAGTAACCTCTAGCTCCACTCCCTCAAACCGCGTGCGAAGAACGGAAGAACCACACATCCACTCGCTCTTGAAGCATGTATGTCGCCAGACTGATCTTGTCATCCTCTGCACACCTGATGGCTCTAAATATCTTCTCAATCTCCCTAAGCCAACTCTCTCAATCAATGGCTCACTCTCCCCCCTTAAAAAAGTGGAGCCATCCTCTTGAATCTCTCCATGATCGATACACCTCCTAAACCATGATTCTGCTGAGCTGGTGCTGGAACCTGAGCCTGAAGCGGAGTTCTGAAGAGCCGCTTGTGTTTAAGCTTGAGTTGTATCGCTTGTACAATTCCTTGCATGACCGTACCGTAATCAGCCAACGGTGGCGGGGTGGGCAGGCGGGTCCCTGAGGTGCTGGTACTTCCTGCTGCTCTTCCGTCAGTCCTCCTTAATCTTCATCGTGATAGGCAAGCTCGAACGTCGAGTCTTCCAGCCATTGCTACAAAATAAACACTAAGTTAAACCATTTATCCTTATGCCTAACATATTATCATGCATTTATCTATCACTTTTCTACTACTATTTAATTATTTCTTGGATGGCTATCCACTACAAAGATTTAGAGATGTGATTTAGTTGATGGCTATTATGATAATCTCAACCAAGGGCTCTGATACCATCTCTGCAACGACCCACTTCACCCGGTACGGTTATACCAACCACATCGGTTGAGAGTAAGCGCTACAGGGGAGAATACCCCAACAAGTAACAATTGAGCTGAGATATACATAATAGGAAAGAATAATGCAACGTAATTTAAATAGATCTATTCCATCAACTTTTAATCCACATATCATAGTCTATATAGTCCAACGAGAGATATCATAAACAAAATAAATTTCCAATTACATAGCCGACTCAAGTACATATGATCAAATTCAAATTACAATTGTAGCATTACATACTATGAAAAATAATTACAATTCTTCAATCCACTCTTCCACTCCACTTCAAATCTTCCTAGCTCCTCTGCTGCCTAAGTTTCCTGAAATGTTTAGCAAGAGTGAGTCTATAAATAGACTCAGCAAGTACTTAAGATTCAAAACATACATGCTTTCTAACAATTTAACACAATAAACTTTCAGCATTAAAATCATACATGCTTATGTTATGACACATTAAATTCACATGGAATTATATTAAACAACTATTATAACACATATAAAACTATAATCTAAACAATATTACTAATAACATGGTATCATTAACATGAGTACAAATACACATTCACATGCTTTCATACTTTACTCAAATCATTGTAAAATTTCCCAACTAAATCATGGAAATGTATGTAAGATAGGTAGCACTCCTAGCATGATTTCTAACTCACTTTACATGCAAATATAACTCTTACTATACATCTAGCTTGCTGTTTTTATATAAATTTTATCTCATTCACATAGCATTGCATATGGATTACATTAAACATCATAACATAATAAAAACATGTACATCAAGTAGTTCTAATTCATGGATATGAAAACATAACTTACACTTGGTACTAAAAGTAACTTCACTTTCATCATTGACAAATACTATATTAAACACATGGACACTACGGAATGATCAATTCATGGGTATGATAGCACACTTATACATAGCAATAGACAAGATATCAATTAAACAATATATCATTTACACTTGTACTATTTTCTCATACATGCACACATATACTTAACTTTGGCTTTCACATGCACTCACTTTTATTCCATCACACAATCACTTACACACGTTTCCCATGTTTTTTTCATATTCACATATTTCTTATCATTTCACTTTGCAATAACATGTGCCACATTTACATATATCTTGCACATACCTTGTGCCATAAACACATATCACTTTACATATATTTCACATTATTTTATACATTGCCAAGACACAGTCCAAACCACCACTAGACGATCATATAACACACACATTCACTTCATGTACTTAATCACCGACACAGTGATAAAGTCTCAGTTCCTGCAGAAACCGGGGAAAGCCCTTCCCACCATTACCAGTGGAACCTGTCCACCTCAGGATTTTACAAGACCCTTTGCCAGGGTATAACAATTTATCAAGACCCTTACCCAGGGTATCACATATCATATTGAGCCTTCCCGTAGGGGCACTACTACAGTACAGCTCCAAGCATCTAGGGTGGCAGTGTCTTATGGGCACATTTGTTTATCTTGACATATTCGCAATTTACACACATTATCATTATTCTCACACTTCCCATGCACACACATATACTCTTACATAATTCATACATGCATAATTTATCATTTGCTGATTTAACCACACTGTTCCAATGACAATTAATCATAATATGAATCCTATCATACTGAAATTGATTGAATTACATCAAATCACATTAAAAATGCTCACATGGTCCTTTCTCATTTAAAATCCATAACCATACCTACTGTCATCCAATTAATCTGAGATTTTATCACAGAATTAAAACAGTAAACATATCACATTTACAATTTTACAGATTTTTCTGATCATAAAATACATTTATAACCATTAAAAATAATTACAGGTGCATCCATCACTAATTTCTCTTAAGTAATCATTTCAGTTAAAACAAATGTATATGACAGTGTAATTATGAAACACAAACATCACATGCTTACATAAATTTCAAGAACCCTAACTCACAACTGACATTTTTTCACAAATTAAATGGGGTCAGAATGCACTCACAGTCCAATTATCCTAATTTTAATAATTTACACAAATCACAAAAATTTACAAAATCTCATGATATGACCTAATGAGTATATGACCCCACATAAAATTTTAGTATGGCACATATCTAGAATTCATTTAAACAATCAAAGAAGTTCAAACAGTACGTTTTTCAGGACGAAGAAGTAGACGTCAAGGGATGTTGCTGTTTACTTCTAACTGAAGAACTTGACTACAACCTATGTTGCCATCAACCTCTCCCAGCAGCACACACAGACCGCACTTCATACAAAGTGAATTTCGGTTCCAGGACGCGAGGAAAAATCCAGAGAAAATGCTGGGACCTAGGGGACATGTATAGGATTGAGATCTATAGGTTACTTGCCTTTGTAAAAATCCCCAAATGGTTTTTAATTGTGGGAAAGCTCTCCTCGGCCAGTGCAAAGAGCCTCCAAAATCTCCCAGATCCGGGTTCTTCTGTTGATGAAACTGGCTCCCTCAGAGTTGAGATCTCTTCTTGGATGTATTGGCTGTCCACCAGATGTTGTAGCTCCTCAGAAAGCTCCTCCAGTTTCCAGATCAAAGTCTCCAAATATCAGCTTTTCACCATCTCAGTGTTGGGGTTTCAGCAAATGTCAAAAGCCTCCCCTCGCCCTAGGATGGGTGTTTTATAAGCTTGAGGGTTGGGGTACGCACTAGGGTAGGTTACCTAAGGTTAGGAAGGGTTCCTAAACTGGAACCAACTAAAATGCGAGCATTAACAATTCTGGAACCGTTACGCAGGAGGATATTAATGTCAACATCGGTTGTAGTCAACCTGGAAGTTGACGTCAAGGTCTGGCCGCCAGAGTGGAGTTGGCGTCCAGGGGGTGGCCGCCCACTAGCCCTTGGCGTCAAGGAATGTGGAGGCCAACTGGGCCTCTACAGGTGGCGGCAAAAGTGCTGGCCGCCAACTGTGCCAGACAGCCCAAACATTGATTTTGTCCGTTTTAACATATATTGATGCTCCACCAATATAGTATGAACATAATTAAATATTTTTATACTAATTACATGCATTACACATTATTTATAAATATAATTTATACCAATCTCAATTTAAGATAGCATACATTAAGTGGCATACATATGTATACTTATGCACCATAGTTACATGTATTTAGCACAAATTTCAATATAAATGTAATACTCACACTATTTCTAGATATTCATACATGTCATAATCAAGTAATGATTATTGCAATAAGTAATATCAAATGTACCATATTAGTTTATACCCTATACGCGTACAATGTAAATAAGTACAACATGCATGAATAGCACTTCACATTATATGCGTAGCATCATTTTAATATATCATGCATAATATTTAAATAGATACCTTATAAACAAGATTGGCTAATTACTTATATTCATGAAATAATCTACACCCACACATATACACATGTGAAATAATTAATGATAACATGTATAAATTTTTTTTTATGCACACCATATATGCAAGAACGAGCAAACATTTCATACATAAATATAAGTGGACAAAATTTCGGGGGCCTTACACTAACGACTACTCCAGAGAGAGACAACGGTCACTTCACGTCTACATTTCAAACTGGAGATATAAATACAAGTCAGAAGTTCAGAAGATAAGAGACACACCAACAGATACAACGACAGATCAACTTCGTCCAAGCTTTCAAATCTTCTGAAAGATTTTAGAGCCAAGAACTTCATTCCACTTTGTTTTTGCTCTTTGCTCTCCACTGTGTAGTGAAAAATCTTGAGAGAGCTTGTGTAGTTCTGAGAGTGCACCTAGCTTTGATTCTTTCCTCTCAGTGCTTTTTGCTTCAATCTGGCTTGTTAAAAGCTTGATCTAGAGGCTTGAAAACATTTCTTCCTTTATTGTGTTTCCCTCATGTGTGAAGGAAGACCTGGTGGTATCCAGGGTGTTGTTCCCTTCGTGTGTGAAGGAAGACCTGGTGGTATCCAGGGTGCTGTTCCCTTCGGTTGTGAAGGAAGACCTAGTGGGGTATCCAGGGTGGTTTTTTTCCTTCGGGTGTGAAGGAAGACCAGTGAGCTGGGTGTTGTAGGTCCTTAGGGGGACTATACCCTATCTATGAAATCCTGAGTTGTTGCTCAGGGACTGGACGTAGGACTCCTAGGGATAGGAGGTCTGAACCAGGATAATTTTTGTCGTGTTGTTTGCTTTCCTTGTGTGATTGTTATTTGAACTAACAGTTACACCTCCATCGAAGAACGTTTGTGTGAAGTTTTTACTTACAAGTATCTTCTAGATTAATTTTAAAGACCCAATCACCCCCCCTCTGGGCTCGTCAACTGGGCAATAAGTGGTATCAGAGCGAGTCTCTTCGACAAAGAAAGGATCCAACGATCTGAAGAGTAAAGATCCATGGCAGCCCAAAGTCACAACGAAAGTCAGTCTATCAACAGACCACCATTGTTCGTTGGAGAGGATTACACTTATTGGAAAACAAGAATGGAGTACTTTTTGCAAGGCCACGATTATCAGATATGGTCCATAGTTTAAGAAGGCGATCTTCTAGTCACAAATGAGGAAAGCCCAGTGGACAGACGACGATAGGAAGAAGATCTCTCAGAATTGTAAAGCAAAGAGTATTTTGTGCTGTGCCCTTAGTAAAAAGGAGTTCAACAGAGTTCAGCCTGCAAATCCACAATGAAAATGTGGGAAAAGCTCAGAATCACCTATGAAGACACAGATAAGGTAAAGGAAACAAGAACAGATATTCTTGTAGCACAGTACGAAAGATTTCAAATGCAATTAGGTGAGTCCATTACCCAAATGTTCAGTAGATTTACAGATATTACAAATGGGCTAGTTGGACTAGGAAAGACCTATGAAATGGGAGATATGGTCAGAAAGATTCTTAGATCTTTACCATCCTCATGGACCCCAAAAGTAACATCCATTGAAGAAGCTAATGATCTAAAAAGGATGTCTTTAGAAAAGCTCATCGGGTCCCTTATGGCCCATGAGATCAATATGGAAAGGCTAGGAGAGTCCTCAAGTAGAAAGAAGCACTCCAACGCTTAAAGGCTGAAGAAGACTCACCAAAAGCAAGAGATGAGAGTGAGAGTGTTGAGGACAGTGAAAATGAGGAAGGAAGTAATGCTCTAGAAGATCTGCAGAAGATTGCAGAAGATTCTAGCTAAGAAGAAGAAGTTCCAATCTGTGTATAGGCACTCCAAAAGAAACAAGGACTTCAAGAAACGAGATGGAAAAGATCTAAAGAAAGGAGAACCCATCTGCTATGAATGCAAAAAGCCAAGACACATCAAAGCTGAGTGTCCAAAATTCAAGAAGCTGGAGTTCAGGAAGAAAGACAGCTCCAAGAAGTTCAGAAAGTACAAAAGAAGGCGAATGGCAGCAGCATGGGAAAACAAACAGTAGTGACTCAGACAGTGAGTAAGCTCCTGCAGCAATGAAGAAGAAGCCAATCTGGCTTTCATGGCAAATACCGAAGACAAGTTACCTTTGGACTCTTCTTTTGATTCATGTAATGACTCTGATTCAGATAATTTAGAGGAAGCATTTAATGAACTTTATGATAAATATAAAGAAATAACTAAACTATTAAAAGCAAGTAAGAAAAATAATACTTGTTTAGAAAACACTAACTCTGATATGAAAATAGAAAATGAAGAACTAGAAAACAAATAATACTGAACTTAAAGAAGGAATGAACTACTATGTGAAGATTAAAAGATAAAAATAAACAAATAACAAAATTAGAAAAACAGGAGAGTGTAGATGAATTAAGGAAATAAATTAAAAACTTGAATGAAGAAAATGATAAATTATCAAGCACACTAGAAAAATTCACAAATAGTAAAAATTCATTAGTATTAAAAGGAGCTAGACGTCAGGAAAGAAGAAAGATGGTGTAGATACACACCACCAGAAAATGCAGGAAACAATAATTCCACTAAAGTATATCCGACTCCAAAATTTGTCCCTGAACAAGTATAGCCTATAAAGTTAATTTTAAATATATGAAAGAGTAACAAAAACATCGTTGTAGTCATTGCAATAGGTTAGGTCACAAAAAACCACATGTCCAATAAGACATAGAAATGGGTAATAAAAAGAAAAATTGATGATACTAACCCATCAGGACCTAAAAGAATTGGGTACCTAAAACTGAGTTTTATTTCAGGTTAACTCTCGAGCATCCAAATGGTATTTGGTAGTGGGTGCTCAAGGCACATGTCAGGAAACCAGAAGTTGTTCACTCATCTCTAAGATGAAGAAGGAACAGACACTTATGGAGATAATGGAAAAGGAACTGTGATAGGCAACCGTGAAATGGAAAAACGGTTATAGAGGATGTGTTGTTGGTCAAAGGATTGAAGCATAATCTTATCAGTATCAGTCAAAGGATTGTGTGCAGCATCATTTGAAGCAAACAGAATGAAAAGCATCTATGAAGCAAACAAGAGATTTGAAGCAACTGTAGCTCTATCTGAGGAACTCAAAGAACAAAATGTTTGTCTGGCAGCAAATAAAGATAAGTCTACTAAATTATGGCACAGACGTCTAGGACATTGCAGTATAGATGGCATGAGAAAATTCTGAAGAAAAATCTTGTGGAAGGTCTACCAAAGTCAGTGCAAAAATGGAATCGTAGACCTTGTGCTAAGGGAAGCACACCAAGAGCTCCTTCAAGTCAAAGGACAGTGGTGACCACCTCAAAACCCTTAGAGCTCCTTCATATGGATCTATTGGGCAATGAGGACTACCAGTCTTGGAGGAAAGAACTTTGGATTTGTCATAGTCGATGACTATTCAAGATTCACATGGGTATCATTCCTGGAGCATAAAGATGACACATTCGAAAACTTTGTTAGTTCAGAAAGAAAGTCCAGAAGGATCAGAAGTTCAGCATTATTTCTATCCGATCAGATCATGGTGGTGAATTTCAGAATGAAAAGTTTGCTAAGTTCTGTGAAGATCAGGGAATTGAGCATAATTTCTCAGCAACAAGGACACCACAGCAAAATGGAATTGCTGAGAGAAAGAATAGAACCCTATGGCATATGGCAAGAACTATGCTATCTGAATATGATCTGCGAGATATTTGGGGCTGAAGCAGTCAACACAGCAAGCTACATCATCAACAGTGATGATATGCCAATTCTAAAGAAGACTGCATATGAACTGTTCAAAGGAAAGAAACCAAGGATCAATCATTTCAGAACCTTTGGATGTCCATACTTTATACACAACAACGGCAAGCGAGATATTGGTAAGTTGGATGCCAAATCAGATGAAGGCATCTTCATGGGGTACACCTCTAAACCAAAGGCTATAGAGTATTTAATAAACGTACGTTATTAATTGAACAGTTGTACATATTATTTTGATGAAACTAACCTTTCCTTGAGAAAGGAAGAAGATAGTGATAATGATGATGCAGATGTACTGTCCAAGAAACTGAAGAATACATCAATTGAGGACAAGGATGATCCACCACTGGAAGACATGCAACAAAAGGAAATACTACACATGAAAATCTTCCAAAGGAGTGGAGATATAAGGAAGAAGGAGATCACCCACTCGAAAATGTTATTGGTGATCCATCTGTAGGCGTAAGAACAAGAGGTAATGTAATCCTTGTGATTACCTAGCTTTGTTTCTCAAATAGAGCCTAGGACAGTCAATGAAGCTCTTACTGATGAATCTTGGATAATAGCCATGCAAGATGAACTAAATCAGTTCAAGAGAAACCAAGTATGGTCACTTGTTCCTAGACCATCAGACCATCCAGTCATTGGCACCAAATGGGTGTTCAAAAATAAACTGGATGAAACTGGTGTAATCTTAAGAAACAAGGCCAGATTGGTAGCTCAAGAATATTCTCAAGAGGAAGAAGAGATAGATTTCGATGAAACCATGTGCACTGTAGCTAGACTTGAGGCTATTAGAATACTACTTGCATATGCATCAGCATTAGATTAAAAACTATTTCAAATGGATGCCAAATCTGCATTTCTAAATGGTTTCATAAAAGAGGAAGTTTATGTGGAACAACCCCGGGTTTTGATGACACAGAATTTCCTAATCATGTTTTCAAACTTCATAACGCATTATATGGTTTAAAACAAGCACCTAGGCTGGTATGAAAGGCTTAGTTCATTTCTTTTAAACCATGGTTTCAGTAGAGGTCAAGTAGATAGCACTCTTTTCATAAAGTCAAAGGTCAAACACATACTACTGGTTCAAATTTATGTAGATGATATTATTTTGGTTCTAATGATGAATCCCTTTGCAAGTATTTTGAAAAGTTGATGCAGGGAGAATTTGAAATGAGCATGATGGGAGAACTTAGCAAACAAGGAAAGGAAGGAACTCACATCTGTCAAGCCAAGTACACAAAAGAACTCCTGAAGAAGTTGGATTCGAAAATACCAAGCCACTGTCAACACCAATGAGCACATCAAAGAGGATGGACAGTGACAAAGATGGTAAGAAAGTAGATCAAAAGATCTACATAGGTATGATAGGTTCACTAATCTATTGACAGCTAGTAGACCTAATATCTTATTTAGTGTATGCATGTGTGCTAGGTATCAAGCAGATCCTAGAGAATCACATTTAATTTATGTAAAAAGAATATTTAGATATTTAGCTAGAACTCATGACTTAGGTCTGTGGTATCCAAAATCTTGGAAATATTTAGTAGGATACTCTGATGCTAACTATGCTGGATGCAAAGTAGATAGAAGAAGCACCATGGTGATTGGCAATTTCTTGCAGGATGTTTGATATCTGGTCTTCAAAGAAACAAAATTCAGTGGCACTGTCTACAGCTGAAGCTGAGTACGTAGCTGCTGGAGTTGCTGTACACAACTCTTATGGATAAAGCAACAACTTGAAGATTTTGGATTAAATATCAAATCGATTCCACTTTGTGTGACAACACCAGTGCATTAATCTCACCAAGAATCCAGTTCAACATTCAAGGACCAAGCATATTGAGGTTAGATATCATTTTATTCGTGATCATATAGCAAATGGTAATATGAAATATCTTTTATTGATACAAATGGCCAGCTAGCAGACATCTTCACAAAACTTACCTGAAGAGAGATTCACATCTCTTAGAAGGGAATTGGGCATGTGCAATTTGTGAAAAGAGCCTGTTGAAAACTGGCATATAAATTTTTCAGACTTAAACAATCTTTCTCTCTATGGCTTAAGCAAAATAGCAATATTATCCCTCCTGGTCGCTCTTTTATTGAAGTCGGTTTGAATAGTCAACTTGTTTGTCGCTTTCTACCGCTTTTGGCGCCTCACTTTCCTCAACGCATTTAATTTTCATAAAATCGGATGAGGAGAACGATGTATCCCATTTTCTACCTTTTCCCCTTTGTCTAGTGCTTGAGCCAATGCCCTAGCATTTCGACATCGACTCTCTGCTAGGTTTGAAGCTTCTCTCATCTTCCCGTAAAATTTCTTGAGGGCTTTCACTCCTCCTTCCTTCTCAACCCCGGAAAACCTCCTCAACGGATTCCATGGCCGCATCCACCGTTTCCGAGAGAGTTTGGGTGGCTACAGTGCGAGTTTCTTG